>OY282589.1:17942464-18460174 GCA_958298965.1 Chrysolina haemoptera | reverse complement strand
CTTACCCCCACCCTTACCCCCACCCTTTACCCCCACCCCTACCCCCACCCTTCACCCCCACCCTTCACCCCCACCCATACCCCCACCCTTCACCCCCACCCCCACCCTTACCACCACCCTTTACCCCCACCCTTTACCCCACCCTTCACCCCCATCCTTTACCCCCACCCTTCACCCCCACCCTTACCCCCACCATTGACCTCGGTGACCTTGACCTTTGACCTACCCCTCACCAATACCCCCACCTCTTAGCGAGTATATAAAAGGCAAGTGAGGAGCTATTCCATCACATTTTTATCATATGAGCAGCTAGTTCCTTTTGTAAACATGTTCCCTTGTGTTTGTGGTAAATCTTTTACAAGAAGTGACAATCGACTTCGGCATCAACGAGACAGTTGTTCATCAACGTCAGCAAAACGATTGTATAATGAATCTTTATTTGGAGATCTTTACTCTAAACAAAGAGAGATGGCAGCGTCAAAACGCGTTAAATTGGGCAATGAAGCTTCCACTAGTAGTGGGTGGGTTCAAAGCAATCACGTGCGTCAGATTGCTCCTTTACCTGTGGAAACTCCTGTATTACCACCTCACGGAGATATGGGTCAGATTGGTTCTTCAAAAAAACGGATAGAAACTTCTGTATTACCACCTTATACATGTGATACTTGTAATGTGGTGATTCCGCATTCCCAAATCAAGTCGCACAAGAGGACACTCAAACACAGAACGAATACATGTGTCGACTTGAGCGATGGAGTACAGCTTATCAAAAGTGCATTCAAATGTCGGACTGCCAGCTACAGGGTCTTTGCCGAAAATGTTTATAGCGAGTATGCTCCATTTTTTAGTGAAATCAGACGTAAAGTAGTCGATTTATTGAAGAACAACATCAAATTGCACTACTCTGTCAAGGTCAACATGGAGGCATTTGGTAGCTACATCATCCAAACCCAGGAAGTAATGGATATCAAGTCATTCAATTCGAAAAATCGTATAGCGGATTTATCTACTGACTTAGATGGATTATTCGACACCTTCCGAGACAGTATTATTGCTCAAGCATCGGAATTTGAGGGACGTGACTCAGGTTTGTGGAGAAATTTTTTCAGAAAATAATAGGTCTAACAATTTAATCTTTTCAGGATGGAGTTGTGAAAAAATTCTGTTTCTGGAGATGAACATAAACAAGTATACCCCCTTTGGAGGATCTTCATACATCAAGCTACCACGATTTATTGAGAGGAAGATGGCAGTTGTCAATGTGAAGAATTATGATCAAAACTGCTTTGCGTGGGCCATAACAACAGCTTTGTTTCCTGCTAATGATAATACATCGTTGGTGTCTTCATACCCCCACTACAGCACCGTTTTGAATGTGACAGGTATGAATTTTCCAGTGAAATTAAGGGATATCAAATTGTTTGAGCATTTGAACGATATTTCTGTCAATGTTTACGGTTTAGAATCAAAATTCGAAGACAATAAAGTCAAGTGGGAAGTTGTGGGTCCATTACGATACTCCCAGAGAAAACTCACAAGGCATGTCAATTTATTGCTTATCACAGATGATTTGGGAAATAGCCACTATTGTTGGATAAAAAATCTTTCACGTTTGGTGAGTAGTCAAATCTCATCCAACGAAAAGCAAAAATATTTTTGTGATGGTTGTTTGGTATACTTTTCAAAAGAGCGATTACTATTGCGCCATCAGTTGTATGATTGTAATCATGTTTACACAACAACACCACAAATTGATTTGAAAATCAATAAATACGGAAAGATAGTAGCTGGTAATAAACTTGTATTTGAAAATTTCGAAAGGGAAATGAAAGTACCCTTTGTAGTATATGCAGATTTTGAATCTGTTTTGAATCCCATTCAAACTAGTGAACCCAATCCAGAATTTTCATACACGAATAAAACTTTCCAACATGAGCCCTACTCTTTTGCATATCTAATTAAATGTTCTTTCAACGATGAATTATCGAAATTTGTTACATATAGAGGCGTAGATGCTGCAAAGGTATTCACAATGCGACTCGAAGATGATTTGAAAAATATTTATCATCAACATTTACGCTTCGTGAAACCGATGCATAAACAAACCCCACAAGAGGAAGAAGAATATAATAATGCCACCATATGTGGTATATGCGAAAAATCTTTCACAGACGGGGATGTTAAAGTTCGAGATCATTGCCACCTTACTGGGAAAAAAAGATTCCCAGCAGCACACTCTGTATGTAACTTGAATTTCAAAATTCCCAATTTTATCCCAATTATATGCCATAATATGAGTGGCTACGATTGTCACATGTTCATAAAAGAATTATATGGGAAAGAAGACAAAGTTGAGGTAATAGCCCAAAATAGGGAAAAGTATATTTCTTTCACTAAATCTGTATATACACATAGCTATCAAAATCAAAAAGGAGAAACCAAGAAGCATTATTTAAAAATGAGATTCATTGATAGTTTTAAGTTTATGTCCAGTTCATTGGAGAAGTTAGGGGCAAATTTAATCGATGAACAATGTTTAGAAATGTCCAAACATTTTCCCGATTTGGATAAATTCAATGTAATGAGAAAGAAAGGTGTGTTTCCCTACAGTTTTGTTGACAATATCGATAAATTGAATGTTTGCACTTTACCAACTAAAAATCAATTTTATGACAACTTAAATGAAGAACATATATCCGACAAAGACTACTTGAGAGCTAAACATGTTTGGAATTTATTCGAGTGTAAGAGCTTGGGGGAATATTCTGACTTATATTTAAAATCTGACGTACTGTTGCTGTCTGATGTATTTGAGAATTTCAGAAGGATATGTTTGAATACATATAAATTGGATCCAGCTCAGTACTTTAGTGCACCCGGCCTATCTTGGGATGCAATGCTGAAATATACAGATATCGAGTTGGAACTTCTTACCGATATTGATATGATTAATTTTTTCAAAAAGGGGATACGCGGGGGCATAAGCCAATGTAGTGAGAGGAAACATATAGCCAATAATAAGTTTTTACCCGATTTTAATCCCAACGAGCCATCATCTTTTATTTCATATTTAGACGCCACTAATCTTTACGGTCACAGTATGTCACAGCCATTACCTACCCATGATTTCAAATGGTTAACCCCAGAAGAAATCTTAAATTTAGATATAATGGGTGTGGCCGATAATGATTCATATGGGTACGTCCTTGATGTCGATATTCATTACCCACAAGAGTTGCATGATCACCATGCTGATCTCCCATTTCTGGTAGAAAGGATGATCCCACCAAATTCTAAGTGTAAAATTCCGAAATTGATACCAAACTTGCGTAATAAACAGAAGTACATAGTGCACTATAAAAACTTGAAACAGGCAATCAACAATGGTTTGATGGTAGTGCATACACATAGAGTGCTGAGATTCAAACAGTCATGTTGGATGAAATCTTACATCGATCTCAATACGCAAATGCGTAATAGCTCAACCAATAAGTCTGAGAAAGACTTTTATAAATTAATGGTCAATTCGGTTTATGGTAAAACGATGGAAAACGTGGACAATAGGATAGATGTGAGGCTTGTCACACATTGGGAAAATATTCACAGGAAATTGGGGGCGGGTGCTCTAATAGCTAAATCAAACTTTAAAGATTGTACAATTTTTTCTGAAAATTTTGTTGCCATCCAACTAAGTAAAGTAAGAGTGCATTACAATAAACCATTGTATTTGGGATTCAGTGTTTTGGAATTATCCAAGACTTTAATGTACGATTTTTATTATGGGGTTATAAAAAGAGAATTTGGTCAAAACGCCTCTCTTCTTTACACTGACACAGATTCACTTATTCTGAAGGTACAAACTCCAAATTTCTATAACTTTATCAATAGCAATATATGCAGATTTGATACCTCCAATTATGGTGTGGATAACAAATTCAATATACCTGTAACACCTTCAGTCTTGGGTAATTTCAAAGATGAGTTCCCCAACGATCCTATAATAAGTTTTTATGGTACAGGTGCCAAAGCATACCATGTACAATCTGTTGAAAGCGAGGTAAAAAGGGCCAAGGGTGTGAAAAGATCTGTGATAAAGAACCAATTGACTTGCGATGATTACAAAAAAATAGTTGAAAATGGAGGAAAAATATTCAGGAAGATGAATTCGTTCAGAAGCATCTCACATGACGTGTATACCGAAATGAAAAATAAGGTAGCACTATCATTTGCTGACGATAAACGATTCATTATTCCTAATACAACCCAAACCCTTCCTTGGGGTCATAGTGACATTGAGTTTTATCAAAATGATCCCAATGAAAATATTCATATATGTAATATGATGGTTGAATCTTTGTTTGATGAATTCAATATGGATCCTGAGAGTAGACTTGATTATCTTATTACACTACTGGATGCTGAAATAGCTGAATAATATCATTCAAATTACACAAATCTTTTCTCCCCATCAAAAAACAACTGGAAAATTCATATTTACCCTAGTCAAAAATTATATATTACTCAAATATTGTTTTTTTATATTAGTTTTTTTGTTGGTTCAGGTGAAGACTATTCATATTGTGTTTCATTGGTGTGTAATACTATATTTCATTAAAATAAACATTTTTTTAAATTGTTTGCTTTATTTCTATTATTATATAAGTGAGGTGGGTATATTACAAAAAAATTCTGTCGATTAAACTGTTTTCATCACTGATCCCTCCATATAGATGATGTCATATCATAAAGTATGGTCGACTCTTGAATTTCTCCATGTCTGCTTGAATATGCATCATAACTGTTCCCTTTTACCAATTTGAAGGTATGGCATTCAATTTCTACTAGAAATTGAAGCTCTGCTCGAATATGTAGTTTGATAGCTCCCTACCATATTCCATTATATGTTTGGTGAGTATGAAATGAAAAACTTGAACATTAATTTGGAACATTTCATTTGTAATATTTCCACAATATGTTTGGTGAGTATGAAATGAAAAACTTGAACATTAATTTGGAACATTTTATTTGTTATATTTCCATAATAATACAAATTTCATTTTTTAAACTGCGGGGTCTGGATCACTACCTGGAGCCCAGAGTCTTGGTCTATGTGTGAGCCAAACATCAGGATGTTTATTCTCCAATTCGGCTAACCTCCTTTCCAAATCATTATATTTTAGCATCATTGCAGATTTGACATTCAATGCATTGACATCCAAATCCTTTTTCAGATTATTGCATTTGTGATCGAGTTCAGTTGTCAACTCTGTTATTTTTCGTGTCATTGTAGCTGTAGCATCCCATACTTTGATATCCACATCACTTTTTAGATTATTGTATTTGCGATCTAGATCATCAGTCACCTCCTCTACTTTTTCATTGAATGCTTGACGGGCTTCAGGTACAATCGTAGCCATTGTAGCATGTATGGCAGCCTGCAAGGCTTTAAGGACAAGTGCCTTCGTCTCCTTGATTTGTTCATTGAGATATAATTGAGTTACACAATCACTCTCATCTATCGGTTCACCAGCATTTTTCAGTCTTTTACCTTGCATATCATATTGGTCATCAGGTGAAAGCTTGAATCCTATACCTTGAGGACCTTGGGAACCTTGAAGAACTCGAACTTTAACACCACCCCATTTTCGTCTACGACCGAATTTATCAATAGCTTTGGACATCTTTCTTCACACAAAGTTACTTTTATAATGGAAATTTTGGGAAATCATTTTCTATATAACCATTTGAAGTTCGCTGATCATATTTCAATATTCAAGAATGAGTGTCGGGGTTTGGCTCATTGGTTTGTCACATCATCATCATCATCAAACAGAAAGAAGAATTCACAGTAGAAAAATTCGGTGAAAAAACTTATATGAAGTGTTTTATTTATCGAAAAATTTTCAATGGTGTTGATGAAACATCTACACCTTACCCTTGTGTCTCGTCGAGTTGTACACGACCAATTCAAAGGTGTAGATGAAACATATACACCCTGCCTTGTGTCCAAGTGCAGCATTAGGTAAAAAAATTACAAATCCAAAATTCAAATGCAATTGGGATGAATTTCAAGGTATCGACGATTTGTCTATACCTTTGGCAGAAAGATACGGTGATGATCAATGAATCAGGTTTATGGAAGTTGTATTCAAGTCATATGTTAGTGAGCTGTGTGAAGTATAGTAGAGTCTAATCATGCAATCTTTTTCAATTGAGGGCAGTGACTTTTTCGTTTTCCACTTATGTGTTTTTACATCCTGGAAACTTTGGAACTTTGTGGGAACGGAAACTGCAAGAGCCATGGGATATGAAAATGCAAAAAATGCATGAGGATACATTATCCAAAATTTCGTTGTAAATGGTCAGATTTAACTCAAAGGTGTACCGTTGAAAGGTACACCTTCAAATTGGTAAAATGATGCGGTTATGTATGACATCATCTATATGGGCAATGAGTGGTAAAAAACAATTTAATCGTGTATGAAATAAAAAAAAACGAGAATATATTTTCTACAGTTTATTGATTATACAACAAAGTGAAAATGATAGGTAATATAATTGAATTGAAATATTAAACCATAGCACTTTTGTCTATCCATGAATTGTGTTCACTGGGAAAGCCTAACCACTTCACATATAGTTTATTTCCTTTTCTTCTCAATACTTTTTCAACTAGATATACATCAGGATTGTGGGTTTTCAATAGTTCTGATTCATAAAAACATCCTTTAATCGGGCTCCCATCCATGTCTTCAATCATATAAGTTATGGGATGTGTTTGGTTAATTTCAACAATTTTAAATAGTTCTGTTGTAAAATTGGCAGTGTAACCTTTCTCGAAAATATTCTTGTACTTGCTTATACGTACAATGTCACTAATTCGAAACTTAGGTGTCTTTTGTTTCTTGAGGATGTTATGTGCACTCATTCTCTTCATTCCTTTGAGGCCTTTGAATTTTATTTTTGTAGTAGACTTCACATCGATTGGTTTCATACCTATTGAACGATGTATTTTGTTGTTATATTTCTTTGTTAATATAGGCAGAATATCTAACCATTTGTGATGTCCCATCGCTGAAAATTCTCTGTAAAGCCACGTCTTTATTGTCCGAATTACTCTTTCTGCTATGGCCGCCTTCATTGTACTAAATGTGGAATAATGGTTGATTTTATATTTCTGCATAAGCGATGAGAAACTACTATTGAAAAATTCTTTCCCTTGGTCGCTTTGTAGATGTTTCGGAGAATATTTGGCTTCTTTCAATACAATTGCCATTGCATCAGTTACAGCTGCACCTGTTTTATTTTTAACTGGCACTGTCCATAGGTATTTGGAGTAGCAATCAATCACGACAACAATATAACGATATCCTTTGTTACTTTTAGCATATGGTTGTAATTCTGCGAGATCAATTTGCCATAAATCTGCAAAACCTTTGATTGTGGTCATTCTTCTGGGAAAATTACGTCTTGCTGGCTTATGTAGTTCATTGACAACTTGTCGTTTCACATCACCAATTTCATTATTCATCGTATCTTCCGATAGTATTACAACATCAAATAATGAAGACGAACTGATGAAATCTGTGGTAACTATATCAATATATTATACCCTCTTCTCGTAATTCTTCAATTATCGAAATTATTTCATTGTCATGTCCGGTATGTCCAGCTGACTTTGAAGATATCAATAGCCGTAAACGAGCGACTAACTCCTTGGGTGAATTCCAGTAGACATAATTAGCAGGTTTGGGATCATACATTTTCTGTATTTTCATTCGATGGAACCCTTCGCCTTTTTTTGTCCTACTTCTGGTCGTCTGATAATGTGATAAGTTTAGTACAGGTTTGATAACTTCACGGAATTTTTTAGATTTTGTATGTTTGTAACCATTCCGCAGTTGATGTTGTTTGTATGGTGCATTCGTTAGCCTCAATATTTTACCATATGTATGACGAACTTCGTCATCATCATCGACTTCGGGTGGGTTTTTCAAAAAAATCATGCTATATAACTCTGGACTACTTGGGAATTCATGTGTTTTGGTTTTATTGTTATTCCAAAATGAAATATTTCCATCACTAAAACGCACATTGTAACTCCCCATTTTCAGTTTTTGTGTAGTAGGATCCAATCGTATGCCAAATATTCTATCATAAGCTACATTCTTTGTTTTGACATTTTCCAAATGTCTTTTCAAAACATTTCCTCCTCCAATATTGTCTTCAAAATTATCCAATATGGACATTTCATCTTTTCCGAATTCTTTGATGGTATCTGTCTCACTGTCAACAGATGATAATTCACTACCGAATGATGAATTATTTCCCACTGAAGTACTCCTAACTTTTATTGGAGTAGACTGAGAATTCACTTGCTTCATCGAAAACGTTGGCTGTGGTTGTGGTGGTGATGCTGGTTTCATGGTAGCAGCAGCTGAAGATATAACTTTTAATGGCTTCATTATGGGATCATAGAATTTTTCAAGAGCCATTCGATTTTCAATAAGTCCACTCTTGATAGAGTTAAATTTCTGCCGTACAGCTTCTGTTGTCTCAACTAGTTGTCGTTTCAAATTCAATTCATTGTTTTTATCTTCAATTACTATATCATTTTTTGTCTTCATTTTCCTTCACAAGAAAGAATACACTGAAGTAACCTCTATGCAATTCAAAGATCGATTGAATGCGTATTGTATCGTCATGGATATATAAAACTATCGAACCCCATGCGATATCTACCTTCATGCATTTTTCTATCCTTATCAATGACCAGAAATCCATATTGATCCTCCCAACATTTAACACACATCAATTGGAAATGCTTGAATGTTACATCGGGTGACACGTGATCGGAATAAATATGGTGAAGATTTGTCTCATCTTGTTTGAATATTACAATAAAGTTAGTATTATCTCGCACTAACTGCTTGGGTACACGTGAATATGTCTGTGCAAGATAAAAACAGTCAACATCTTTATGACGTCCCATACAGAAATACGATCTTATAATGTCCTGTTTTTCACATATTACATCATCGAAAATGAAAACAGAATTTGGTTTGGCATCGGACGGTTCCACTATTTCTGCATTATTACTGAACGTATAAAATCCCAACCCCTTTATGGGCACCAATACATTTCGTAGGAATTGATATTTGGGTTGATTGAGTGATTTCGAATATAGATAAACATTTGTGAATCGCAGTCCTTGTGGATGTGTTAAAAGAGAAATCATGGCATTCGTCTTCCCACAATTTGAGGGTCCGATAATGAGTCCTCGAACAGATGATGGAAGTAGTGGACCATGCCGCAACACTTTTTGCCCATTCAATCCACAACCGAATTTTTCATCTAGATTATCTACAGCAAACTTTTCTTTCTGCTTCACAATGCGCATCGTACCGTGGTTGGAGACTATGTAAGCAATAACATGTGATGAACATTTCATTTAAATGGCTACCACTGAACGATACAGACGTACTAGTATTAGTGAAAGGAGAAAGAAAGGTCGTGGATTTGTTAATTCATTAATAAACAAACTACCATTCGAGTTACATTTACCTGGAGGTTATCAATATTGTGGACCAGGTACAAAATTGGAAAAACGTTTAGCTCGTAAGGATCCCGGAATTAATAAATTGGATATTGCTTGTAAACGTCACGATATCCAATATTCAAAATATCCATCTGATCTCACATCGAGACATAAGGCAGACAAAGAACTCGAATACGCAGCTTGGGATAGGGTTAAATCAAAGGACGCTGGAATTGGAGAAAGAGCAGCCGCTCTACTAGTAACCAACGTTATGAAAACGAAGAGCCGTTTCGGTATGGGATGTACTATGGATGCTAGCAAGAAGAAAAGGAAAAATTATCCCAAGAAAACAAAAAATAAAATAAGAAAAGTTGCATTTGGTGCTGGTGTGGTTCATAAAGTGCGAAATGTATTACGAAACGCTGGAGGTGATGAATTCGTAATGAATAATAGGAAAAAAGCTACTACAGTGGCACTGCAAGCGGCACGTAAATACCTCAAAGCTGCAGGTGGAAAGAAAAGAATCCGCACTCCTCGCATAATTCCGATTCCAAAAATAGGAGGAATTTTACCACTGATTCCGATTTTTGCTGGTTTGTCTGCCCTAGGAAGTTTAGCGGGTGCTGTTGCAGGCATCACGAGAGCAGTTAATTCAGCAAAAGCAAGCAGAGTTGCTTTGATGGAAGCGAATCGTCATAATAAGAAAATGGAAAGTGTTGCATTGGGTAAAAGTGGTAGTGGTATATACCTTAAACCATACCGTAAAGGACTTGGACTCTACTTGAAACCATACAATTCAAAAAACTAGTTGATTCCCTTCCTCGAAGACCTCTCACCGACCTCGATCTCAAGTATTATGCAGAGAAAATGGAAATTCCATATTTTCGCGACATTTTTATGCGTGATAGATTACCATCTTCAGGCCCACGCCATCGCGAAACTGCCATTGTAAATTTAGATGAATCGAGTGGTCCAGGAACACATTGGGTGGCATACAGAAAATGTGGCAGAGAAATAACATATTTTGATAGTTTTGGTGATTTACCCCCACCAATGGAATTGGTTCAATACTTTCAAAAGGGATCGAATGTCAAAATTCTGTATAACTATCACCGCCAGCAGAAGTTCAATACAGTTTTATGCGGTCACTTGTGCTTGAAATTTCTCTCCCAATCATAAAATGGATGTCACCACACCACAAATGGATCGAGAGGCTATTAAAAGGATGGGATATTCTCTCAAGATGTATTCTAAATATCACACTTTGATGAAAATGGATCAAGTGATGCTCTCAAATTTGCCTAAAGAAGTGATACTAGCGTGTGCAGCTCATGAGATTGCTTGGATTTGGAAAAAGTTACCCAAACATCTCCAAGATGATCCAGACATAATAAAATACAGATATTGTACTGAGCACACACCACACACTGACAACAATGGAGGTGATAATATGTCCGATTCTGATGTGAATGATGGTCCTGCACCGAGAAAAATATTCTGTTGTTATTGCAATATAAATGATATGAATATTGGTGCCAATAAAAATGAAGTGGATTTCGATGAAACGTCTCCGAAAAAACGTAGGTTAACTCACATGTTGTGTTGTAGACAACAATAAATTGAAGTGGAATTCGTAAAATACATCAGTCATGTCACGAAAGTTCGAACTACAAGCTGTCGGGACGAGTGTCATGAGTGCAGACTTTTTCCCACCCGTTGAATTGGATAGAAATAGTCGTTATGGGTTGGGACTTTTAGGATTCTATGGATGCAACACAATCAATAATATAACTGAAAAAAACAATGTGATCAGTTTCAGAATCAGTGATGTTAATTCAGCAATACTTCAGAAATACACAATTGAAATTCCATGTGGTGCCTATGAAATAGATGAAATCAATGCAGTTATTCAGAAACATATCATGTTTAGATTGTTTCATGGAAAAAATCAAAACGATACCAATGCAGATGATATATTCTACCTACATGCCAATAACAATACTTTCAAATGTGAGATGCGATCAAAATATGAAATTGATCTAACTCATCCGAATTCCATTGCAAAGATGATGGGTTTCAATTTTGATAGATTTCAACCGAATCAGATACATGAATCCTCACATCCGATAAACATAACAACTGTGAGACTCATCCGCTTAGATTGCAACATTATATCTGGTTCATACATAAATAATGAAGAATCCCACATTATTTTTTCATTTGATATCGATGTGGAGCCTGGATTCAATCTCACCAAAGAACCACACAAGATTATATATATGCCCATCAGTCCAGAAGGTCGTCAGTTGATTCACAACATCACAGTGCGTATTTTGGATCACAATAATAATCTCATTGATTTTGGAAGTGCAGAAGAGATTGTTATAATTCTGGAATTGAAAAAAATCTAATAACTATTATGGGTTTTTGTTATAATAGACAGAATCGACGAGGATTTGAAACCATTTCACAAACAGCTAAAAAGGAAGGTTCGACTAAAAAAAGACTCATTCCAAAAGTGTACGCTAAACAGTTACCACACCACGCTGCTCTCTCAGTAAGAGATCTAAAATTTTTAATATCAATTGGATTGAAAATAAGGAACAATGGTGCTCGAAACAAATAGTGAAAAGTTGAATATATTCGATGAGCCGATGCTCGATCATTCCCTCACAAGTTTACATGAGCACACATACAAACCTTATGGATCACCATTATTTAGGAATTCAGATGAAATTCGAATTACAATCAATAATCAAGACGTTATACTCGACATTGCTGAGAGTTTCGTTTATATAGAGGGTAAATTCACACCTAAAGATGAAACGAAATCATGTTATCTCTCGAACAATGCAATCGCTTTCCTTTTTGATGAAATTCGCTACGAAATGGGTGGTGAACAAGTTGCTGTCGTCAGGAAGCCGGGGATAACATCTACAATGAAGAATATGATTTCATTTGGACAATCACATGCTAACACATTATCAACAACTGGTTGGGGACTTTCGGAAACTAAACAGGATATCTTGGATACAACCAGTCATGTATTCAGTGGTAAATTACCACTAAAATATTTGATGGGTTTCGCTGAAGATTACAACAAAAGTATCTTGAATGCCAAACAAGAAATGATTTTAATAATCGCTCGATCCTTCAAGAACTCATACATTGGTGAGGTTGATGCTGATTTGGAAATCAATAAAATTGAGTGGAGAATAAGACACATAGTGCCAGGAGATAAGCACAAGCTCAAACTTTTGAATAGAATCAACAAAAGTGGTCTGGACGCTAAAATCAAGTTGGCTTATCGCATGTGGGATCTCTATGAACTTCCATCACTACGTGGCACATCTTCAGACATATGGGCTATCAAGACAACCAACGCCCTTGAAACACCTCGTTATATCATCATTGGATTCCAAAGTACTACCACTTCTGAAGACAGGACAAAGGACATCACCAAATTCACAACTGCTGATATCAATAACATTCGTGTGTACTTGAACTCTGAAGTATACCCATATGAACGTTGGAATTTGGATTTCGATAAAAAACTCGATACTTCAGCTTATTATGCCTATGAGAACTTTCAACGAAGTTATTATGATAAAGATATGAGTGAACCTCTCATGGACATTGGGCAATTTCGACAAAATCCACTATTCATCATCGATTGTTCACATCAGCCGAATGCCACAAAATCATCAACTATTGATATTAAGCTCGAGTTTGAAACTAGGAAAGTCAACTTCCCAGCCAACACCAAAGTATATGCACTCATTCTGCATGATACATTTTTGACATATAATGCATTGGATGGTTCAGTTCACAGCAGATATTGATGAAGACACTCACATTCTTTATTATATTGCATTAATTTTTTTTTTCTTTATTAATGTAAAAGAGGAATAGGTAAATAAAATATGTATGAATTTTATGTTTTTTTATTTAAATATCACTAGCTTAGAATTCAAATAGTCTTAGGTATGTACAAACAGTCTAATATAACTTCTTCTTCATCATCATAGTTTTCTCCTTCTTCGATTCCACTATCATCGTCATCCAGTTGGTACTTTTGGATGATGTCTTCAGGTAGGTATGGTAGGAGGCGGTGGAGGAATCTTTTCAGCTCACATTCAATCATTGCATGGCAGAGTTGATGTAGATCGAAAGAACCATCTGTATATTTTTCACAAAGATCCACACCCTTCTTGTAGTTCTCATAATCACGCATACAGTGCTGGATCCTTTCTTCATCATAGCACACGCTCAGGTCATAATTGGTGGCGTGGAGAGCGTCCTCACCCAAAGCATCCAACTCAGAAGTTAACCTTTCAACAGCTGTAGAGATGTCTACGGCTTCGGTCCAGTGTTGACTCGCATATTGCATCCACATATTTCAGGAATAAAGCTATGATAAAAAAAAAATATTGAAATAAGTATGCCATAAAAAGTAATCCGTAGTACTCACATTAGACTTTTGATGATGTTCTCTCCACCGAAAAGTGTGTCTGTATGAAAAGTTTTTATATCTTCCTTAAAATTATCACCTATAATATATAAAGAATCAGAATTAGCCTATGACAAGTAGAAATTATATATTACTATTATTCAGTGAGATCAAATTTGACCAACGATCTCGTTTTTATGCCGGCAAAGCTTTGTGGACTCTGACCCAAATATGCTACTGTATATTTACCACCTGATGAATTGATGCATGCTACATCATCATCGGTAAATTGCTCTGAAACACGTTTCGGCAGCCATGTTTTGAATAATGTATCATTGCTTACATCACGTAATATCAATAAAATGGATTTACCAAACCGAGTAGAACAAACTGACATAGTCTTAATTGGGTAAGCTTCATTCAGTGGCAAAGATGATATTACTTTTAGCTCTAACACTTCCATCTCTTGTTTAATTATAGAATTGATTTTTTGTAAATCCACCTTTGGAACTGACATGATAATGAAAATATATAAGGAAAATATAAATAATTTTCAATACAAAACACACTCACTGATCTCTCTCGCTCTCCCTGTCTGTCTGTGTAGGCACTGAATAACTAACGTCACTACTCTTGCTGACTGCTCGAACTAGGTATACAACTTCTGATTTCATATCACCATACCAACTTCTTATATAGTAGATAGTGAGCCACCCCCAACACAGATGCAAAGTCCCCACCATGCGCTCCGATAGAGGGCGGAGAGTAAATTGTAGTCGCTGTGGTGGGAGAGAGGGTGGGGGTAAGGGTCAAAGGTCAAGGTCACCGAGGTCAAGGTCGCCGATGACGTCATAGTGTAAGGGTGGGGGTGATAGTGGGGGTAATGGTGGGGGTAAGGTCAAAGGTCAAGGTCACCGAGGTTAATGGTGGGGGTAAGGGTGGGGGTACGGGTGGGGGTAAGGGTGGGGGTACGGGTGGGGGTACGGGTGGGGGTACGGGTGGGGGTAAATGTGGGGGTAAGGGTGGGGGTAAAGGATGGGGGTAAGGGTGGGGGTAAAGGGTGGGGGTAAGGGTGGGGGTAAGGGTGGGGGTAAGGGTGGGGGTAAGGGTGGGGGTAAAGGGTGGGGGTAAGGGTGGGGGTAAGGGTGGGGGTAAGCCCCTCTCATTACCCCTCTCATTACCCCTCTCATTACCCTCTCATTACTAACCCAAACCGGCCTTCTTTCACTACTCCCTTGTTCCTTCTCACTACCCCGAAGAATGTCACTCTTAAGCAACTGCAAAAATCGGTGAAAGTGATACAATACATCCGTGTCACTTGGGAAATGAGAAGGAACGAGCGAGCAATTGTTCAATGCCATAGGTGCCAAAGATGGGGGCATGCTACTTCAAATTGCTCCAGAGCACCTAGGTGCCTAAAATGCACAGAAAGTCATTTTACTTTTGAGTGCAAGAAGCCAAGAGAAGAACCGGCAGACTGCGTAAATTGCGGTGACAGTCACCCAGCTAACAGTGTAAACTGTAAGATCTACAAAGACAGAATACAATTTCTCGAAGAGAAATCGAAAAATGAAAAACCAAGAGAGGCAAGGTACATTCCTGCACCAATCCCCAAGACGAACGCTTGGAAGAGAGGCCAGGGGTTAGGCGTCCCCCAAACATCTGTCCAACCATCTCAGGAAGACAGAAGAATCGTCAATAATCCAGGTTCCCCTTCCATTCCCTATACTCCGCCCACCCAGACGCCGGAGCATAGACGCCCCCGGGAAAGAGACGCTGGCACTCAGGACATGGTGGGTTTGGCCAGTAAGATACAATCGGTTGGTTCAATGCTGAACATATCGGAGCTGTGTCGAGCCCTGGACGATCTGATCGCCAGGCTAGCACAGGCGAAGTCTCCGCTCGAGAAGGCGATGGCTGCCCTAGAGGTCTTTAGTGATACCAAGTATCACTTTTGAGCAAGCTATGAGGGTTTGCATGTACAATGCCGGTTCGGTTAATAATAAGCTACCACTTATTATTGACTTTATCGACAGGCATAAGATAGACCTTATGCTCATATGCGAGACATGGCTCAGGCCGGATCATAGATTCAGTCTGAAGGACTTCACGACTATCAGAGTTGATCGTCCTCAAGCAGTGAGGGGGGGGGGTGTGGCCATCCTTATTAGGAATGGTATCGCGCATACGCGGCTCCCACCTCAACAAAGTTCGATTGAACATGTTGGGATCAAACTCGCGGATGGGACCTGCGTATTCGCGATATACAACGCTCCGAATCAAAGGTTCTCCAGTGCTGATTTGGAGAATCTGTGTAACACCGGCCACAAGGTGTTGCTGGCCGGGGACTTTAATGCCAGGCGTTCTGATTGGAGCGGCAGTTCCCAGCATAACGCCAACGGTAAGACGTTGTACGAGTATTCCCTAGATAATGACGTGGTAATTGTGCACTCAGATGAGCCAACGCATTACCCCTGGAATGGGACCACTCCGACTATAGTCGACTTGGTAGTAAACAAGAATGTCACTAATATGAGTGAACTCAAGGCCATCCACGAGATGACTTCGGATCACGATCCGGTGGTATTTCGGTTAAAATGTAGAATGGACGAACGTCCACCTACGACAAAATTTGACTACCGAAATGCCAACTGGCCCGAGTTCCGAAGGCTTTTGAATGCTAGGACATTGATCAAGTCAAACATCTCCAAGGATGAAATTGAGGAGGTTACCCTTACTCTCATTAGAAACATTCAAGTTGCTCGTGAGCGCGCTGTCAAGAAGATTACAGTCAAGAGTAACCGGAATGTCGTTCCACCTGAAGTTAGGGCGTTGATTGCTCTGAAAAACTCTCTACGAAAAAGGTGGCAAAAATTCAGGAACCCATCTGACAAAGATGACCTGATACGCCTGGGGAGAGAGATCTCGGAGCTGATCAACGCCAATAACGATAAAGTGTGGAAAGACAAACTGGAGAAGTTAGATCCGCGTTACAATTCTCTGTGGCGGATGACGAAGCGAATTTCCAAGAAGTTCGCTCCGATTCCAGCCATGGAGAAGGGTAACGATAAACTAGCGACGGACCCTCAGAAGGCGGAGTTATTTGGGAAATATTTCGCCGACGTCCACAAAAGGGCGCCTGACGTTAGCGAGGAGCACAGGCGGAGGTCTCAGGCAACTGAGGACTTCCGAGAGTCTGTGTTCCCTCCTATCGGCCCTCATAGGTTTGCCAAAATCATGACGAATTATGAGGAGCTGACGGAAGTCATTAAACGACTTCCGACGAATAAGGCGCCTGGGCCGGATGGCTTGGACGCCGTTCTTCTCAGATATCTGCCGCGGAAAGTCCTCGTACAGTTTATACACTTGATCAACGCCATCATCAAGTGGGGGTGTTATCCAGATTGTCTGAAGAAGGCACTGGTGATACCGATTCTAAAGCCCGGTAAGGATGGCCATAAACTCGAAAGTTATCGACCTATCTCGCTCTTGAGTGTGATTGCTAAGGTAGTCGAGAAGATTCTTCTAAGACGGTTATTGAACCTCGAGGAGAAACTCAAAATGATCCCCGATGTGCAATTCGGGTTCCGTAAAGGACATAGTACAACCTCACAGGTTGTGAGAATTGTACACGGGGTGAAAGAGGCAGCTCAGCGAGGGCTCAATACAGTCATGGTCCTGCTGGACATGAAGAAAGCCTTCGACTCGGTATGGGTTGAGGGTCTAATCTATAAAATGCTGTTGGCAGGCATGCCCTCATACATGGTGAGTTTGATAAACTCATATCTTGTTGGGAGGAGTTTTATGGTGCGTGTAAATAATACACGCTCCGCAGAATTCCCAATTGAAGCAGGTGTTCCGCAGGGTTCAAGTTTATCCCCGCACTTGTACTCCCTATATACGTATGATTTTCCTCAGTGCGAGAGAACGGATATGGGCACGGCTGTGTACGCCGACGACACGGCTATCTTTGCCCATTCCTTCTCAAGCGTCGCTGCTCAATCGAGAATCCAAATTCATTTGGATAGGAAGATCATACCGTATCTAGAGGAGAATAAGATCGAGGTGAATCCGGCCAAGTCGGAGACAATCAATTTTACGAAAAAGTATACTTTCTCGAAAGTGTACCGTAAGTTGAGAGTCAAAGGCGAGGCTGTTGAGAACGTGAATCATGCGAGGTACCTGGGGGTACAGCTGGACAAACGTCTAAATTTCGGGCGGCATATCACATTGGCGATACAGCGGGGTGGAGCTGCGCTAAAGCGCACATACCCCCTGATAGCCAGAGGCTCGAAATTGTCTCAGGAGAATAAGATGCTTATTTATAAGCAGATTATTCGCCCTGCTATGACATACGCTTGCCCAGTATTCTGCAGCCTGAAAGATACTCCACTAGCGAGACTTGATAGGATGCAGAATAAAGTACTTCGTATCATCACTGGTAGCAGACGATACACTCGATTGGAAACTCTTAGGGAACTAGGTGGCGTCGACTCGATTCCGATATTTATACGAAACTTATCTTATAAGTTCTATAAATACATGCTCGATAAGAGCCCTCTCACTAGAGAAATAACCAGGCTCAGAGTGTTTGATAATGAGCCTCGCAAACACGGCGGGCTCATTTATCAATCTCTTGATATCTTTAATGAAAGAAGGGAAGAACCGGTTCCGTAGGGAACTAAGTCGAAAGTCTGACTGAAACGCAGAGTACTTTGACCCGGTTTTTTGCATCAGCCTTTTCCGGGGTTCAGCATTGAAACAATCATCCTCACAAACTGCAACAATGGCGTATCTACAAGGAATAGAAATTCGAACAACACGCATAAGCTTTGCAGGAGGCGTGTATTACTGACTACAACCACTGTGTAATGAAAAGTCCGGCCCAGCGTCAACACCAGCGCGGGCGGACGTCTGCGCCCTTTCGCGGGGGTGCTATGTTCGCCTCGGCAAGGCACCCCTCCTGCACCCCTGAAAAGGTGTAGGGGGGTTGCTACTATTGCGCCCGTATGTCCTTTCCCTCTTCCCCCTGGATTATGGAAATGAGATATATGTTAAGTGACTTGTCCTTATACGTGAATGTTTTATTGTTGGAAGATTTTAATAAAAACCCTATTTATTTATTATTATTTATTTACTTTCGCGTGCTATTGATGTTGCTGGTGGTCGGCTAGGTTGGAATCCTAGCGATTACAGTTTTTTTTTCTGATGGCCTAGGAATCGCACGTTAAAAGGTAAGACCTCGTTAATTACATTTTTAACAATTTTAATAATTTTAACACACACGACCGGCTATGTATCTGTTATAACAAAAGTTGTCAAAAGAGTTGTATACTAGCTTTGCACCACTTTATAAGTTCATGAAAGCCCATTATTATCACATACAAACTAAATAATGAACCATACAATTACCGACTACCTTCTTGCCTTCTTTCTAATAAAAAAGCACTGAAATTTCTACCTAAGTTCAGTTCGTACTGGTTAGATCAGACTAAACAATTACTCATTGCAAAATGCAAGTAATAAGTTTCCACGCACTCAAATTTCTACGTAAGGTTAGTTCGTTCTGGTTAGATCAGACTTCAGACTAAATAATTACCCCTCGCAAAATGCATGTATTAAATTTCCACGCACTCAAATGTCTATGTAACGTTAGTTCGTTCTGGTTACATCAGACTAAATAATTACTCCTCGCAAAATGCAAATTTTTCTTTTCTCGCTGATTTATTGTAGAGAGAGCAACTCGGTCAATCGAAGGAAAGAAGGTAATGTAGGTATACTTATATATTATGAAAATCGTAGAGCGCAAAGCGGTCGATTTCAGGTAAGAGAGCCGGTCGTGCGCAAGTCGACCGTATCCCAAAGTTATACCCCAGGAATATTTTATACCTAAGGCATGTTTTTATAACTAAGACATAATGATAAATTCATTATCAAAAATTTGTACAAAACTTATTTATATAAAACTAAAACCAGTATTATAAAATATTTGGATAAAATCAAAAAGTTCAAAAAGATATTTGATTCAAATACTTAAGAATGAAGAATAGATCATTTATGAAACCGAACATCATCATTTTAATGTTTGTATACATGGGAAGTCTGTTATTCTAGTTCTTCTGTTCTTCACAAAAATCAGTAGGGTGATTGGTAATTGGATTGTAGATACCTACTCACGTTGGTGTTTTACATATTATTATTTTATCGTAGTGAAATGAAAGACATTCTATTTCACAATATAAAAAAATAAAACTCTTCATTTATTGTAATTACTATATTTTATACGGGGTTTAATCAACAGTTGCTGATTTCTTTCATATTTAAATCCCACATAAGGATTAGTCTAACAGTTTTCGTGGCATCACCAAGATAAATTATAAAATGTATATCAGTGCATTCGCTTCTTCACTACTTTCGAGGTAGAATGCAGGGCGCGTTTTTTTTTTCACAGTTTCCCGTTTCCCGAATAGACCCAATCCATGGTACGTGGGATATCCATCAACATCTTTATTGAGTTGAGTAGGAATTGACTAGATTCGTCTAGTCATGAGTAGACCTCGCCCATTTGCCCTCTGTATGTAATTTTTGCAATTTTTTTGAAGACAAGGACAAATTTTTATTATTAATATTATCAAATGCCTGATGCTGCTGAAAGATTACCACCCAGAAATATTTATTATAATCCAGAAACAATAGACTGATTTTAGACTGTTAAGTAGGTACCTACTTACTGTTGTTCTTGTTAATCAATCGTTTGTTTATTTTTATTATTTGTTGACATCTCCTTTACACAAAAATTAAGGTGATACAGATGACCTTCATGGTATCTTATTAGTGGCAGACTAATATTTTTGTGTTAGATGCTTAAAAAAAAGTATTTCAATTAATTTTATCTTTGCGGGTATACATTTTTTATATTTTATTTATTTATATTTTTTGCGATTAATTTTGTGGGTAACAGACGAGTTTTGTTGTGGAATTTATGTGACAGGCGATATTTTCTAAACTTTTTATGTTTCAACCGATACGTACAATAAGTTTCGCGTATGCAACTATACATTTTTTGTTGTTGATTTTTTTGCTGCAATTGTAACCCTCCTGTAACCCCCTGTCGCGGGGTGGCGGTGGCAGACGTGTATATTTATATTGTACGCTATATACACATGACAGGTACAAAAAAACTTAGGCTTGCGGAAATGGTGTAATGAAATCTGTCGTTAATTCCCGGGCTAAAAAGCCTACACGACGTTGCAACCGATTCACAATAATTTACAAAACGTGTTAATTAAAAAAACTATTTTGGAGGTTTTATAATTCTCAATGCTCTTGACTGTAAAACGATTCTTCCAATACTTTTTGAGATATTTGGCAAAAAGCAAAAAAAAATTAATTTTTACGTTATTTCTTGTTTAAAAAATTTCACAAAGCAATTTTGCTATGGCGAAAAGCGGGTTTTTCAATTACAGACTATCTTATAAAAAGTAGTCTAGGCCATTTGCATCTTTTATTTTGTATGAAAAGATCCTCATATTTTTATCTACAGCTTGGCCTATAATTTGAGTTTTTTCCAAGGCCTTTGAAGAATTTCAGAATTAAGCCACTATAATTCATTGAACCCTTAAGTGTTATAATCCGTTAAAATCATCTCATCAGGGAAAATAAAAAATATCCTGGTGGTTCACACTATTCATCAGTAAGAAGTTAGATTGTTAAGATCGTTGGGTGTTCTTCTACGCCAAACGTTAGTTGTGGAGTTCCCCAAGGATATATTCTAAGGTCACTCCTTTTTTTACTTTATGTATTATATATTATAGTTATTTTCTTAACAAGTGCCCAAAGTGTTTTTTTTCGCACGCAAATACAGTTAGACGAACGACGCAAACCGGAGTTCGGATGAGTTTTTGCTTGCGGAAAAAGCATTTGGCGCACGTGTTACGAACAATTTTTTTTCTCGAGCTTCATATCAGATGAATACAAAAATAAAAAAATCGTAATTTAGTCAATAATTTTTAATTAAACTTGAAAGAAAGAACTAACTAAACAACAAAAAATTACATATCAATGTGTCAAAGTCAATAGACGCACGCTTGACAATATTATAATCATTTACCATTAAACAAGGTAGGAAATATCTATTTTTGATACAAGTTCGTAAACTCGCGTGTTTGTTGAACTCGGCTGCGCCTCATTCAACAAACTTCACACTCATACAAAAAAACCCTTTACGAAACCGGTTACATACAAAGTTTTTCCTTCGACAGGTATTATATTGCCAAATTGTAGCAATTGTATCATTAATTTGAATGTTTTATTTTATGAATTATTGTCGTATCACCCGAAGATGACTTCCGAGTTATATTTGACGCAAAATTCTGAATTTCTCTAAAATGCATAAATGTATGATTAGTGTGTAAAAATTTACTTTACGCACTGTTGATGATTTTATGCACAGGTGATTTTTTTTACCCACTTGTGCGAAAAAGTATCACATTACGCACTGTTGTACA
The DNA here is from genome assembly GCA_958298965.1 of Chrysolina haemoptera. Taxonomy (NCBI): domain Eukaryota; kingdom Metazoa; phylum Arthropoda; class Insecta; order Coleoptera; family Chrysomelidae; genus Chrysolina; species Chrysolina haemoptera. The sequence goes on along the minus strand of OY282589.1, from coordinate 18,437,679 downwards.
ATAAGTTATTTTCCACAGTCATGAAAGAATATATGGTGAAAGACCGTTGTCGATAATCATATTCAGGTATGAATATCCCTATTTTTATGTGACATAATTATTTCCCATTACATATGTTTATTCTTTGAATAAGCTGCAAAGGAAAGTAGTTATTTTCGAAATAGATCGCATGTTTTTCTTTACATTTAAGTAATGCAATTTTCCGGTAATTTCAAAATGACAGATGTAGATGATTAAAATTGAACTTTTTTTCAAAATACGTTTTCACGGTTGTGAAGTACGAGCAAATTACTTTTACAAATGAAAGAATTGTTTTCGAATACGGCAAATGTAAAAAAAGTATTATTATATTTTTCAATAAAATTGGGTTAAAGACAAAACAAATGTATTTTGAGAATTACAGCAATCATATAATTTTCCAGACCTTCAATATACCTGTTGGATCTGAAATTGCGGACAACATTGAATAGAATACACGTAAAGGATGGAAAATAAATGGAAGTGATAAAGTTACAATAGTATATATATTCATCATGGGAATAATACCAGTATATGAACGGAAGCGAGTTCGTATCTTATGTGAAAAATTTGTATTTTAAAAAATTAAAAAATGTTTCCCCTCTCTTGAGATTCGTATTCCTGGAGTTCCCCTCAACATATATATGCAAAATTCATCAAAATATATCTTTGAAAAGACCTGGAAGTCAGGTCGCCCTTTTAACATATCGGAAGTCACAACTTAACAGGCATCTATATATATATATATATATATATATATATACATCTATTTATCTTTTTAGCGTCTTTCTATTCAGCACGCTTTCAGCGTCCGAGGAAGTATATTCAACTATTTCGTCTTCAATAGGTGGCAATAGGTTCAAAGAGCACAAAAATGTAAAGTATATTGAAATATTAGTATTGGATCACTCACAATTTAGATTTATATATTCTGCATATTTTTTACGTCCTTTCATTATACTATCATTTGAACGCCCTCAATATACACTACTTTGTACTATCCTTACTACATCCGCCCGTATGATTATTGGACGAATAGAATACTTTCGGCGTCCGACGGTGTTGCCATGTCTGGTATTTTGTAACTTAATGTATGCAGACGTATTATTCCACATCATTAGGAAATAATGTCAAAAGATTCGTGAACCTGTCAAGCCCAATGAAGTGAATAAAAAAGTTAAAAAAAATAAAGAACACGCTTTACTTTCAACATGAACTGAAAAGTAAAAAATTATTGACAATGTAATAACTCAAATGTGAAAAAGCGTGGGTGCTTACAAACTATTTTCTTATATTACTGATTTCAACTTTACAGTACTGAGCGTTCAAAAGCTCGAGAAAACTTAAGTCAAGAACCCCACTATTTTTTGCATTTGAGTAATTACATTGACAATGATTTTATACTTTTTAGTCATTGTTGGAAGTAAAGCACGTTCTTTAGTTTTTTAAACTATAATTTCGTTTTTTAATAAAAAATCAAAATCTCCGACCCCGAAAACCCCTATATACCAATTTTGAATTGAATCTGACCATAACCATAAAACTCGTTCACCATCTTAGGCCGCCATCTTGAATTCATGAATTTTGACATAGAATTCAAAAAACCCCCACATACAAATTTTGAATCGAATCTGATCATAATAACAAATCTCGTCCGCCATCTTGAATTTATGAATTTTCTGTGAAAATTCATTATCTCTGACCCCACAAACAGTTACATACCAATTTTGATTCGACTATTATCACGAATCTCGTCCGCCATCTCGGCACCGACATTTTTCAAATTTTCCTGAAGAAGAATCATATTATTCAAATTGAAGAATAAATTGATAAAATGTATATAGTATCGGAAACTTTTCATCTGGGGTATAGACAGAAATCTACGCGAGCAAAAAGGAACGCAATGATGTGATAATACCACATAAATAAGAGAGACGTACTACCGTGCGCCTCTCCTGTTACCCCACCCGACGCATTAACGGACCACGTGGCAATGCGACACACCACACACAGATCACGTCGATATCCCTTCATCGAGCGAGTAGAAAAAAAAATTGTAATGCTCTCTTAACATATAGCAAGCTATTCTTTACGCTAATTATATCGCCCGTTCCCGTGTGAAACGCTGACCAAGCTGACGCAGGATCTCGCGATTCTGGGAAACTGATGTGCAAGCATCTTAATCTTTATGGGAAGATTCATTTTAGAATTCAGTCATATTTTTGCTCTTGTACTGTTCAGACCTATTTTGTTAATAAAAATCAGTTTTTAAAAAAGGACTTTGACATCCGAAAGTTATATTTGGCGCAGTCGGTAGGATTAACTCGAAATTGAACGTATCGAACGTGCTGTTTTCGTATCTACGATTAATCGGGTATCGAACTTGTTGTTTTGTTCTGTGGAGGTGTTTGTGAAGGAGCGGCTCTTCAAAAATCAAGAAACCCAGTCCATCGAGGACCCCTAGCTATCCTCAACAGGCAGATCAACGGGGAGTGGAACAAAATCGTCCAGTCTCGCAAGGAAGTCTTCTGGAAATCAAAAATCGAGGAACCAGTCGTCTACCTTATAAAAGGATGCTCAAAGTTCTTACAATTTTAATGTAAGTTATTTTTAAATGAACATTGATAGTTTGACACAAATTCTAGGAAATTTAAGTCTTAATAACGAAAACCCTTCAGCTGATCCTATAGTTTCTTTGCCTAGTACTTCTAATAATTTAAACAAGAAAATGGCTAATACATTCAATCCTCAATACCTAAAGTGTGTGCCGGAATTTGATGGCAATCCTAATGATCTAAATAGATATTTATCAGTTTGTGATTCAATAATTACCAATTTTTATAATGCTGCCGAACCGGCAAACTTTCAAAATGTTTATTTGCTGAACTGTCTCATTTCTAAATTATCTGGTAATGCAAAAATAGTAGCCAACATACAAAATGTTTCAAATTGGCAAGAACTTAAGGACACATTAACAAGAAATTTTGCCGATCAAAGGGATGAAACTTGCTTGAACAGAGATATGGTTATGCTCAGGCAAGCCCCTAGCGAAAAGCCTCAAGAGTTCTATGATAGGTGTTTAAATATATTGAACCTTCTGTGTAATTATATTGATGTACATGAAATCACGGTGGAATCTAAAAAGTGTAAAAGAGATCTATATAGTAACTTGGCATTGAAAACCTTTCTTTCTGGGCTCAAGGAACCTTTGGGTACTACCATACGCTGTATGCAACCCAAATCTCTCAGTGAAGCTTTACAGTGCGTCTTACAAGAAGATAATGTACATTATTTTCAAAATTTTTCAAATAAAAATACATTTAGAACCAATTTTTCGCCTCCTAGAGCACCAATTCAAATCAGACAACCAAATTCTTCTCAAGTTAATAATTTTAGTACACCGAATAACTTCTTTAGACAACAAAATCAATTTCCTTCACAACCAATACCGATTCAACCTAGAGCACCAAGCCAACCTCAAAAATTCTTTACAAACGCACAAGTTTTCAGGCAACCATTTCAAAACAGGAACGTTTTCAGGCCAAATCAAAACCAAAATTTCCCAAAACCTACACCCATGAGTGTATCCACTAGAAATACGTATAACAAACCAGTACCGATGAGTGTTTCGACAAGAAATACCTCTAATTATCGGCCGGGACCCTCAAATTCATTCCAAACCCAACCTCAGAAAAACTTTATTTCAGAGGAATTATTTAATACGGTGGTTAGCGACTACCAAAATGATCCAAATTATACCGAACAAGAATATTACTCCGAAGAAGATTATACGGAACACTTTGACGAATTTCAATATTACGATAACGAAAATCAAGTTACCAATTTTGATAATTCTGAAGAAAATTTTCAGGAAATGTCAACAACAAAAAACCAAACTTAGTCCCACAAGTTATTTCATTCAATAATTCTAGTTCTAGTGAATTGTCATATATAACTTTCCCTGAATATGATGCAAAATTTCTCATTGATTCGGGATCCACAAAATCTTTCATCGATCCAGAAATTGCTCATAAACTTTTTCCAAATTTGATTAAATACGATCCTTTTATTGTTTCGACAGTTTTTCAGAAATCTGCTCATAAATATAGCGCATCCATGCCAGCTTCAAAATTATTCAATTTACCACAACAAAAACATTTAAAATTTTTCCTTTTTAAATTCCACAATATTTTCAAAGGATTGATTGGTCTTGATAACTTAAAACTTTTACAAGCTAACCTAGATTTTGGTAACGGCTATCTTATTACTCCTTACGCTAAGATAAAACTTAGGTTTCAGGAAACAAAAAACAATCTCAATTTGATTACGATTGCTCCAAGATCCGAGCAAGTGATACAAGTCAAAACATCAATTCAGAATGGTGAAATAATAATACCTCACCAACGTTTCCATAATTGTGAAGTTCCAGAGTGTCTTACTGTCGCAAAGAAAGGCAAAGCTCTCACTACAATTTTGAACAATACCACAAAACCAGTAACCTTAAATTTTTCTGAACCGATCACTGTTGAACAATTTGATAAGAACGAAGTTCAAAAAATTGATTTTAATAATTTTGACGATTCACCAAAACAAAATTTAGATTCTTCAAAAATTCGTTGTGACCATTTGAATGACGAAGAAAAATCCAAAATACTTTCATTGTGCAAAGAATATTCGGATATTTTTTACTATGAAGATACTCCACTGACTTTTACAAGCCGTGTTAAACACCAAATTCGAACATCTGATGAGGTACCAGTATATACCAAATCATACAGGTATCCATTCATTCACAAGCAAGAAGTCGAAGATCAGATCAAAAAAATGCTCGATCAGCGAATAATTAGGCCAAGCAATTCTCCTTGGTCATCGCCAATTTGGGTGGTTCCCAAAAAGGTGGACGCTTCTGGGAAGCAAAAATGGAGGGTGGTCGTTGACTATCGTAAGCTCAATGAGAAGACGATAGATGACAAGTACCCCTTACCGAACATCACCGATCTTTTGGACAAACTGGGAAAATGCCAGTATTTCACGACCCTCGACCTAGCCAGCGGTTTCCACCAAATTGAGATGGAACAGGACGATATTGAAAAAACAGCTTTCAATACGGAACATGGGCATTACGAGTACCACAGAATGCCATTCGGGTTGAAAAACGCGCCTGCAACATTCCAGCGCGTAATGGATAATATTCTTCGTGGTATCCAAAACGAAAAATGTCTGGTGTACCTCGACGATATTATCATCTTTTCAACGTCCCTGCAAGAACACCTCGAGAGTCTCAAAGCCGTCTTCAATCGGTTGAGAAGTTCAAATTTTAAAATTCAGCTGGATAAGTCAGAATTCCTACGAAAGGAAGTAGCTTATCTGGGCCACGTCGTGACCCCTGAAGGTGTCAAGCCAAATCCAGATAAAATCATTGCCATCAAAAATTTCCCTGTCCCAAAAACTACCAAACAGATCAAAGGATTCTTAGGTCTGTTAGGCTATTATCGACGCTTTATAAATAATTTTGCTAGATTAACTAAACCACTAACTAAATGCCTAAAGAAGGGCGCAAAAATCGAGCATAACGCAGAGTTTTTGGAATGTTTCAATACTTGCAAGAACCTTTTGATCAACGACCCAATTCTGCAGTACCCCGACTTTTCGAAACCTTTTAACCTCACCACGGACGCAAGTAAATTTGCCCTGGGAGCTGTTCTCTCCCAAGGTCCTATTGGCCAAGATTTGCCAGTTGCATACGCATCTCGGACACTGAATGACTCTGAGCAAAATTACTCAGTAATTGAGAAAGAACTGCTCGCAATCGTATGGTCTACCAAGTACTTCCGTCCATATATTTTTGGGAGAAGGTTTAATATCATTACTGATCACAAACCTCTTCAGTGGTTATTCTCCCTGAAGGACCCCAACTCAAAATTGTTGAGATGGCGGATCAAACTGGACGAATACGATTACAACATACTATACAAAAAAGGCAAATTGAACACAAACGCCGATGCTTTATCCCGTGTTGAAATCCATACTAAGGATACAAAAACCTTCTGGGAGGAATTGGATGATATACTTGACGAATCGCAACACCTAGCAAACCAAGGTGTTATTGTCGGTAGTCAAGGAAACCCAGTGACTCGCTGCCTTGAAACCCCGGAATATCAACCCTCTTCTGATATTCAAATCATTGGAGAACCCAGACAAAATACTCCTACCATGACACCCTCTTACGAAATAAATGAAGACAATGGATTACCTGCCACAAATAATGAAGAAAGCGACATCCTTTCTTCACAGGCACTACCTGATACCAACCGTACAGGAGAAAAACCTCTACCAACGGAAGACAATGAGTTACCTTCCACAAGTAGAGAAGAAATTGACGACATTTCCTTACTAGTCCAACCTGATACCGAACGTACGGGAGATGAACCCCTACCAGAACCCGAAGACCACGAGGATAACACTATTCACTCAAATGCTGAACAGAACCCTGTTGTAACAATTCCAATAGCGCAATGTGCCGTGAACCTAGGGCTCAATCAATTGATTATAAGCTCAGTTCTTCATTCTCCGGCTAAACCCAAAACTACCATTCTATTCGAGAAAAAGATGAGGATTCATATTCAAATATCACAAAATGATACAGAAAATGATATCCTAAGTTTTATTAAAGAATTTATCGCCCCAGGGGTGCAGTACCATGTCTATTTTGAAAACCCTGAACTCTATGAACCATTTTCGGCAATAATTCAAAAGTATTTCAAGTGGCCCTCTATCAAATTCAAAAGGTGTACGAAAAAGCTCTTGGACGTCACAAAAAAAAATGACATTCAGGAAATTATTCAAAACCATCATGAAGGTAAATCAAACCACCGGGGTGTTGATGAAACTTTCGCAAGAATAAAAGAAAAATACTACTGGCCGAACATAAAAGAATCTATTCAAACATATATCAATCAATGCGTTACTTGCCAACAAAGTAAATATGAGCGAAACCCCATCAAAATGAAGCTAAACATCACCCCTACAGCATTCAAACCTTTCGAAATCGTTCATCTAGACACATTTACCATCGAAAATACAAAATTTCTTACAATTATAGACAGCTTTTCAAAGTACGCACAGGCATATCTAGTTAACTCCTTGACAGGTACAGAAATAGCAGATAACCTCATTCAATTCTTTTCTCATCACGGTATTCCCAAACGAATTATCGTTGATAATGGTACCGAATTTAATAACTTCCTTATATCTGAACTTCTTGCTTTACACAAGATAGAAGTTCATTTCATATCACCACATCATCCGCAGTCAAACGGAATGATAGAACGGTTCCATTCTACCATTTTGGAACACATTCGCCTACTCAACACCAGAGGATTTTTGAAAACTCCCCCAAAAATGAAAATGTTGTACGCAATTTTAGCATACAACCACTCCATACATTCGGTCACAAAACTCAAACCAATCGATATCATTAGTGGTCACATTTCAACCAATGACCCTTTCAATATCGAAATTGATCGAAAATTATTAAATGATTACACTATCAATCATAAAGAACGATCTAAACTTCTCTATTCAAAAATTAATTCAGATCTTATCAGGCGAAAGGAAAAAATAATAGAACGGGAGAATAAAAAGCGCGATGACCCCATTGTGTTCAAAACAAAACAAAAGGTTTATGTGAAAAAACATGTTAGGCAGAAAGACGCGAATAAATTTCAAAAACCAACTCAAATCAAAAAGGTCGACCGTACTATGAAAACAGTATCTATGGAAAACCAAGAAAAAATTCACATGGACAATTTAAAACGTCCCCTCAAAAAATACCCATCTCCCATTAAAAATTAATTAATTTTTCAGATTATCTGGAACTCTCGGACTCCAGGAAAAAATATCTAAACAAAACCTAAAGAACAATCCAGGACTTATTCCTCTCAAACTTGGAACAGCCAAGGTAGAAACCAACGCGTATGCACTCATTCATTATTACGATTTGAGTCCACTAATCATTGAGGTGAATAAACTGAAATTCCACTCCAAAAACGTGAGGACACTTGTAGGCGGTCACGGAGACTACTCATGGGACATGTCAAATTACTTGAAAATATTACAATTTTCAGAAGAAAAAGTAACTGATAGACTTACCAACATTTTACCACACCCGCTCAGAACAAAACGTGGTCTTATAAACGGCGTTGGATCAATTTTCAAATCAATCACAGGAAATTTAGATTCCAGTGACGGGGAAAAATATGATCGTCTGATTAACGAATTGCAAAATAATCAAAATAATCTAGTAACGAACATCAAAAGGCAAAATTCACTTTCAATATCATTAATCAATCAGTTCAATAGTACAGTTCAGCAAGTGAAACATAACGAACAGCTTTTAGATTCAAAAATAAAACAAATTGCGAAAATTGTTGAAAATCAAACACATAAAGAAAATTCTATGTTTATCAAAGATATTATGAACCAGATAATCAACACATACGAGATCATAAACTCAATTTTACAAGATGTCGAAAATTCAATACAATTTTCCAGACTGAACATTCTTCATCCAAGTATAATAAAAACTAAAGATTTGTTCAACGAACTACAAAAATTAAAGAAGATTTTTAACGAAGACCAATTACCAATTGAAGTAAGTTTCGAAAATACTTTGCTATTTGAAAAAATTATAAGTCTCGAAAGCTATATCTCAAACTTCAGAATAACCTATATTTTACATATTCCCATCACCCACTCCTCAAAATTTGATTATTATCATCTTTTCTCTATTCCAATATTAACTAAGGGTCAGTTTAAGGCTGTCGTACCTCAAAATAAGTATTTAACAAAAAACGAGAAATTGTATGCATTTTTGAGCGATCCTTGTTTGGAGATCTCTCATCAAACCTATATCTGCCCGTCCACTGACATCAGAGAGCTGACAGACGATAATCCATGCGAAATCCAGTTACTCAATGTCCAAAACAGATCCACATGCAAGGGAACTACCATCCATCTATCAAGACCGGCCATCAGGCAACTGCACAACTCAAACAAATGGGTTGTCCTTCTGCCGTCCCAACAAACGACCAGGCTTAAGTGTGAAAGCCAAAACGAGATCGAAAACCTGCCACCTGGAAGTTACCTATTCGACATTCCAATTGGATGCCAGTTATCCTGTGGGGACCAAATTATAATCAATGACCACCAAGTCACCAATAGCGAACCAATCATCCTACCAGACCTAGATGAAAGGAAGTCAGATCCACCCAAATCAAGTATAGGGATCCAACTTGATGACTTGAACTTGGACGAACTCCACTCAATAAAGACAGCCATAATGGAAACTGAACCGATAATATCCTTCAAAGACGTAGCACACATCCCAAGTTTTTGGACGATGTTCATCTACCTGGTCCTAATATCAGTCTTCGTATACATGGTCCACCAGAAGATAGGCTTCAGGGGATGCAGAACCAAGACACCAAACGAACAACAGGAAATCGAGATGTCTAGGGTTCAACTTCCTCGCTAACCCTCCTACGTTGAATCTTCAGAGGGAGGAATTATATCGCCCGTTCCCGTGTGAAACGCTGACCAAGCTGACGCAGGATCTCGCGATTCTGGGAAACTGATGTGCAAGCATCTTAATCTTTATGGGAAGATTCATTTTAGAATTCAGTCATATTTTTGCTCTTGTACTGTTCAGACCTATTTTGTTAATAAAAATTAGTTTTTAAAAAAGGACTTTGACATCCGAAAGTTATATTTCGCTCTCACGAAACTACCATACCCAAGATGAAAACTTTCCGATACATATATATAGAAAGCCGCCCAAAGTTTTCGGTTCGAATACGAAAGTGGCAATAAGCTTTTGAATCTGTAACTCAAATCTCAAGAAATTACTTTTTACTTTTTAGCGCCTTCGAATAAAAGCTTGTCTTTAATTTTTTTTTTAATTATATCATTCTGTGCTTTTTAGTTAGTCCGCATTGATCTATGCATTTCAAAGAAAGCATGGTTATTACAGGGGCCGTTTCCTGTGAGTTTTGAACTATCTAGCTCTTCACTAAGGAGGCCACCTAAATATTCACTCGTCCGCCATCATATGAATTTTAGCAAATTATTCATGATCTTCGACCCCTAATACCCCACGTACCAATTTTGAAGAGAATCAGACCATGATTACAAAACTCGCCCGCCGTCGTGGATTTATGAATTTGGATAAAAAATCTATAATCTCCTACCCCAAAAACCCTCTCCTATCAATTCAGAATCGAATCGGACCATAATCACAAAACTCGTCCGGCATCTTGGAACCGCCATATTGAATTCATGAATTTTGACAAGAAAATCATAACCCCAAAAACTCTCACATACAAATTAAGAATCAATCGGACCATAATCACAAAACTCGTTCGCTATATTGGAGCTGCCATATTGAATTTATGAATTTTTACAAAAATTTCATTATGTCCGACCCCAAAAACCCCCACATACCAATTTAAAATCGAATCGGACCATAACTACAAAACTCATCTTTTTCAATTTTTCTCTAACGAAAATTTCATAATGCATTGTCACCGAAATTATGAACACCTGCCAAATTTTGAATCAGACGATTAGAAATGTCTTATATTTGACTTGCAAGATTTGATTACAAACGCACAGACACCGTGACAGGTGAAACTAAATAAAAGCTTGTATTTTAATGAAAATGGAGTTATTTTCCGTTTAGTATGCAGTATTCAAATCTACCTACTATAACATACATTTTGGGTGTGGTGCATATCTCGGTGTGATATTCTAGAAATACAAGAAATACTCAACCAGATGTTCAAAGTGAAATCTCACAAGACTTCCATAAAAAAAATCAAAATGGTGTTCAGGGTCGCCATCTTGAGATATATAACATTATTATAGTTTTGTCAATCCATTGAAGTGTGCTGAGTTTGATTTTATAAACCCACCAAATCAGAAGAGAGGACATTTACGAACCAATAAAAAATTCATAAAGTTGTATGATATTCATTTGATTTTTTTCCTATACAAATTACTATTTTCGGCAACCGTCCGGGAAGAACCTACGTTCCGGAAGCTTTTTCTTTCAGAAAGTAGCACTTCCCGATCTAGTCCAGGAAGTACGTACTTCCTGGACTAGGCTGAGGTGATCGAATTTTAATGTGAATAATAATCTAAATAAGAATTAGAATGTTTCTCTTAGTACCTATCTTCTGTTCAAATTTCAATATTTAATACAAATAAAAGGACTAAAATGTTCGAAATTTTGTCCTACAAAGAATTATAATGAATAAATTAGTCTAAGAGCCGGAATAGAGGTCGACCTTCACCCACCTAACCGGATGAAACATACTTTTTATAGAGTTACATAAATATACAAATGCATCTATAAAGGCTTGCCTACCAAAATATGGTCCATACTATATACAGTGAGTTTAAAAAATTTGCACCATATGGAAAACTTTTTTATTATCGATTTTTCAGGAAATTTTAATCCCCATAAAAATTGGTGCATGGCGGACTACTTGCATATCTATGAGTTGTCAAAATTTCAAATTTCCAGTGTACAGGGGAGAACAAAAATAGGAATTTTGATCAGGTGTAAACTACCCCTTATTTTTGACATTATAAAAAGTTCATTCAAAGAGGTTATTTGGAATTGAAAACAATATTCAAATTTGGAATCACAGCCATGGTAGTTTACTCTTGATCAAAATTCATTTTTTTGTTCCCCTGTACACCATTAGGAAATTTATAATTTTTATAACTCGAATACAAGGATTCCGCAATGCACCAATTTTTATGAATATTAAAATTTTTTGGCCCGAATCGATAATAAAAAAGTTTCCATGTGGTGGCAAATTTTTGAAACTCACTGTGTACCTATAGTTTGGACTACATTCAGATGGGCAAACCATTATAGGTATATTTGTCTATTTATTAAACTTCATAAAACGTACGTTCCATACGGTTAACAGATGGGTGAAGGTCGACATCTCTTCGTCTCTTAGACTAAATGTGTCTCATTGATTTGTTATTCTACACGGTTGCGGAAAAAATAGTGTACGCAACACGTCTGAAAACAGTTTTTTTGGACCCGCTGTGATTCAACAAAGCGTACAAGTTATATAGACAAGGGGCTTCATTGTCTGCTGTGAAGTTGCTCATATCTAATCCTTTTAGAGGAAAATCAATAGTGACCTTTTATTTTTCTCTAAATTTGTCTGTTTGAGAAAACCTTTTTAAATGGATTACCAAAATTTTTGGGAATTTATGAATCAATAGAGATTTTGTGCTTTTTCTTCTTCCTTTGCAAATCGAACATGTCATACTAGATACATTTTGCATTTCATCTTGAGTACAGAACTAAACTATACTTTCTCGGAAACTGAACTCAAATGTTGACTTTTCGTTAAAATCTCAGTAAGCGAAGTGACTCTTTCTTGTTCTATAACGTAAAAGACGTACAATTTTGTACATAAAAGAGTCGTACAAGGCATTGCACTAATTGCGCTGAAAAAATGTTAAAACAAAAAGAGTTTGAATTTTGACAAAGTCGATAAGAAGTTCAATTAAGATTGACTCACAATAGCATATAACTGCTGTACGACTTTTTTATGCACACAACTGTACGACAGGCATGCAAAAAATATCACCTAGATATTTCATTTTGCTTCAAACACGAAATGTCAATTAACAATGACAGATACTTATTTATTTATTTTTTATTCTCATATTAGTTTTAATTCGAATGCAAAATACTGTTGCGTCCTCGAATGCGAATTTTCTTTCCTCGTATACCTATTCATTGTTACCCCACTGAGTCCATCAACGATAAATGAGACCACGTAGAAACCACCCGAATACAAATGGTGTGTTGCCAAGTGTCCGGACGCTGAAGTATCTCAGAATGTAGTCCACAATAAGTATACAGTATGCGTTTGTAGCGCTGCAACGGACATGACTTGAACTACACGTGAATATATTTTGATCAACTTGTGATACTTTAGCGTCCACATGATGGCGAATATGTAACTCCGTCAAAGTCACAGTGAAACTCACGACTACAGACAGTAATCTGTCAAATACGGAGCTTCGAAAGTAAAATGATAGAGGTCACTAGCAGTTCTTTCACACGAAATAATAAGGGATTACATTTGAGCGTCCGTATACGGACGCATAAAGGTGGGGGACGCTGAAACATATGTAAATATTAAATGTATGGACGCACAAATGATAGAAAGATATATATATATATATATATATATATATATATATATATATATATATATATATAAATATATATAAATATATATATATATATACTATTTAGTTCGCAGGACGTTATCGTTACCTCTAACTAAATGGTAAAGAAAACCAATTTGTAGTAACAGGTTCATCAGTTACCACTCACATCATCCATCGAACATGAAAAACAACCTGATCATCGCTTTAAAAAACAGAGTTATTAACTTATCACATCCGATTTACCGTTTGGAGTGCCTGAAGGAATTAGGAACTATTTTGAAAGAAAATTCTTACCCTTTGAAATTAATTAACAAATTTTTGTTCAATTCAGACAGAAGTCATAACCCAGTATTTCAAGCCCCCATTATTAACCTCCCCAATGTCAATGTCAGCACCACAAGCAACGTCGAGGAACTGCCTGTTTCGTATTGATATCAGTTGTATCACCCGGTATATGTTCGGAACTCGATGTGTACTTATTTAGACAAAAAAGTACTCTCGCGCTCCCCCTCAATGGCATGTCTTGGTACGACCGACGACAAGACCAGTCGATTTTGGAGTGACCGTGCGTACCGCTGCCCTTTTTTAATATAATATTTTTTCGCTTTGAACCGGTGTCTCGACGTTACGAGTGCTACCCTTTTTGAACAATGCATGTGTGTTTTTTGAAGACAGATGGACATAGGATGAAATTCTGTGCACAGAAGTGAAGATCCCGCAGTTACAAGAGGTTGGTCAATATTTCGTATCAAAGGTTTGCCATTGAACGATATTCAAAAATTTAACATATGAAATCAGCAATTACAGTCCGCTAGTCCTTTTTTTTTCACGCCCACAAAGTGGTCCTTCGAGCTCGAATTGTTAAATTATCATTTCGAGTACCGAACATATCCTTCATTTTTTCTAGTAATAAATCGATCAGCATTTCGATTTTCGATGTTTTATGCGCACGTCCCACTCAAAGTGTTAAATTCTGTCTTTGTTTAGATTCTTCCACTCGCTTGCTAGACAGTTCTCCGAAATTAACGAAAGAACTGACTGCAAAAAGTTTGTGTTTACCTTCATAAAGAATCACGAGCATTCTCTGTGATAAATTTAATTTAATTTCAATTTAGTTTCGCACTATTGTGAATTCTCGTATTTATATATACTTATATATTTCAAAATCGATTATTTATATTTTCCTGCTCTCATTTATCATTAGATACTCATCACTGACGTGTTAGAATATCATTTTATATATTTGCAATAATGGCAAAGATATCTAAAAAATTAAAACAAGCCAATGCCCAGAGAGGTACTGAAATAATTAAAATGTCAGAACTGAGAAAATACGCTGATCAATCCCTCACCGATAAAACTGTTCATAATAACTTTAAATGTCGATATCGACACATTGAAGTTATTAAGGAAGCATTTGATAAATACCATAGTGTAATATTAACTCATCAAGAAGCTGCTAGCTTGAAAGACGAAAATTATACGTTGGTCAATTTTCAAGATAATTATTTTCACTGTCTAGCAGTGTACACTCAGTTATTTGATGATCCTAATAATATTTCTCTCCCTATAAATAGTACAATGCACACCCCCCGGGAACAAAATGTAAGGTTGCCAAAACTGGAATTACCCAAATTTGGAGGTGAACTTGCAAAGTGGCAAACCTATCACGATATGTTTTCTTCTTTGATTCATGACAATGACACTCTTGCAGATATCGATAAATTCAATTATCTTCTTAGTTCCTTAGAAGGTCCTCCACTGGCTTTGGTGAAAAGAACCCCACTGACAAGTTCAAACTACTCAGTTGCTTATAAGAATTTAATCAAGCGCTATGACAATAAACGTCTCATTGCTACGTCCCATTGGCATGCAATAGAACGTAGTAAAAAATTAACCTCAGCTGACGATCCACAAGCATTACATCATTTAATCGATGTTTTCAATGAAAATATCTCAATATTGAAAAACTTGGGCTATAATGTTGACTCCTGGGATTTCATTCTCTTTAATATGCTCATGGATCGTTTAGATTCTGTAACAGCTACTAGGTTTGAAGTTGAACATTCTGAAACTCTTGTTAAGGATGTCTACTATGAAACTCTTGTTGAGTTTATAAATAAACAATGTAAAGCCCTAGATACAGTGTGCTACACTAGAAATCAAAATAAAAAACTACCACATTCTAAGAACGATGTAGGGAATACATACTCGCCTACTAATCGTACAAACAAACATTTTTCAAGCTCTGCGTTGTTAGCCAACTCTAATATTGATAATAATAATAATCCCTCGTGCCCTCTTTGCCAAGAGAGACATCTCATATATAATTGCCCCCCCCTTTATTGCTAAATCTACTAGCGAAAGGTTTGCTCTTATAAAAGAAAAAAAGTGGTTACTAACTGCATAGGCACCAAACATTATACATCAAAATGCCCATCTAATGTACGTTGCAAAAAATGCTCTCAGAAACATCACTCGATGTTACATTTTGATTTGCCCACGAATAAAGTGACATTACCTGTTAATACCCATCAGAACTTTTCGCCGATGGTTACCGTCGATCCCACGTCCCTATCTCCATCGGATGCTCATAGGACCAGTTTGCTATCCAATGATAACAGTACTGTTTTGTTATCTACGGCTTTAGTTGAGGTTCTGGATGATACAGGTAACTTTCAAGTTGCCAGAGTCGTTTTGGATAGTGCTAGTCAGTCAAATTTTATTTCGAGTAAATGTTTGAACCGTTTGGGACTTTCACATTCCAGTTTGAAAATTTCTATTTCTGGTATTGGTCAAGTAAGTTCCGAATCATCTCATGCAGTTTCTTGCACTTTAAGACCTATCTCCGAAACTCAACCAACATTTGAATTGGATTTCATTGTATTGCCAAAATTGTGCTCCAATATGCCAAGCATAGATGTTAGCACGGAACAATTAAATTGTTTTTCAAATCTTAAACTGGCTGACCCCAAATTTAATATTTCTCAGCCTATAGATATGCTTCTAGGCGCAGAAATTTTTGGTTTTCTGTTGAAAGGAAACACTTTGAAAAGTTCTTTCAACCATCCTGTCGCTATTGACACCATTTTTGGTTGGGTGATTTTGGGAAAAGTGAATTATTCGCTTCCTTCGCCTCAGATAGTAAATTCATTTTTTACGTCAACGGATTTTTCATTGGAAAACTCAGTGAAAAGATTTTGGGAGTTGGAAGAAGTGCCAAGTGCCAACTACATGTCTTCCGACGACCTTATGGCGGAGAAACATTTTCTTGAGACCTACTCAAGACTCACTTCTGGACGTTTTGTGCTTCAGCTACCGTTTAAATTGTCAAACCCAGTTTTCATTGGTTCCCGTGACATAGCTCTCAGAAGGTTGTTTGCGTTGGAGCGCAGATTAAATAACAATGCCAAGCTCTATGCCCAGTACAAAGAATTCATGCAAGACTACCTGGATTGTCATCATATGGAAATTGTCCTTACAGATCAGCTGAAATGTCCATCTTACTACATTCCCCATTTGTGCGTAGTTCGCCCAGATAGTGTAACCACAAAACTTAGGGTGGTATTTGATGCTTCTAGTCGTTGTCTGAATAATATATCCCTGAATCAAACTCTTTTGACGGGTGCCAAATTACAGCAGGATATTGTTGCGATTCTGCTTAGATTCAGGATCGACACAGTGGCTTACACCACAGATTTTTGTAAAATGTTCAGACAAATTCTTATTCATGAGAAACACCGTGATTATCAACGATTACTATGGCGTTTCTCCACAAGAGATCCTATCCAGGACTACAGGCTGCGGGTCGTCAGTTTTGGAGTAAATTCATCTCCTTACCAAGTACTTAGGGTGGTTAAACAGCTCGCAATTGAATACAAGTCTCAATACCCATTAGCCTGCAAAGTGCTAGAGTAAGATATTTTTGTGGATGACATAGTTTCAAGTTGCAAAACTGTGTCTGAAGCTCTGGTGACGCAAAAAGAATTAATATCACTGGTTGGTAAGCCGGCTTTGAGTTACGAAAATGGGCATGTAATAAGCCTGAAATGATATCGCATTTGCCAGCCTCACATCTTCAACATAACCCTCTCTCGTTTGACGCAGATTGTGAAACTACCATAAAAATACTAGGCCTTCAATGGAATCCATCTTCAGATAATTTCACATACAGGGTTCTACCTGTAGAAAAATCCTGTACAAAACGAAATATCTTGAGTCAGTTGGCACGTATCATGACCCCCTTGGATTCCTCTCTCCTCTCACCCTTAATTTGAAAGTAATGATACAAACTCTTTGGAGTTTGGGCATTGATTGGGATGCCAACCCACCTCTAAGTGTAGTGCACACTTGGAACCAGTTTATATATGATTTACCCTCTCTCGCAAAATTAAGTTTACCACGTCATGTGCTCTCTGATTATACTCATTTCAGCTCCTGTGAGTTGCATGGGTTTTGCGATGCATCTGAAAAAGGCTACTCAGCTGTAATTTATCTCCGAATCAGCAACGCCTTTGATCATATCAAAATTAGTCTAGTTTGTGCAAAATCGAAAGTAGCACCTTTGAAGAAAATTAGTATTCCAAAGTTAGAACTTTGTGGTGCCCTTTTGTTAGCTAATTTACTTCACTACGCTATCGACATTTTCAACAGTAGAATTGATATTTCAGGAATTTTTGCCTGGACGGACTCAACTATAGTTCTTTCATGGTTGAAGTCTTCCCCCCACAAATGGAACACATTTGTGAGTAACAGGATTACTTTAATCCAAGAGAAAATATCTCCCATGAACTGGTTTCATGTAAAAAGTGAATTTAACCCTGCAGATCCCGCTTCTCGAGGATTGTTACCCTGTGACTTAATCGAGAGTGAGTTATGGTGGGCGGGGCCCCCCTGGTTGGTTCTTCCTTCAAGTCAGTGGCCTTCTGATACTTTGGAAAATTCAGGAATACCCGAAACTTCTGAAGAAAAAAGAAATATATCGTTTTAACAGTATCAGTTAAGCAGGCTGATTCGATTCTCGAACTTTGTAATAAGTTCAGTTCTCTATTGAAAACTCAACGAATTATAGCATACATGTCCAGGTTTTTTCACAATGCCAGAAAGCGAAAAGAGGCATTATATGGACCCTTTTCAGAGTCAGAGTTGGAAAACTCTTTGACTCAGTTAATTAAGTTGATACAAGCTGAAGTATTCTTAAAAGAAATTTACCTTCTGAAAAATAATAAACCTCTTCCCAAATGTTTCAGGAAGTTGACCCCTTTCTTAGACTCTGAAGGAGTGCTCAGAGTGGGCGGACGACTTGTTCATTCGGCTCTTTCTTTTGGAGCTAAACATCCTATACTTTTACCACATTCGCATCGTCTCTCCCAGCTAATTATTGAGTACACTCATAAACGATTTCTCCATCCTGGTTTGCAGACGATGCAAAATTTACTAATCCAAAAATATTGGATTTTTTCAGCAAAACGTGCCATTCGATCCGTGATTTCTAAATGCTTCAAATGTTTTCGAGCAAATCCTCTCTCACAACAACCTATAATGGGTAACTTGCCTTCCGCTCGAATATCTCAAATAAAACCCTTTTCACATGCAGGAATGGACATGGCAGGACCATTTCTAACAACTGCAAGGAGAGCAAGAGGGGCTAAAAGTTTTAAATCATATATGTGTCTTTTCGTGTGCATGTCAACCAAGGCGATTCATATTGAATTAGTATCTGACATGTCTACAGAGGCATTTCTTGCTGCGTTTCGCCGTTTCATAGCGCGCAGAGGCAGATGTTCTCATTTGTATTGCGATTCAGGAAGCAACTTTATAGGTGCTTCCAACTACATTTCCTCAATATTGAAAGCTGCTGCTAATACAGAGCAGATTGAGTTTCTTATAAATTGCCCCAAAGCCCCGAATTTTGGCGGTCTCTGGGAATCGGGAATAAAATGTGTTAAGTTCCATTTATACAGGGTGATTGGTAATCAGATTCTTACCTCTGAAGAGCTATACACGGTTCTCGTACAAATCGAGGCTGTATTGAATTCGAGGCCTTTGTGTCAATTGAGTTCAGATCCGCATGACTTGCAGGCATTAACGCCGGGCCATTTCTTAACGCTTGAGCCTTTGAATGCGCTACCAGATCCCGACCTTGGCAATATCAAGTTGGGGCGATTATCAAGATGGCAACTTCTGAATCACATGCATCAATCGTTCTGGCAAAGGTGGCATGAGGAATATCTTCACACTTTACTGCAAAGAAGTAAATGGACTCTTCCATCTACTCCCATTGTACCAAACACTCTAGTCATCCTCAAAGAGGACGGCACTCCCCCTTTAAAATGGAACTTGGGAAGGATCGAATGCATTCATCCTGGAGCAGACGGTGTGACCAGAGTAGTCACTGTAAGAACCGCGAAAGGAACTTATAGGCGGCCTACAAGTAAGGTTTGTCCTTTAACAAACAATTAATTTTTTCTAGCCATACAGATTTTTTTTTTTTTTGGTATACCAATCTCAGTATTGGTGTACTTACGGATATAAATATTTTATTTTGATATTTTATTTTTATTCTTTTTTTAATGCAAGTTGAATTTGTTGATATGTGATATTGCTTTAATTTTGGCAAAATATATCATTTTGAGTGGGCGGTATGTTTCGTATTGATATCAGTTGTATCACCCGGTATATGTTCGGAACTCGATGTGTACTTATTTAGACAAAAAAGTACTCTCGCGCTCCTCCTCAATGGCATGTCTTGGTACGACCTACGACAAGTCCAGTCCATTTTGGAGTGACCGTGCGTACCGCTGCCCTTTTTTAATATAATATTTTTTCGCTTTGAACCGGTGTCTCGACGTTACGAGTGCTACCCTTTTTGAACAATGCATGTGTGTTTTTTGAAGACAGATGGACATAGGATGAAGTGAAGATCCCGCAGTTACAAGAGGTTGGTCAATATTTCGTATCAAAGGTTTGCCATTGAACGATATTCAAAAATTTAACATATGAAATCAGCAATTACAGTCCGCTAGTCCTTTTTTTTTCACGCCCACTGCCTCCTCAACAAATACTTTTTATTTATAGAACCCTTCCTCATATTGAAGAACTCAATTGTAAACTTTCAAATATTTTCAAATTAGACAATTTAAGGATTGCTAAAAAAAATTTAAAAACAGTGTCTAGCCTTTTCACAAAAACTAAAGCTCCTATAGCTACTTTAGAAAGTTCAAATGCCATTTACAGTATCCCTTACCTTAATTGTGACAAAGTCTATATAGGACAAACAGGTAAAAATTTATCAGGTCGCATTACGTCTCATAAAAGTGATTGTAAACTAAAGAAGAATAGTTGTGCCCTTGCAGAACACACTATTCAATTAAACCATTTTGGTAATTTCAACAATCCAAAAATTTTAGCAAAAGAAAGTAACTATTCAAAAAGAAATTTTCTTGAAATGGTGCACATCAATAATGAACCTAACTGTATGAATAAACGTGCTGATGTTGCAAATCTCAGCGTGATTTACAATTATTTACTGAATTTTGACAAAAATAAAATTAGTGATATTTCTCTTTTTCAAACTCAACCGCCATAAATTAAGTTGGCAGCATTTACACCAAACATGCGGTTTTCTCCCACTTGTCGTACAATTGACTAGGACATTTGACAGTTGTCAGCCGTCTGCGTGTTCCATGTACCAGGTGCCATTGTGTGACAAGATGTGAGTAGAGCTGCATGCTCTTGGTCATAATGGTGCCGACCGAAATATTCTTAAATCATGTTTGATTTTCGAATAAGCTCATGTTTATATTTTATTCGTTTTTACAAACTAATGTGTAAGATTTTTTAATTATGAAGTGCACTGTGATCTTCTTAATAGCAACCTCGAGTGAGTAAGTTTTTTTATAACATAAAGTCACGTTTTTTACAAAATGGACTCTTTTGTGTTTTTCAGATATCTTGATAAAGAAAATATACTTTTCTAAAGCTTGATAATTTAACAAATAGTTTTTCTATCCACTGGCCGTTCCCAATTGACTGCAACCTCAAGGAAAAGTTTCTTTTTTGATACTTTCCAAAACTAAGTTTTTTTTATATATATATATATATATATATATATATATAACATCCTGTACAGTAACATACTTCCAAACAACAAGAAGGGTAGCAGAATTGGACTTCATCCAATTTCACAGCATTCCAAATCGTCTTACGTCGTCTTACGATAAAAAAAAAATTCTATTAGAGTCGGAGAATAAAAAAGTAGAAATCATTAATAAGATTTTTGGAACAGTTTACATGTTATAAATTTGAATAAAGTTGAAATTGATGTATTTTACCACATACTTGAAACTGATTAAGAATAAAACACATTGTATATTGCAAAAATTGAAATTTTGAAAGGAAGGATGAAATTAAAAATGTCAAAAAAGAAAATTATGAAGGGTGAAGAAAATAGGAAGAAAGTCAATAAAATAAACTGCAAGACAAGTTCATTTTTTTAAAAGAATATCAAAAATAGATCAAAAATAGAAGAAATCTATTTAACAATGAGCTAATCAAGTTCAACACTAGATGTCCTGCCATACCAGGATGCTCACTGCAATATTCCTATACGATATAGGAATGAATTTCATTGGATGTAATTCAACGTTCGTCGTGGTATTAGCCAGGACAGTAGTTGTTTTCTGATGGATTTTTGACCCAAATATATTCCTATATCGTATAGGAATATTGCAGTGAGCATCCTGGTATGGCAGGACATCTAGTGTTGATATTCAAAGAATGATTCTGTAAAATAAAAGTTAATAGATTTTCTGTATAGTAGTAATTAGATGAAGTAACTGATAAAAATTTAATGAATCAAGACGTAAGTGAAGTGATCATAAATGCTCATTGGTGAAAAGAAAATGTTGTGCGGTTTCTAAGGGATTTTTGTTGAGAAAAGGAGAGGAGAAAACAATTTTAAAGAGGAAAGATCTTCGAAATTTAGAAAGACAATTTTCTATAATAATCTAATAAAATCAAATCACAACGTCATAAGAAGAAAGAAAAAAGTATATTCCACGTTTAGAACGAGAACCAGGAGAAATGGATATAATCCAATTAAACCAGACCAGCTGCGGATACTTCACATAAACTGGAACAAGGTATTTGAAGCTATTAGAACTTTCCGTGTATAAATAAACCACAAACTAATTTTTAACAATATTACTTTCCCTCACAAAATAGACTAGATCGGTAATTCCACTTGAACATTTTAAGCCACAGTGCACATAATAAGAAATTTTTGTTCTTAGAAATAATATTTTTCATAGATTTGCAGATTTCCATGTTTTATGATATTCAAAGCAAAGTTTTGAATTTTGACAAAATAAATTATAGAATATAAGTTGGTTTTCTCGTAGAGCAGGTTAGATATAGAACTACATAAAAAAAATAAAAAAATTTACTTGTTTTAAAAAAATTATTGACTTTTGATCCTTGATTTTTGGTATTTTGATATTATTATTACAATAAAAAGAAGGAAACATTTGATATATCGAGTGTTTTGCATATAAAACTTTATTTCATTCATTTTGACATCAAGAAAAGGCCAAGCTGCAACTCTCCTGAGATAGAAACTGTTTTGTGTTTTTGTGGAACCGACTGAGCTGAAAAAGAAGGTAACAGGTAATATTTTCAAAAGTCTTGCAATTTTCACTCATTTCTATACAATATTCTTAATCGAAATTTTTGATTTTTTTTTTATTTACATAAGAGAAATATCTAAGAAAGCATAACAAATCATTTCTACATTTATTTTTTACCATACTGAAGTATTTAATTACAAATTGTATATTTTTCAAATCAGATCAATTGACTTCTCAAACATGTGCGAAAATTACAACAATACAAAATAATAAATTTATAAACAATTGTCGCCAAGCAACGTGGGGCCAAAATTTTTTACATTGAAGAGAAATAAATGAAAAGGGATTGAAAAGTTTGGTATGACAGAAAAAGTGAAAATGATACATTTGAGAGAAATTGAGAATAGAGAAAATAGATTTGAGAGATGGAAAAAGAACTGGTATGAATGGAGGAAATGAGGAAGGACAGAGTGGTGATCATGGAGAAGGTAGTGAAATGCAAGGAGAACAGAGAGAAAGTACAGGAATGGAAAGTCAAATAAAAATGTTTATTGCAATTCATAGCAAATAACATGGAGAAAATGGAAAATGGAATGAAAGGGATAATAAAAGAAAACGTAGATGTAATTAGAGAAAACATGGGTCAAATGGAGGAAAGAATAGAACATGGAGTAAGAGAAAATATTGAAAGAATGAAAGAGAGCGTGGATAGAAGATTAGAAATGAATAAGAAAGAAATTGTGAATACATGCAGAGAGTTTGAAAGCAGATGAACATAAGAAAAGAAATAATGAGTTAAGAATAGACATGGAAATAATTAACAAAACTGTATACAATGAAATTGACAAAACAAATAAAAAAGTTGATGAATATAGAAATATGTCAAATGAAGTATTTCATACCGTTGAAATAGAAATAAATAAAATCAAAGAAAATGTTACATCCAGTGAAAATATTGAATGTCAAAGAAAAGTAGAAGAAATAAACGAGAAAGTAAAAAGATTAGAAGAAAATAGGAACCAAAATGTTGAAACAATTATAACAAACTTACAAAATATTCAAACCAATAGTAAATTTAATGGAAACATACAGAAAATGCATCCTATAGTTTTTATAAAGTCACTTAAAACTAAAACTAAACATTTAAAGAATATAGAAGAACTTAAGGATAGGATAAGAGAATATTTATGTAAACAACCCTCAATCTGGTTTAATAGCCAGGAAAAAATTTTAACAAGTTTTGAAGAATTTGAGCATTTCTTTTTGAAGCAATTTTAGGGAGAAAATGCCCAATTGATACAACGAGATAAGTTACAGTTCGGCAAATTTGATGAAAGTATAAATACCAATTACACCAATTATGCCATCCAACTATATGCAATGGCACAATATTTGAAATCTGTAATGAATGAAGAAGAAATAGTTTGCTATATCAGTAGACATTTCAGGCAGGAAATTTATGAAATGATTTCAATGCATGAAATAAAGACCATGGAAAGGCTTAGTGACTATGTATTGAGATTAGAGAGAACCATGGCTTATAAAAGTAGGGATAATGGGAGTCAAAATCATTATCAAAATTCAAGTTATAACAATAATAATGGCAATAGAAATTTTAGACAAAATGGAAATGAGAATGAAACATATCATCAAAATAATAACAATAATTATCAGGCAAATAGAAACTATAATCAAAATAGAAATTTTAATCAAAATAATTATGGTAGAGATGATGATGATAGGTCATATCAAGATCAGAGTAGATATCAGTATCAAAAACAGAATAGACAGATAAATCAAAATAATAACAGAATTAATTAAGAAGAAGAATAATTATTATGGTCAAAATACACAATATCAAGAAAATAGGAATAGATATCATACAAGAAATTTTCATGCAAACAGACAAGAAAACAGACAAATAAATACTCACCAAAGGAGGAATTCGGACACAGAAGGACAGACAAATAACAACGACTATGAAAGAAACAGACAAGTACACTATCAACGAAGGATTCAAAGTTTAGAAGGGACAGATGATAGACAAATAGAGTACAGACAAACGAATCAGGAAAGACAAAATGAAACAACAAACAATAATGAAAGACCAAGTACAAGTCATGAAGGGGAACAAAATTTTCATTAGAAAAACCATACAAAATATTGAAGACATGCTATGAACATCCTTTAGAGTTTATAACATTGGAGAATAATGGTGAAACTGAACAATTAATGGGTTTACTGATTTTAAAAGGAAAAATTGGGGAAAAATGGGTAAAAATATTGGTAGAAACAGGTTCTGAGGCTTCATTAATTAGGGAAAACAATTTATTAAATATCACAGGGGTAGAAAATAAAATAATTAAAATGCCAAAGACGAATTTGATAGGAATTAATGGCAAAAAACAGGCAGAAACAAATAAGTTTATAAATTTAAATTTAAACATTGAAAATAAGATAATAGAACTACAATTATTAATAGTGCCAAATATGGAATTTGATATAATTTTAGGTACAGATCAATTGGAAAGAAAAAATGCAAAGATCAATTATGAAAAGAAAGGAATTGAGATAGATGAAGAATGGTTTAACTTAACAGAATTCAATGATGAAAAGCTAATAGAAAAGAATATTTTATGTATGAAAAGTATGAATGTTGATGGGGGAAATGAATTATATAATATAAAAGATGAAGATTATTTGAATAAAATTAATAATATTAAATATAAATGTTGATTATGAATGAATCAAGGTTTGCTAATGAGTACGTACATGAAATAAAAGTGAAAGAGGTAGAGAGATTTAAATGTAAAAACTATCCGATTCCGTAAAAATTCAGAAATCAGGTGAAAAAGGAAATTGAAAATATGTTAGAGCAAGGAATAATTGAAAGAAGTACCACAAATTATATCAATCCAATTGTAGTTGTTCAAAAAAGAAATGGGAGTTAGGATTATTCTTAGATGCTAGAGAACTAAATAAAATCACGATACCACAATATGAAGCACCAATGAATATTGAAACGATTTTTGGGAAAATAACAAATGCCAATATTTTTACTAAAATAGATTTAAAACATAGTTTTTGGTTGATACCATTAGATAACAATGTTAGAAAATACACAGGATTTAGTATTGAAGGGGTTGTATACCAATTTTGCGTAGTCCCGTATGGTTTGCAGTCACCATGTCCAGCTTTGGAAAGGGCGTTACATAAAATATTAGATAAATATGATTTTGTTCTCCATTATGTTGATGACAAATTGATCTATTCGACAGACAAACCAAAACATAGACAGAGCATTTAGACAAAATACTAAATTTATTAGATGAAGCAGGTTTAAAAATAAATATAGAAAATTGTGAATTTTAACAAAAAGAAGTAAAATATTTAGGATATGTACTAAATCAAGAAGGTTTCGAGATGTATCCTGATAGAATAAAAACAATTCAAGAATATAAAATACCATATAATTTAAAAACATTAAGGGGATTTCTAGGGGTTTTAAATTATTTTAAGAGGTTAATTCCAGACCTGAGTCAAAAAGAATTACCTTTATTAAGATTATTAAAGAAAAAAGAAACATGGAAATGAAATGATGATCAGGAAAATGCATTTAAAGAATTAAAAGAAATATTTATTCAAAATTTTAAAATATATCATCCAAATTATGAGTTACTATTTATACTTGGTACTGATTCGTCAATGGAAAAATTTGCAGGAGTACTTATACAAATACAAGAAGGAAAAGAAGTACCTATATCATTTGTATCCAGAATCACTAAGAAACATGAAAAAAATTATAGTGTAAGCGAATTAGAGTTAGCAAGTATAATTTTCTGTATAAAGAAACTGAGGTTTTATTTGTTAGGAGCAATGTTTTATGTAGAAACAGACCATGACGCACTGATGTCTATTTTAAACTGTAAATATGCAAGTAGTAGGATTCATAGATGGTCATTGTTGTTACAAGAGTATAAATTTGGAATCAGATATATTCCAGGAAGACAAAATATAGTACCAGACTCACTGACTAGAATGGGGACAAATAACAACAGTAATACTAGACAAATCAAAATTGGGTTAAACATTTTTAGGAACACAACTGGATTATTTTCACTGACAAATATTTTAGAAGATCAAAAACAATTAACAGACAAAGAGAAAAGAGGAACAATAAAAAAATGTGGAGTTATAATGAAAATAATAAATGGAAATGAGGTATATGTTATAACAAAAAATTTGACTAAAAAAATAACATGGTACATTCATGAAAAATATGTACATATAGGAATTAGGAAAACATGGTTAATTTTTAGGGAAAATTTTATAAGTTATAAAGATTTGGAAATAATAAAATATATTATTAATAGATGTGAACTACGTCAGATAGGAAAAAACAAAAATATTGTAAATAGAAACGAGCCAAAAAGTATCATATCAGAAAGACCATTACAAATAATTTCTATTGATTTCATTAGCAATTTAATAAAAAGTTATGAAGGTAATAATCACATATTTGTAATTGTGGATCATTTTTCTAAATATGTTAAAGTATACCCTACGAAGAAAACTAATTTTAACATTGTCAAATTCTTATTAAATAAATTTACAAAAAAAGTAGAAAAACCAGAGCATATAATATTACACAATGCTACTTATTTTAATAATGATCGTATGAAAAGTTTTTGTGATAAAGTTAAGATTAAATTGAATTTTACTAGTATCAGGTATCCTTCGTTTAATCCGACTGAACGTTATATTAGAGAAATCATGAAGTATTCAAGATTAGTAATTTATAAACATCACAGACAATGGGAAGTAAAATTGCCAATCGTTGAAAAATACATAAATGAGGTACCTAGTACAATTACTGAAGAGAGCCCAAAATATTTAATGACAGGAATTTTACCAGACAGAGAGTGGATAAGTGTAGATAGAAATTTAACAGAAACCTTGGAGGAAGTAAATTTAAGAATAAAAAGAAATGCCAAGAAATATTTGAACAAGATAAATAAAAATAGAAAAAAATATACTAAATTTAAGAAAGGAGATTTAGTTATAATAAAGAATTTGAGAGTGCCCAATAGAAAACAAGATACATGTACCAAGTTAATGTTACCATTTGAAGGACCATATGAGGTAGAAAATGAAGAGCCGATAAATAGCTATAGATTGATAAATCCTACTGATAAAAAATTAAGGGGGGTATTTAATATAGAAAGCATATACCAATTTAAAGTATAAAAAAAATCGACATTAAAATTTTTCCAACAAGGTATAAAAAGTTTTAATGTAAATTTTGGGGAATTGTTATGATAAATGGTTTGTTATGAATTTTAGATATTGTCGAAATCAGATCCTTATATTCAATAAAAATTAATTAAAAATTAAGTAGATACTTTACCTGGACTGGAACATATTTATCTTAACATCCTGTACAGTAACATACTTCCAAACAACAAGAAGGGTAGCAGAATTGGACTTCATCCAATTTAACAGCATTCCAAATATAAGAAGTCATCTTACAATAAGAAAACAAAAATTCTATTATAGTCAGAGAATAAAAAAGTAGAAATCATTAATAAGATTTTTGGAACAGTTTCCATGTTAGAAATTTGAATAAAGTTGAAATTGATGTATTTTACCACATACTTGAAACTGATTAAGAATAAAACACATTGTATATTGCAAAAATTAAAATTTTGAAAGGAAAGATGACATTAAAAGTGTCAAAAAAGAAAATTATGAAGGGTGAAGAAAATAGGAAGAAGGTCAATAAAATAAACTGCAAGACAAGTTCATTTTTATCAAAAGAATGATTCTGTAAAATAAAAGTTAATAGATTTTCTGTATAGTAGTAATTAGATGAAGTAACTGTTAAAAATATAATGAATCAAGACGTAAGTGAAGTGATCATAAATGCTCATTGGTGAAAAGAAAAAGTTGTGCGGTTTCTAAGGGATTTTTGTTGAGAAAAGGAGAGGAGATAACAATTTTGAAGAGGAAAGATCTTTGAAATTTAGAAATACAATTAAAAAAATTATTGACTTTTGATTCTTGATTTTTGGTATTTTGATATTATTATTATAATAAAAAGAACGAAAAATTTGATATATCGAGTGTTTTGCATATAAAACTTTATTTCATTCATTTTGACATCAAGAAAAGGCCCAAGCTGCAACCCTCCTGAGATAGAAAGTGTTTTGTGTAAAGGTAAAATTTTCAAAAGTCTGACAATTTTCACTCATTTCTATACAATATTTTTAATCGAAATTTTTGATTTTTTTTATTTAACTACATAAGAGAAATATCTAAGAAAGCATAACAAATCATTTCTACATTTATTTTTTACCATACTGAAGTATTTAATTACAAATTGTATATTTTTCAAATCAGATCAATTGACTTCTCAAACATGTGCGAAAATTACAACAATACAAAATAATAAATTTATAACAATATATATATATATATATATACAGTGTGTCCCACTTTGAGCAGCCCCACCCTCGTATTTTCTTGACAGTACAGTGATATCAAAAGTTATTTTTTATAACATATAGTACCCAAAAATATCTAACTTGAGGTTGATGAAATATTCGTATATCCATTTTCCACGGCTACCTACGACCAACTGAAAAGTGAAAAATTGGGAAAAACCTACTAGGCATTTTTTTATCGCAAAAATAACGCCAGATTCTGTTTCAGAACACCCTAAAACCCCTAGATCTAAGTGCTTTATTCATTTAAACATACAGGGTGGCATCTGTTACTAGCAACATTATTAATTTTTATTCATCCGAAATGATCGGTTGCTTTCGATTTTTTTTGTCACAAAGGGCCTGAACGTGTTCAATTGATGCTGAGTATAAGAAATGTTCAAATTTTACTTTTTCATGGCCTGCTATGACCAGTTGAAAAGTGAAAAACTGGGAAAAATATACTAAAAAATGTTTTACTTCGAAACTAACATCAGATTCTGGTTCAGAACGTGCTTAAACCCCCAGATCTCATTAAAATATACAGGTCTTACAGACTAGCAACATTTTTAATTTGTTTTTATCCGTAATCTTTGGTTGTTTTTGTTTTTTTTTTTCTATAGTAACAAAGTACCTAAAATATTCAATTACTGCTATAGAAAATAACCAAATATTACTTTTTCATGGCTTGCTATGACGAGTTGAGAGACGAAAAAATGGGGAAAATACATTAAGGATACTTTAAGCACAAACATTTCTGGATCAGAACACCCTGAAATCCCCACCTCAATACTTAAATCTAAAAATATACAGGGTATCATTTATGTTGTGTTGAATTGTTTCTGAATTTTTCTTTTCCAATCAAGAAGCACCCAAAATATTCAATTGATAGTGTGTAAAAAAAACGAAATATTATACTTCCATGGCTATATATGACCAGTTGAAAATTGAAAAATTGTGGTAAACATCCTTCTATTACCGAGACAACATATCCTGGTTCAGAATATACCGCAAAACCTCCTGAATTCGTTGCCCGGGTAATGAAATTATACAGGATATCATCCTGTAAATGGTAACATATCTCACTTTTTATTCATAAATCTTGTTAAGCTTGTTGAGAACGAGAATCCGGTGTTAGTTTTGTGAAAAAAATGATTATACTCGTAATTATATTTTTATTTATAATATTCAGAAATAGGAAAACTGGGAAACATTTCAGAGCTTGTTTTCATCACAAAACTAAATTTTGGTTCGAAACAATTAAAATCAGATTTAATTACTTAAATCGTTAAAATATACAAGGTGTCATCTATAAAACTAGCAACAAAATTTATTAGATAAAGGTTAGACATGTTTCCATTTACAGATGACTTCCTATGTAATTTCATGATTCGAACAACAGGATCCGGG
This sequence comes from Chrysolina haemoptera, assembly GCA_958298965.1. Lineage (NCBI taxonomy): Eukaryota > Metazoa > Arthropoda > Insecta > Coleoptera > Chrysomelidae > Chrysolina > Chrysolina haemoptera. Next base: position 18,406,874 of record OY282589.1, on the reverse strand, counting down.
GCCTTTATGGTGTTCTAAACCAGAATTTGGTGTTAGCTTGGAGGCAAAAGAATCTTCAGCATGTTTTCCTTTATACTTCAACTTTCAACTGATCATATCTAAGCATCAAAAAGTAAATCAACTAAACGCTACGAATAAATAGGCGTTATCAATTCTGCCAGCTATAGATGACACCCCGTATATTTTTATGATTGAAGAATTGGGGTCTTGGAATTTTAACCATAATCCGCTGTTACGTTTGTGCTACAAAAGTCCTTGATGTGTGTTTCACACTTTTTCACTTTTCGACTGGTCACAGCTAGCCATGAAAAAGTAATATTTGAATATTTTCTACAACATTATTCGAACATTCTTAAGTAATTAGTGATTATGGAAGAAAATCGAAAACAACTAAACATTACGGAATAATAAAAATCAATATGTCAGTTACAGGTGACACCCTGTATATTTTAAATAATTAAGTACTGCTATTTGGGGGTTTCAGAGTGTTCTGGAATATAACTTAGTGTTATTTTTGCGATAAAATAATCCCTGGTGCATTTTTCCTAATTTTTTACTTTTCAATTTGGTCGTAGGTAGCCATGAAAAAGTAATATTGGAACATTCCCTACAGCATTATTTGAACATTTTCAGGTACTTCGTGACCAAGGAAAAAAATCGAAAACTACCAAACATTGCGGATGAATAACAAATAAAAAATGTTATTAGTTACAGATGACACCCTGTATATTTTAATGAATTATCACTGAGATTTGGGGATTTTAGGGTGTTCTGAAACAGATCCTGGTGTTATTTTTGCGATAAAAAAATGCCTAGTATATTTTTCCCAATTTTTCACTTTTCAATTGGTCATAGGTAGCCGTGGAAAATGGGTATATGAATATTTCATCAACCTGAAGGTAGATATTTCTGGGTACTATATGTAATAAAAAACTAATTTTGAAATCAGTTTACTGTCAAGAAAATACGAGGGTGTGGCTGCTCAAAGTGGGACACACTGTATATGTATGTAACCTCATTTCTTCCACACACAGGCCCCTCCTACAGTGGATCTCACATGTTTATTTACTACTGACTATATATTATGTAACTTTCATTTATCTTTGTGTGAATAAACTTATTATTATTATTATCAATAAAAAAATTATATGGGTATAAAAATTGAAAATTTTGTCAATAAATCAACCCACCACTTCAATTTCAAAACTTTTATCAAAATTGTGACAACACCACTGGATTCAGAATATTTCGAAATATATTTGGTCAGAATTACATCGAAATCTTTGCACGAATAAAAAAAATTTAAAATAATACCTACAATATAATTTTCCTAATATTCCACTAATTTTTATTTTTATTATTTTATAATTTTTTTATTTATGAACAGATTTCGATAAAATTCTGACCAAATGTATTTCGAGGTATTCTGAATCCAATAGTGTAGTCAGAATGTTGATGAAAGTTCTGAAATTGAAGAGGTGGGTTGATTTATTGACATAATTTTCAAATTTCATTCACTTATAACTTTCCCATTCATGGACACATTCCTACGTCATTCTCACATAAATCACTTGAGAATGTCGTGAATCCAGTGGCGCCGTCTAATTCTACCTAAAAAAAAATCGCTAGTATGTTTTTTGGATTTTTGACCTTGAAAAAAATTCGAAGTAGGCTTCGAAATTTTTATTTTCATTTCGAATTTATGTCACTCAACTAGAACTATTGATGCTATCTATTGAAAAAAAAACTTCTGAATCGGATAATAAATAACAGTTTCAGAGAGGTGGCCCGCTTTCAAATGGGTCACTCTTTACATATGAATATTACCACTGGGTTTGATTACTAAAATTGAGAAGACTGAGCCTACACCGGTAGATACATTTATTGATACTATCTATCGTGATTCGGATTATTGAATAATAGTGGTATATTTGCTAAATAACGTGTAGGTTAGCTCAAAAAACCCGTAAGCTCAACTGCAATGCCCCTGGATTTACAAGATTTGGTGGATCTTGCTGAAAAATCATTGCACTTGTTAAGAGCAAGGCACTCGTTCAACCCATAATACTTATACCTGTATTTGAAAGTGGTACATGAACAATTCTTAAACCAAGGCGGGTTTGAACCAACACAAAGGTCCGAATAATCCCCAATGAATTCAGTTTACAGACTAGGCCACTAGACAACTAGACACTTTTCTGTTCCAAGCCTTGCAGTTTTTTAATTGACAATGAATTTCTGGTCGCGTTTTCCTCAATTGATAGAAATTGTATTTTTCATAGTTAGAACTGGATACATCCCTATTCAGTATATTTTCAGTATATAAATAAGCTCCTGTGTACATCTATATATGTCACATACTTCAGTTTCTAGTCACTTTCATGTTTCGAAATTTTTCAATTTCATTTTCTCCCTGTATGTACATAATGTTTTTCTGTTTTTCTGTCATGTTCAACCCCAACTAGTACTCCATTTATAAACATCAAGTGTACCGTGTTTCCTATTTCCTATAATTTCACAATAATTCACTGTGTATAATTATATCTGAAGTGATCAGTGTGTAAGCTGACCTAACTCATCGACACCCATCACACCTTCCATTTGCCATTTCACTGGGGCTTTACAATATATATGCCATAAGCAGTTTCTATCTTCATTGAGCCTAGATATCCTTTTCGTTTTTATCAATACACTGTTCATTATCAATTAATTTCGTTCTATCTCACCTCGTATATTTTTTAGCGGTCGTATCATCAATTATATTTGGCCCTAGTCATGTATTTGATTATTTTGCATGTCGCAATTTCAATATACCTATTTGATTTTTGTTCACCCCTGTATTTTCTGACAATCTCTCGATTGTATCCAGAATAATTATTTTCGTCAAAATAGTTGTAGAGTAGATTTTTTTCATTTCTTTCAACTCACCGAACATTCCTAATTTAGTTGATTCCAGCTCACCCCGTATATTTCCAATGGGCGCTAGTATTTTTCCTGTAATCATTGTTATCCCTATTCATTCATATAGTGTTTTGCGGATCCGTGTCGAAATTTTGATTCTTTTGATTTTTTGTTCACCCTGTATCTTCTGATATTCTCCTTTCCTGAATCTTATTACAATGATTATTTTCAGTGAACCATTTGGATAATTAATTTTGGGTTAGTACCTCGATATCAGTCGTCAAATTTGCCATTTTTCTACGAGTTCACAAGGTCTCAGATTTTTAATTCACCCAGTATACGTCCCATCTCTCTATCATCATTGAGCCTCAAGATTGGTATTTCCTATCCACTGTACTGATATTTTCTCAACTAGTTTGATATTCATTCACCCCGTATATTTCCTGTATTGGTCGTGTTTTTTTTTTTCAGCATGTTAGCCTGAGGAACGTATTTCATTATCTTGTTGAAATGAATAGTACGATCTCAATTCATTTGATTTTCTGTTCATCCTGTTAATACAGGAGGGATTTTCTGCCATTCTGTTAATACAGTGTTGAATCCATTTACAATAATTTCAATATTTCAAGAAAGAATAAACTGTCCGGTTAGTATCATTCTGCAAAACTCATAATGCATATTTCTAATCATAACGACACCCGTATCGACAAAAATTTCGGTCGCCGTATAATTACAGTCCACCCTGTATATTTTTTTTTTCAATCATTATTACCCCAATTCATGCATTTTATTTTTTCGAACCCATGTTGAAATTTCAATTTATTTTATATTCTGTTCACCCTGTATTTTCTGATAATTTCATGAATCCATTCACAATTATTGTTAGAATTACTTTTATGGTTTTGTGCTAGCAATGAATAAAACGAACCGATGTTCCCAACTGAATATATTTATTTTATTTTGCTATCATCATGAACGTGAATAAAAAGTAGAAAACTGAACAATAGCCAGTTCGGCTCATAATCAACAATAAGTGGCACATTATAATGTTAGTACCACGATAGAAAAATGTAAATTTTTATTATTCAGTTTTTGTATATTCCAACAATTATTATTTTCATTTTCAACAAACTATTTGAATAATTAACCTTTGGATATAACCTGATATCATTCATCAAATTTTATCATTTTTCTACGAAATCACAAAGTTTTCGATTTTTAATTCGCCCAGTGTATAATAATAATAATAATAATAATAATAATAATAATAATAATAATAATAATAATAATAATAATAATAATAATAATAATAATAATAATAATAATAATAATAATAATAATAATAATAATAATAATAATAATAATAATAATAATAATAATAATAATAATAATAATAATAATAATAATAATAATAATAATAATAATAATAATAATAATAATAATAATAATAATAATAATAATAATAATAATAATAATAATAATAATACTCCCTCATAAACACTCGTAGAGTGTACCCAAAGGCCTGTGCGGGTAGAGGACGGCTATTATTATTATTTGCCGTCGCGCTCCGCGGCGACCTACTGACTTTTCTGCTGCAGGAAGAGCCGGAAAACCTACAGCACCACCTCGGGTGGCCGGCGTGCACTACAAGCTAACACTAGACGAGATTGGCATCTAGACAACACACAATACACTTGCTTTCAACAAGGATTGTGGTCGTTTATTGATTCCGATATTGAATACTTGAGAAAAAATCCCTCGTACATACATCGGGCTCGAACCTACTACCACTATACCAAAGCTTTGAATGGCATGCGCCTTAGACCGCCAGACCACCGACCCATATGTGCCATATGTCCCATATTAGCAGGTTTTTTCATCTCTTCACTGTACCCACATTCTCAATTTGCTGGAATTCGGTTCACCCCGTATATTTCCTATAGTGGTCATACTTTCTTTTCGTCGTGCTACCCCTAGTAACGTATTAAATTATTTTGTTGGGATACTTACATAATGCAATTTGAATTTATTTAATTTTCTATTCACCCTGTATTTCCCGATAATCCTTTAAATTCACCCAAAATAATTATATTTTCAACAATTCAGCCGAAGAATAAAATCTCAGAGTACCGTACTGTAACCGGAAGTGACCCCAAACTTTTTTTTTTTTCAAATGACACCCTGTACATATTTTTTCATTATCCGAAAGAGCACGCCATCTGTGATAACACTGTTCTTCAAAATTGAAAATCGGTTTAAAAATGGCGGAGATACAGTTGGTTGTTCAATCGAACGAAATTAATCGTAACAATTGACAAAAGACATCAGGTTTTTATGAAATTGCAGCTCCCATATATTCGAACACTAATTATCAAAACTTACCTAAAAACGGAATGATATGCATAAAGAAATGCTCACAACTGCCATTTCTTAAATGGCAACATGTACTTTTCAATTTGTCATGATGAAAAAATCATAAATTATCAGTTTACTCGTGTGAAAAGTTTTCGAGATTCCTAAAGAAAACGAAGATACAATCAGGTTTCATGATGAGTGTTCCTAAAATTGAATGTTCTTCAACGTAGGCGGCTTAAAACATAATAAGAAAGCAATACACAAAAGCTCATATTATTTCAAGGAAGCCAAAGTTTACTCTACTTATTTAATCAATGCTACTTTTTTGTTTCGCCTTTTTATGTTCATGGTCTCCTTCGTTGAAGAATATCTAATTTGGAGAACACCCATGATAAAACATTTTGTATTTGCGATTTCTTTCGGAATTCTTCAAAATTTTTCACACGAGTAATCTGATAATTAATCAGTTTTCATCATGACGAAGTGAAAAGAATATGTTGCCATTTGAAAAATAGCAGCTGTGAGCATTTCTTTATGGGTACTATTCCGTTTTTAGGAAATTTTTGATAATTGTTGGATTATATGGGAGCTGCAATTACACGAGAAACTCAGTTTTCAACTGTATCGCACTTCGAAGCTTCCTCTGGTAACTTCTGATGTCGTTGGCCAATTGTAATGATTTAAGTTTGAGTTTCATGGCCAACTTTGTTCGATTGAACAATCAATTAAATCTCCGCCATTTTTCAACCGATTTTCAATTTTGAAGAACAGTGTTATCACAAATAGCGTGTTCTTTCGGATGATGAAAAAATATGTACAGGGCGTCATTTGAAAAAAAAATAGGGGTCACTTCTGGTTAAACCGGAAATGGTGAATTTCCAATAGAGGGGTAAAAATATGCGTATTCAAGTACTATAGCGACATACCAAATTTGAAATATGTATCTTCAAAACTATAGAAAAATTGGAGAGCGTACCTCACCTCGTGGTCACCCGGTATATATATATTTCGTTTAAAAATAAATAATTAGATTTTTGCTGTAATCTTGGAAAGTATATGAATTTACGGAAAAACAACTCAACAAGGTGAAAGACAATTCAATTCTCCACAAAAATGATTCCAAGTAATTTTTTATGAAATGCGCTCGTTTTCTCAGGAAACGTATTTGAAAGCCGACATCAAATTTCAGGTTCACGCTTACCCTCCGCTGGAAGTTCTGGCGGAGCCGAATATTTGATTGGTCATAACTCTGCTAAAAATGACCGGAGCAAAAGCAAGCAAAGTCTACCTTCTCATGTAAATATAATATGTGAGTATTTGAGTACCTAAAATGTGTTTTGTCGCACTTCACGACGAAGTTTGCGGATGATCCAAAAATCATGAATAATTTAGTAAATAGGGAATTATTATACTAAAGCAGCAACCCATACCCTCTTTGGACTATATGCAACTATTTTAGAGTAATGTCACAGGTCTCACTTATACATGCCAAAAAACCTTTGTTTTACTCCTGCCTCATTTTCAACTTACCCATAAATTCGGCATTCTCTTCAGTGAATGTTGAAAATAATCGCTTATTCATATCCTGCATATATGTTCAATAACACTATTGTGAAGCGCAAACCTCAAGCTTGAAATCACATCATTTCTTATGTACGATGTGTATGAGCGATAATTTTTAACATTCACTGAAGAAATTGCCAGTATTATGGGTGAGTTAAAAACTGAGGCAGGAGTAAAACCCAGGTTTTTTTTTGGCATGTATAAGTGAGTTTTGTCTCACTAGTCTAAAATCGTTGCATATGGTCCAAAGAGGGTACTGACTCCTGCATCAGTATTAATATTTCATATCAACTTAAATATTCATGACTTTCGGATCCTCCGTAAATATCGTGAAGGGTTATGTGAAGTGGGATAAAACACATTTTAGGTACCTACTCAGATACTCACATATTATATTTGCATGAAGAAGTAGAAGTCTTCAGGAACGATACACCTTCTTCTTTTGCTTATAATTTTCAGCAAAGTTATAACAAATCTAATTTTCGGCCCTGCTGGAAATGGCAGTGGCGGATTATCGCGAGCCTGAAAATTGATTCGGAATTTGATCAGGTTTTCTGAGAAAACAACGCATTTTGTGAGAAATTACTAAGTATATTTCTTGTGGAGAACTGAATTATCTCTCACCTTGTTGAAATTGTTTCTTGATGAATCTTATACTTTCCGAAACAACAGCAAAAAAATTACAATTTTTTTCAATAAAAATTTTTTTGGTTCCACCCCTCATTTTTGGATGAACAATTTTTTAACAATACATGATTTCAAGAAGTCATATGCCGAGTTTCAAAGTGCTACGATTCATTCTTCACTTGTGGCTTACATTTTTCTGTGGTTACTGTACTATATAGGGAGTCCAAACTAGTGGTATTTTCTTTGGAAACGCCATAGAGAGCGATAAGAAAGCTTTTCCCCGCAGCGGCAATGACTTCGGGGTCTACGTTTCGCTCTTTGAAAACTTGTAGAGTTCGGCTTAAATATTCGTTCTATTGAAGTGTTTTTATAAACTTAATTTTTTGCATATTGAAAACACCAGAAGTAGTGTCACAACCGCTGAATGCATACAAGAACAATATGTTGTCCGCCACTATTTCTGCATACTGCAGACTTCGAGAAGAGTACATTCTTCGAATAATCGGTGTTTATTGAAATTTAAGGAAAAACTGTATCAATTTTGCGAATTGTAGGAATTTTCTGAATTTGGGTCCGCTGTCACTTGTGCACTATCCATTTTATTGAAGAATATTCTAAACAAAATTTGCAAAAAAATTTATGTTCTATACATTTTTGACTCACTGAAGAGAAAATATTCCCAAAAAATTGGTTTTTGGTACAATTTTTCCAATATGGCGGCGCAAACACGGATTATCAATAAAAACGCCAAACTATACGAATTTGCCAAATCAAAACTATTCATGACCTTTTGTAGTGAAAGTCCCGTTTTATGTATTCAATGCCTGATGGAAGAAATGAGTGGTATGTCAATACAACCATGGGACCAAAAAAATTACATAACCTCACTTTCCGACTCCCGCCATGGCCCCATTGAGTTTTTGGCGCCGGGAGCGGTGCTGCAGGCCGGGGGCCTCACTGAGGAATGTCCCCACAGAAGAGGAGGCGCGCTAGAGTCCAAGGGGGCCAAGATTTCGTCAACTAGGATTCGTGGTCCCATGGTGGTATAGAATTGGGTACCTGGGTTCGGCTGGGGGAAAGTGCGGAGGGCTAGGGGCGATGACAAGGAACGTCCCCAGAGAAAATGGGGCCCGCTGGAGAGCCGGGGGCCGAGATATATCGTTTTTTGTTTTTTGTCAATTCTAGTAATATGACGCTAGCACTGGTGACAAGACCCTCTCGATTGACTCCGGTACTGGTTGTTGTTAACGCTTAGAAGCAGCATTTGTTAACATAAGCATGACGTCACGTGTGTGTTACAGACGAATTTCTTGGAAAAAAAAGAAATAACGCGAGAACGTTAACGTAAACGACGCAGTATGTTGCAACGTGTGCAATGGCAATGAATATTCGTCATTGATAAACATGATGAAATTCCAGGAATTTCGTAGTTTGTTTGTCAAAGCTCACAGTGTGTTGGTGAATCGTTGAAAATAAGGCATGTTCGACGTCTCACTCTAACTCATCGGGTTTTTTTTCTGACTTTGTCTTTGAGAATGACACGGTTAGAGGCGGGCGGGGTGGAGGGGGAGGGGATTCAAGATTCAAGGTTATTCGGCGGAACGATAAGAACTATTTGTCGCAATTGAAATGAAACGCAATATTGGGAGATTTTCCCAATGTGATTCGTTTGTTACGTAGCTCTCGACTCGACAGAGTTGAATAAATAAACACAAATTTCACAGGAATTCAGCTGTCTTTTTTCGCCTTGAGAGAATTGAAATAAAAATGCAAAATAATGGAAAAAATCATTTATTTTTTTGCTCGAAATTTACACATCAGTACCATACGTGTTAGAAATATTTTCATTTTCATTGGCAATTGCGTATCTCTGCTTGATTGAAATGAGGAACTTGTAGAATGACTCGCCTCATTGGTAGATCAGCGCCAAACTCACAAAGAACATGAATCCGTCATAGACGTCTTTTGGGCAGAAACTCGGCGTCGTCGTCCACATCTGCATTCGGGGCACATAAGACGTCGTTTGAGGAAAATATACGCACATATTTATCAGTGTCTACAACTCACGGACAAACTCTCAGATAAATTTCTCGAAAGACATTTCGTGTGTGATTGAATCGTTCAAACAAATACACGAAATGGCTCTCTCGTTGTATATTTTTCGAACTTATTTTATTTTTGAGAGGAAAGGCGCGCACATTTCCTGACAAAAATGAAATATGATGGAAACATATATTGGGTCATATGCATAAACATGTAGCAAATGCTTTTACTCGGATTTCTTGAAAGAAACTAATTCAGTTTGTTAAATAATGAGAGAGACAAACCTATAGTATGAGTATTTGCTCGCTTTTATGCATACCACCCACTGTCTCTCTCTCTCATTCATCTGACAAAATGAAATTCTAGAAAATTCGTTTGATACATCTATTGATACATAATAATAATAATTGTTACAATAAATGTGAAAAAAAATTGAATATTAATACGTCGTTTCTTAAGAGGCGGTGGCGGCGGCGGTGATGAGCTGTCGTTTCGGCCTTCGAAACGTTTCGAGTTGGTGAAGACCTGCCACCATCAATGTGTATGTTTTGGAAACGCTTGAAAGTCTGTATTTTGCGCTCATATTCAGCCTCTTGACACTTGTCTAGGTGACGCTGTATAGAGTCTCTGGGGGCCACACTACTGCTGCTGCCGATAGAGTCCCTCACTACCATATCAATTGATTCGAAACCCATGACCACACCGTAAAGCAATATCTTAGGGCACAGTGAGCGTCGTTGAATACTGCGGCGGTATGCTGGAGGCACAGCGGAGACACTTTCTCGAATACTGAAATTTGTAGTGTGCTGTTGGTGGTGGTGGCCCCAATATCGACTATATGTTTTTTTTTTGAGGTTGAGGTCTCCACGTACTCTATGAGAAAATCATATTTTTGGCTGCTTTTGACATAGACCAAGTCGGCATCTGCGATGGGCTGGAGTACTTCTGTGAGGGACTCCGCCAAGTTGATACACCCAGCCGAATATGGCATTCTGTGAAGTTTCATCGAGGAAGTCTGACTGTGAACTGCGCCGGCGGCGGTGGCAAACCTGACTATGCCTGTATGCGGAGAGAAGATTCCCCAACCACCCCCACTCTCGCTCTAGTTCGTTTTGGCTCTTGCTTCCTCTTAGGTACATTTAACCAGCACCACCCTCACTCATACGACGCACGATCTCACTTGAAGGCAAGTGTTCTATGATAAAATCGTGCACTACTACACAATATGCACGACTTTTGGCTGGAAACCCAACTGTGGTTCTATGTCAAGTATGACATCAATGGTGGACGATTTCATGAATTCCACTCTCCGTGAGCAATCGATTACGAATATGGTAGCTCGGTCATTGAATGCATCGTAATCCAGCAGAGGGCGTTTCTGGGAACAATTTGCATAGCTTGGGTAGAATTCTGTATAGACGCGATGAGCTTTCACAAAGTTATTCCTGTCAAATTGCAAGCGCATGTGTTCATGCGGGTAATTGTCACTGTTAAACGTAAGACGTATGTCTCTGATGTCAACGTGGTCAAAGTAGCTGAAATCTCATTTGATGTTGTCCATTCGATTTGTTTGGAAGGTGACAATGACGAATCAAGGACTCTCCAATCCCGTACAAGTTTTGACAGACCATATTTCTTTGATGGAACCAGGTGTGATTGCAGGCAGTTCCCACTTGCGGAAGGAGATGACTACAGGTTTGTCAGTCTTGATGGATTGCAGCAGCTGCAAGCGAATGTCGTCATTGAGAATGACGTTTTTCACTTTGAGCACGATGCTATTGATCGTCAGGGCGGCTGTAGTTGCCACTTGCGGATTGGCAATCTCTTCTATAATCATACAGTTGTTGTCGTTTCTGCTTCTCACCAAACGAATGCACTGTCGTCCGATTGTGGCATATCTGTAGTCGTGGAATATGCCAAACCGATGCTTGAGCGGAATCAACATGGCAAACGAGCCGTCGTTGTCGTTGGGAATAACTCCACTTGGATACGTCCAACCGGCAATGGCCAAGTGTCGAGAATCGGCGTCTGCGGAACAAGTGCAACCTTCTAGGGTGCTCACTATACCCGGCAAGCAAACAGAGTCCACCTCCCTGCCGTTGATTTCATAGTACATTGATTGGAAAAAAAATGCTTCAGTATTATTGACGAATCGCACATTGCCATCTCCTACGATTTTGACTAGAGTACCCTCTATTCAGACAATAGCGTCGTTCATAAGAATCCATATGTCACTTTGCTGAATGACAATTTGGACACTGTCATTATTTTGGAAGGATTTGACGTACGGGTGGTACGTTCGAGTCTCCACTCTCTGGATGGATTCGTCGAATTTTGAATGATTATACTCGTCGAACACTTGTTTTGACAACATGATGATTTCGAGATATGAGGAAATGTATGCTCGAGAGAGAGAGAGAGAGAGCGTATGATTGGTGTGTGCTCTCGTTGACCGCGTCTGCGCGACTGAACTGACGCCTGCGCTCTCAGTACTTATGCTGTTGATCGTTGTCCAAATCAAATACCCACCCCATTTGACAGCTTGCACAACACCAGTCGTACGATGATGGTTTCTCCACGGAAATTCACACTACGAAAGTCCTGATCGAGAATATTCAAGGTTATGTTGTGTATTTCCGTCGTGTTTACAGGCAGATAGATGGAATTCGATGTAGTTTCGTCGATGGCAAATCCGGGATCTTCTCGAACGGCAAACTCTTATATCGTATGAGAGGGTCGGTTGTTGAAGAAAGCGCCGGATGTGACATTACTGTCAATGTGAACTGTTCGCACTTTCACTATGTTGACGGAAAGGTCAGACACGTGAACGATTCCAGCTGGAAGTATTCGAGATGAGAAACCCAACAGTCGTCCAATAGAAACCTCTGGAGTGGAGTCTATGGTGTGGTACTTGCTGTAAATTTCGGACTGTAGCGTATTGGTATTGGGTTTGAGAGGGAACACTGCTGCCTTAGTGTTGTTCTTGTTGTCTCTCTCAATCTCCACTTCTCTGTTCTTCTCCACCTCTTTCGGTGTGTTTATGAATAAACTTGGCAATATCGCTTATTTCGTAACAGCCAGTGGGTATGTTGATGGTGCCTCAGCACCATCTCTTAAGATGGCGCTCAGTTGGTAAAATGATAGAATTTCCCTTTGGTAATGTTCGGTATGCTGTTGTAGGAATGCAAACCGATCAAAGCCAAGCCGTAGGTGCTGTCTTCGTCCAATTGAATTGGCGGAGCGAAGTCTGCGGTCAGCGTAGAAGTGCGACCTGTCAGGGTGAACATCATGACTGACACTTTGGGGGTTATGCACTTTTATTCAAAGACTTCCATACTCGCCTCCTGTGTTCCACATCCAAAATGGGGTCAATCATGTAGGCAAGTTTGGAGATTCGTCTGGCAAAACGAATCCTGTCCATGGCCATACGTTCTCAATCGGATTTGCGCGAAGTGTTGTATGCAAATTGCCACACAATCATATAATGAACCATATATCGCTCTTCATTATAGGTCACCGTCTTTTTGTTGGGAGTATCATCCATCGTTTGTTTGATCATAGAGAAATTTCAAACACAAATGGCCGCAATTGGCTTGATCGAATGTCTGATAGCGATCGTTATTGTAGTAAATTGTCACATTCCCACCACTACCATTCAAATATCGTACGAGTTCCACTGGCAGTTTCAAATTGCCGAAGCCGTCAAAGTATTTCAAACAAAGTCCACTTTTCACGTAAGCTACCCAATGCGTTCCATGATTTTTTATCGAGATTGACAATGGCGCACTCTTTGTACATGAACGTAAAATGAGGTAGGTTGTCGCGCATGAAAACCCCAATGAAATTAGGAATTTTCAGGCGTTTGGCATACTTGACCAAGTCCACATCGTACAAATGTCGCTTGCTATTGGGCAGCTTCACCGGGAGTTTTTTGCAAACTTCTTGAAGGAAAGACCATAGCCTCCGCGACTTGTTTTGCGCATGAACAAGCCAGATCTCTGCTTTACGATGTTCTTCATCGCAGTATTGTGGCGCTTTTGTCCAGTTTCCACTAACACTTTACTACTCTATTACGACCGGTTTCGGCTGTTACACCATTTTCAAGTAACTACAGATTACATCAAGTTCATGAATATATATACATAAGAAAGTAATTAAAGAAAGGTTGGGTTTGATTACCTAACTGATGTTTCAAAGCAAGTTGAAAAATACCTGGAATCTACCTGATGAGTCAATCTAATTTATCCAATGGGGGGTTCATACAATTGGTGGGTCCAACTTTGTTATCAAAAGTCACAAATTCAGAAGTGGAGAGCTACATAATTCTAACTGGTCATTGAGCGTATCAAAATCGGGGTTTTTATTCAATTTATTTATTTCCAAGGCTTCCAACAAGTTCATTTCTCTTCCTTTATTGCACGTATGAAGGATTTTCATGTAATTTTTATTTATTATATGATTCGTTTCTTGCAAATGTCTATATATAGCTGATTTTTTATCTGATAACACATGTTCACAGTACCTTATTTCAAAATTTCTTTCCGTTTGTCCTGAATAAGCTGCTGTACAATCACTACATTCCTGTCTATATATACCTGATTTTTTCCATTTACCCTTTTTGGGTTTTGCATTGAATAGTATATTCCCTAAATTACTCCTACTAGTAAATGAAGTTATTATTTTAAATTTTGTAAAATAGTTTTTAATATTTTCTGAGAGTTTTCCCGAGTAGCTTATACTGGCATATTTTTTATCGCGTTTGGGTCCTATTTGATTTGGATATAATTCATTCCTGATCATTGTCTGCTGTTTAATGGAGATGATCTTATCAATTAAGTAGACTGGAATGGTTATCAGATAAAAAATCAGCTATATATAGACATTTGCAACAATTTTAATATTTTCTGAGAGTTTTCCCGAGTAGCTTATACTGGCATATTTTTTATCGCGTTTGGGTCCTATTTGATTTGGATATAATTCATTCCTGATCATTGTCTGCTGTTTAATGGAGATGATCTTATCAATTAAGTAGACTGGAATGGTTATCAGATAAAAAATCAGCTATATATAGACATTTGCAACAATTGATTTTTCAATTGAAAAATGAACACACTCTCTCTGTCTCTCATTCGTTCAGCAAAAGAAAAAGTTGAGAAAATTCATCTTATACATTTATTGATGCATAATAATCACAATATTATAATAATAATGATATATTTATAGTTTTTCACAATTCCACCATCCATTTTCCGCATATTTTTGTATATTTTTGCATTGATTTAAGTAAAATTAGAATCCTCATCGCCAGAGCCAATGAAGAGGTAATATGGGGGAGGCGTTTCGAAACGACGACCTTTGTAATCGTATGAATGTAAGTCATAATGACATGAATTGCTTATTTCAGCCTGGATAGTACCTCGTCAAATTTGTTGTGACACCATGATGAAGAATTTCTATACAATTCGCTCAAGTTATTCGAATTGTACACGATGTGATTATGGTCTCTGATACTGTGAAATGTATGGTCTTGCATGGCCTTTCTGAAGGCTTTAAATTAAGTATAACACAGATGTAATCCGTAGTTCAGAATATAGTAGTGATTCAACCATACGCAATAGATATCTTCAGTGAAATGTTTGGACCAGTCTTCGGTGGCGAGTGCTTCTTTTCTGTCTGTGGAATCAAGTTCTCGTGTGTACTCCAAGTGCGCCAAACTGTAAAAATACACACTTTTACATATTCATGAAACTGTGATGCCCCCATGGCAGAGTATCATGAAAGCTGGCAATCAAACACCGTTTATCGTCATGTGGGTTCGCAGCGATTTTTGTTTGCTCAACCCTAAAATCGTTTTGCGCAAAAGAGCGAATACAGCGTTGAGATGTGACTTTCTCACGCTGATTTTCCAAACATTCTACACAGTTGTCAAAAGTGATTTTATTTTGGACAACGCTATATTTCACTCCTTTGGATTTTTTTAGGCATATTCCACCCTGTATCTTATAGGTGTACAGCTTCGAACGGAGTCCCACGAAATTTGTCATAACTTGGCCATACGCTTCATCTTTTTGTTCGCAAGGAAAATGCCATGAGGGTTGTTGGTAGGGAAATCGCTTGTATCGAATTTTTAATGTTCGATTTCAATAAATTCTAATGAATGTCATCGGATTCGATCTCATAAATCAGCGAATCAGTATCCTTGTACATCAACTTGCACTGATCATTCGTGTATTTTTCCATCATGAAGCCGTGATGGATATCATACACGCAAATGTCGAGTATCAACATTCCGATGTACATGGCATATTGAACAACAGATTCGTCTTTGCCATCTCGATAGCTATGAGGTCCTCATCAAAAATAGTGCGATTTTTGAGCCAGGCTGATTGGAGGAATTGCAGAACTCTGTGAATTTTTCTAAGTAGGTACCTATAAGTCTGTGCGTCAGTGCTTGTTTCAACATCCTGTAGTGTACAACATAGTTTTCCTTGTTGTACAGGGTGGTCATTAATTTGGGTGATTTCGAGCCTGGCGGAGTACGGTGTTCGGCGCACAATGAAAAATCTTTGTGTTTGTCATGTAAGTGCTCGGGGTACTCCAAATCGACTTCGAAAATATAGCCAATTGCTGAAGTGTCTGAAACCTCGAGTACATTCAAATCGGCGGCATTCTCAAGCCATTTGAATCCCCCGTACGGAAGATATTCCATCATGGCCCATCCATATGAATTATTTACATCGAGATATGGCAAATAAGTGGAGGGCTGAGTGACGTCATACCTGTTACCCATGTATTTATCATTTGCCGTGGAGCGCCTATTGCAGCATTGACTAATGCCCCCGCGAATTCCTTGGTTGATAAACATGAGCATGTCGACGTCCTTCAAAATCTGCAACTTGCATTGGGTGTACTTCAACATGCACGACCACGTATAGCCGGGTAGCGGGTAATGCCACGCGAGGTCCAGGCCATATGTCTCGTGATCGTTATTTCGAAAATTCTCGAAAATATCCACTAAGAGCAATATGTCTGATTTCATGTACAAATCGAAGTACTCGCCCAGTGTTTTCAAGTTGAACGTTTGCCACACGTTCTGTGAATGTTCGTATTCTGCTTTGCTGATGTGACAGTCGTTCAACTTGTAGAAATGATGGAGCGCCAGCAATCATCCAACTTCCAACTTTTCAATCGGATCGACGAAATCGTATGGAAATACGCCCTTTCGAGTGAATAATTTGTAATGGGCGGCTGCCAGATGTGTAAATTCGCGTTTGGATATTTTCAAATAGTGCACTGTCAAAGTCTGAACCAAATGGTCCAAACTCATGCCCATAAAACGAAACAAGTCGATGAATCTGAACTTGTTGTATGTATTGTCATCATACTGAGTGAAAGATATGTATTTTTCTCTGTTTACAGGCAACAAGCTGACTCGCGTCCTCTTCGCTATATCTTTAATAATAAAATGGCTGTCGTATGCGGATGAATTATGGAAAACGATCGGCACCACGAAAGACTATTCGTGTGACAAGTTGCACTACGAATGCGTATATCCGCGAAAGGCACCAGTGTAGTGATTATGGTCTTTCACAATTTTGTCGCCATATTTCCACGGTTCTTCGCAGATGTGACAACATGGCCTCATCAGGTGACGCAATCATGGGGACTATATCCAAGCCAATGTGCAAACCAATCCATCGCATCCAATCCTCGATGGCTATCGTAAAATGACAATGTGTCGTCATATGCACATTTGAAATAAAATCCGGCACTGAACGGAATATGTTTCTGGTACTTTTCCGTTTGAGAAGTGCACCCGGCGGCTGCATCTTCGAACGGTTCCAGAATCGACTCGAAATCCGCATAGATTACAAAGGGCACCTTTTCTTTATGTACAGAGTCTCGAAATTCCACGTGATCGTAGTGGGGGAACGAAATGTTACATGTGTTTGTTTTTTGGCAATCAACCGTATGACTTCCCAATTTTTATTCACTCCTGAAATAATTCAGACAACTGTCGCAAATGAATTTTTTATACTTATCCTTACCGAGTTGTGTATTGAGTAGCCGAGATAAATCTTTGATGTAACAAAAGTGGTAGCGTATATCACTTTGATCGTCTATATCTGGAACCGCTTCGTAATTATTCAAATTTGGGTGATATTCATTTTGAATTAGTAATAAATTAACATGTCAATCTGATTTTTGTTTTGCAAGTCGACTTGAAACTGTTACGAAAAATGCCTCTTTGTCCGGCTTGGGCTGGATTAATTCCAAAGTGTACACATTCACAGAAATGTTGTTTGATTTTTCGAATTTGGCAATTTGCCTAAATTTCATCGCAAATTCGATACCTGTCAAATTTACAATACTTAAATAGTCGGGATAACATGATGTTCCGTCAGAATGCTATCGCACCGGATATAGAGCCGAAACTATGGCCCAAGCAAAACGCGAATTATCGTCATTTTTTACTTTGATGCAAGCTCTTTTTTGGGCAATAGATTTTGGCAACTGGATGTAAGACGAACCATTTCCGATACCGGATTTGTTGGTATTTATTTCTGAACTGACGATTTTTTTGACACTTCAGCCGCTCTCCTTTTCGGCGAATTCGGATAATTTATTTTGCACCTGATCTATGACGTTTTCGAGGAACCACCCGTTCAAATCAGTAGCCGTATCAATCACAGCGTTTTTAGTGCTGAAATATTTGAAGTCGAATTTTTTATCTTCATTCAAACTACTTTTGACAAATTCCCCACAAAATATCGCATTTACCTTGATCAAATCCTGTTTTTTCAATAAATGTTTTACTCGTCGTTTGAATAAGGTATAACCATCTCGGAAAAATTGCCCAATATCTTTATGGACCAAATTTATGGTTATACCTGTACGCAAACAAGAAGCAAATGCAGACTTCAAATCTTCCCACCTGACTCGTGACGATAATTTTGATTCAACCCCTTCGCCCACATGACGAGTTCCCAAATTGTTGAGAGATAGAGTCTATGTAGAGTCCCAATAGACTCCTCAGCCGATATGGCACTAGTCAAAAGACAAGCAGTTTTTTTGCAATGTGCCAGCAGCCTTTTTTTTTCTCATCGGCCGTGAATTTTTCTAACAAAATTCTTTTCGCCTTCCTCAAAGTTTTAATCATATCAGCAGCCAAATTGGCAATAGCATCGGAATTCATCTTTATTTAAAAAATACAATGGCACACCAAAAATATGCGGAAAATGAATGAAAATTCGAGAAAACTCACTTTGTGTGCGTGGAAAAGGAGCACTACGCCCTGGCTATTTCGAACAGCTGCTGCTTGCCGGACTTGTATGCGCCCCTGTAGATGAGTACGTACTGAGACTCTGTCAATTTCTTCAAAGTGCTCTTGAAGGCAGCGGTGGCTCTGTTTGGCAGGAATACTTCGAAATATGTCAACTCAACGAGGATTGCCTCTCCGAATCTAGTGGTTTTCACCTCCGCGTGTAATATCAATTGGGGCTCGTCCAACGGTAAATCGGCCAACTTCTTCAACTCCTTCCTGCAGGCCAAACCAACGTCGTTAATTTCATCAATGTGACACATCTGCGAAAGAGCGAAATACTTTACTGAAATATTCAACAAAATATTTATTTCATTCACACTGTATATGAAAATAGATATATGAACATTTTTTTGATTCAGGCTGTATATATGGACGCAACACTTTGCAAAAATAAATAACAAAGCGCTCAAACAATTTCTATTGACATACACGCATATAATCACTCTATGTACAGGCAAAAACTCACATTTGCAATTGAACCGGCAAAATCACAAGTACAATTTCACTGAGCAACAGCTGGCACGTCTGAGCTTTAGCGCACTATCTTCAAACTGGGCGCTGCAGCGCACTCTCTCCAATATCTAGCACTATAATCCCCTCTCCCCCTCCGCCCCGCCCGACACAGCTAACTGCGTCATTCTCAAAGACAAGGACAGAAAAAAACCTGATGAGTTAGACTGAGATGCCAAACATGCCTCATTTCCGACGACTCACCAACACACTGTGAGCCTTGACAAACTACGAAGTTTCTGGAATTTCATCATGTTTTTCAATGACGAATATCCGTTGCCATTGCACATATTGTAACATACTGCGTCGTTTCCATTAACGTTCTCACGCTATTCAAGAAATTCGTCTGTAACACACACGTGCAGTCTGTGACGTCATGCATATGTCAACAAACGCTGCCTCTAAGCGTAAACAACAACCAGTGGCGGAGGCATTCGACAGGGTTTTGTCATCAGTGCCACATTACTAGAACTGACGAAAAACGAAAATCGATATACCTCGGCCCCCGGCGCTCCAGCACGCCTCATTTTCTCTGGAGATGTTCCTCGTCATTGCCCCTAGCCCCCCGCATTTTTCTCCAGCCGATTCCAGTTACTCAATTCTATACAACCATGGGACCACGAATCCTAATTGACAAAATCTCGGCCCCCTCTTCTGTGGGGACGTTCCTCAGTGGGGCCTCCGGCCTACAGCATCGCCCCCGGCGCCTAAAACTCAATGGGGTCCCCGCAAATCGCTACCACATAGCGGTAGTCGAAAATCGAGGTTGTGTAATTTTTTGGTCCCATTGTTGTATAGAATACCTATCCCTAAAATCTCTTCTACTTTGAGCATGGAATACTTCCGACGGATTAAATGTTGTTGATTTGTCAACAGTAAAAATACACAATTCTTTTTATCGGAAAAATAAATTTTTTGAACGAAACCGTGTACTTTCGAACTTATTATTGCTGATCATATTCGTGTATGGCATCACACGTTAAAAAATAAGGGCTGCATCTTCCCTACCTCACCCAAATCTCTCGAAGACTTCTGAGGGTTGCTCAAAATTTCAATTGAGCTACTCGTTGAAAAAAGCACCAAGTGGTTTTGCGCTGTGTTGGCATCAGTGGGCTGTTAACGAGAATTGATAGGGACCATACTAGAATTTCAAAATAAAATACAAGTTTCAATCATAATATTTCCTTTATTTCGTTACTTTCGTTGAGGATATTCTTGTGAATGTTGACGAGTTCTACATTCCGTTGAAAAAACTGCCATATCTGGCTGACTTTTTTTCCTTCTTGATTTATTGATTCAACTGCCTATTTTTGTCAAATGTAGTCAAATGAATATTAACATCCACCTAGACCTAATTTGTTTTTGCTTTCTTCTCCTGCTTTTTTCTTCTGCACAAAAGTGAAAAAAGTTTTCTCATTAAAATTATCAGTATGTATATAGTTCCAAATATCAGTGCGAAAACATCCAGCATATAATACTGATACCAAGCTAGGTCTAAATAGGCAACTCTCAAATGTTCAGCTCCATTATGTCTAATGACATACTCCACCCAATATACAGCAGTGTCTATCGGTTTTACTTGTCTGTCATGCATTATCCGTGATCTGGCTTTTATGTTTTCAAGGAACCTGTAAACAAAATGAACATGAGTTCAGAATACAAGGAGATAAAAAAAGTGCAATTATAAAAGACATATCAATCAGGGACAGACCACTGATTTCCATCGGTAATCCAAAGAGAAAGCAAAATTAACTATTTTTTGGATTGACGTGGCCGTTACTTGATGGAAATCCATAGTTATGACACTAAGTAAAACACGATTAAAATCTCCACAAAATTTATTGTCTTTGCGACATGTTTCGATACACAGTATCTTTTTCAACCAAATGTAGTACAATAAATTATTCATCATTGAAAAATACTTGAATACCTTTCTTATCCATCGACCTAATTAGGGACTACCTATAATTATCGCTAATACCTAGACTCATACAATTTATAACAATGAATCTACCTACAAATCTCAAAACATAGATACTACTTAATTGAATAAATTTAACAAAGGGAACTGTCTAATTGATCATTTGATAAACAAGATGAATTTTTCAATTTATTAATTTCTAAGAATTCTAAATGATTGAGCCTAATGCCCTTATTTTCCACTTGAAGAATTTCGAAGTTTTCATCGTTGTCATGGCCTTCCTCAAGAATATGATTGGCATATGATGAGTGTGTTTTATTGTTTACATAATTCATAAGGTGTTCACGTATGCGGCTTTCACATGGTCCACCTGTCTGGCCGATATATACTTTGGAGCAAGATCCACAATTCAATTTATTAACTCCTGATTTTTCAGATTTTCGCGTTTTATCTTTATTATTCTTGATAAACCTTTCCAATGTGTTATCTGTTCTATATGCTACTCCTAAATTTTGCATGAATGAAGCTATTTTTTCCGTGATGAGTCCTGAATAAGTTAAAGTTATATAATTGTTGTCAAGGTTCCTCAAAGTGTGGTACACTTCCTGGATAGCCTTTCTATGTAGTTTCTTAGCAAGAATATTTTCTATTAATTTGACTTGATATCCATTGTTAATTGCTATCTGCTTTATAATATTTAATTCTTTATTGAATTTTTCTTCAGAAAGTGGAATATTTACTAATCTGTGTATCATAATATGGTTTGCTGATATTTTATGTATATATGGATGTACCGAATTATCGAATATGGTGAAACAAAAAAAATCACTAAGTATATAAATTTATATGGAATTTGTCAAATCAATAAATACGATAGAAATCCACCGAACCAAAAGCTTATGATAACGCCCACCTTGAAACCTTTCGAAGAAGTACATATTGACACTTTCCAAGCACAAAGTCAATTTTTTTTGGTAATCGTCAGTTTTTCCAAATATGCTCAGCATACCAGTAGTATATCTATGAGAGAACGGTAGAATTCAAGGTCAAGCACTGTAAATCTTATATTTGATATTATGAAAAATATATATATCTTCTCTAATTTGGACCCGAAACATCAGGGCGTACATTCCAACAAATTTTTTATACGTCATTGCGAATCTCTTAGAATTAAGGATACCCAGTACTCCATGGTGGCCATCCAACGAATTTTTGTTGGGATTCGGATGAATCTTGTTAGTTATAGAAAAAATATACTCTTCATTATTTTGTTTTTACCAAGATGGTGGATCCCAGATACCTCAGGGTGGATATCCCAACAATTTTTGATACGCTATTAGCTGATGAGACACCCGAAACTCCAGGGCGGACAAATTTTTGATATACCATTGTAAATCTATCAATATAAAGGATCACCCAGCCCCCAGCCCCCTCATTGTGAACATCGTGTCAAATTTTTATATACGCTATTGTGAATCTAGCGAAATTGATGGACTTTTTCATAGTTTATCAGTAGTCTTCATTATTCTGTTTTTACCAAGATCCCCGAAACCTAACCTGAGTTATACTGTGGATTAGAACCACGTACCTTTGGCTTACAATGCAGCAGAGTTATCAATACGGCTTCGAGCCGTGTTTATATATTAAGTCGACATGGTCGTTCATTAGACGGAATGTGCAAGAATTCGCAAATTTCTCGGCTGTGTCGTTTAATACAACCATAAGTTCTCAAGCCGTACTTGTCTTTAGAGAAGAATCGGATTCACCTGTTTACAGCACAAGGGGCCTTATCTTCCAACGTGGGATGAATTCAATCAACTGTCGTACGTACAGGGCAAACATTTCAGAAATTTTCAGCCGATATTCACCGACATGGATGTATCCTATGAGTTATAAAAATGTAGACCATCATTCTGTTTTTTAATAATGCGAATCTGCATTTTCTGAACAATTTGTGTGACAATCATATCAATTGTAAACAAAAAAAAGTCTAGTTATTATTATTTTGGTAATCGGCCCATAGCATCTACCTTATCGTTATTACATCAAAAATAAAAGAATGTAGGTAATATAAGAAAAAAATCTCTAATAGACGCTCTTGTGTTTTAAGTTATTTTGGCGATTGATCCAGGGACTCCAGGGAGCATCATCATATCAATAATGTTGTAATTAAATTAAAAAAAGTATACTTGCTTCTGTTTCGTAGTCTGTTTTTTTTTATTCAAATTCAAATAGAATCAGAAAAAAATTGTGTGGTCTATGTTACATAATTGTAACTAGTACTGAATCTGAAGTTGCATTAAATGAGTAATATTTATCCTAATAATAATGAAAAATATATTATGATTGGTCATGATTATTATTGCTGGATATATAAAATTATTTCATACTAAAATGAAACGAAAAAAATGTACTGAGATACATATTTTTTGGGCGCTCAATCAAGTTGGAAATAGGTTTTGTGAGTCTTCATCGCCATGTCAACTTGACATGAAATATACATGACTGTATCTTTCGAGCCTGTATACGAAAAGCCGGCTTCGATTACCCTAATTGGCAGAAGAGCCGAAGAACAGTTTCCCTTTGCACACTGGAATGTTGATGGGGCCCTACTCGCAAACTTCTCATTTCTTCGTTTCATCCAGTACGTCAAGCTTAATACCCGCCGCATCCAAAGTGTATGCCCCTATTCTCTATTTCTTACTACAATTATTATTCTCATAATGTTTCACTTCATTTCGTCCTATGGGTAATCCATATTTTTTGGTATTATTTTTTATGTGCTTTCGACTCATATTCCTTCAGTTACAGTTTCCATACACACTATCCTTAATTTTTCCTGTTTATTGTAATTCTGAATGAGAACTCAAAAGAAAGATAAATCATTGAATAATTCTTGGTTGATTTAAAAAAAATCCATTCTTTCTTTCTTTTTGGTTATTATCAGTATGTATATGATATCTCTATACTATTGATATGTGCAGTATTGTTTCAATATTTGTTTACTGGAAAAAAGTCACATTTCCCACTTTAACAAACACCACTCAATTCATAACTTTACATGAGATATATTAAGAGTTGAATATATAGTTGAAAATATAATCCTTATTCGTTAATAATCCATTTTTTATGTTACCGCACCAATGCAGTAGCTATCTACTTATTTTTCTTGTTATTCAGTGACGAATACATTTGAAAATAATGTATGATGATAGGAATTATGGGAGTAGGCACTCGTTTCTATAATTTAATTCAACACCGGCATGCTTATCACCCTGTATACCTACCAATAACTATTAAAGATATTCATATTTCTTTCACCGTCACGTTCACCTATTCATCTATCACATTATCAACTAAGACATAATCCAGTGTACTTCCTCAATCAAGAAAGGACAAAATTAATTCATTTGTGTTGACTCAATCATATTCAACAACTATAAATGATACCCAAGTGGCCGTGAATTCTCATTCAGTCCTTAGTGGAGTATACAGTGTGTACATAAAGTAAGGAATAAATTCATTATCTAGAAAAGGAAAAGCTTTTCGGAAAAATCCTTGGACACGTCAACTTTTGTTTCAAGATGCGCATCTTTTGGAGTCCTAGTCGGGACGGTGACGTCATTACTCTTCCGGAAATGTCATCATCGATTTTTTTTTCAAATGGCAACCTATTATTTTGACAGTGCCATTTGAAAGAGCATATTTTTCTCCACACAGCACAACAAAAGTTTTGTCATGCTACATAAGGAAATTTTCGAGAAAATTAATATTATCATGATTTTATAGTAATTTATTTTACACAGTTGATTGCACAAACTAATTGATCAAATGTTCAAACTGAAGTCCTTCCTGAGCCTGGCAGTATCCAAGACGGTCAATAAATTCTCGTTGGACCTTCGTGATAGTTCGTGGAGTAATATTGTTACATTCATTTGTAATCCTAGTTTTCAATTCCTCGATATTATCTGGTCTAGTTTTGTACACAACATTCTTTAGATGGCCCCAAAGAAAAAAATCTAATGGAGTAAGGTCGGGAGATCTTGGGGGCCATTCAATAGCACCACGCCTACCTATCCATCTATTGGCAAAGACTTGGTCAAGATACCTTCTAACATCAGCTGCGTAATGCGGCGGTGCACCATCCTGCTGGTACCATAAGTTTTCATTTGGTATAGCAGGGTTATTTTCGTTAGGAAATAAGATCACCAGACTGGGTATAACATAATCCTGTAGGAATTGAAGGTATCTTGGACCATTTAAGGTTTCTTCGAAATAGTGGGGTCCAATAATTCTGTTTTTTACAATCGCCGCCCAAACATTTATTTTCTGAGAATGCTGTGTGTGATGTTCTCTCATCCATTTTGGATTCTCCTTCGCCCAGTACCTGCAATTCTGCCGATTTACTGTTCCTGTTAGTGTAAAGGTAGCTTCATCAGAGAAAGCAATATTTTTTACTAGCAAAGGGTCGGCATTGCACAAATCCATTAACGTTTGGCAGAACTGCATCCGTCGGTCTGGATCGTCCTCGGAAAGTTCTTGGGTCAGAGTCATCTTATAGGGATGCCACTTTTCCAATTTTAAAATTTTATGTGTACTTGTAACTGGGATATCTAGATTTTGGCTCAGGCTTCTTAAGCTGTTGTGTGGATTTTCCTCCATTGCTAATAAGACATTCAATTTGACCTCCTCATTGATTTTAGGACACCCAGCTTTAGGGAGATCATCAACACTACCAGTGTCTCGAAACTTTATCTCAACTTTGCTCACTGCCGATTGAGTTATGGGCCTATCCGGGTATTTAGTATTAAACAGTCCAACTACTTCTTGTTGCGTTCGTACTCTATCACCGTATCCAATCATCATCAGAATTTCGATTCTCTGGGTAACAGAAAGGCGCATTGTATTCTTAATTGTTTCGAAAAGAAGTGAATCAATGAAATATGAACTGTTAAATGTGGCATATGTCAACTAAACGTCTAAATCAACAAGGTATCACAAACAGTAACATGTCTTTTTACGATAATAAAAAGGGTGATTTTTTTAGGGTTTTGCAAAAACGAACACAACAGTGGCGTGCTGACAGAGAACTTTACAAAGCTAGGAAGAACTTTATTTTGAACTCTTCATTAATTAGTTTGTTCAACTAACCGAATAACGTAAGTTAACTTAAAATCAATGAATAATTCATTTTCTCGAAAATTTCCTTATGTAACATGACAAAACTTTTGATGTGCTGTGTGGAGAAAAATATGCTCTTTCAAATGGCACTGTCAAAATAATAGGTTGCCATTTGAAAAAAAAATCGATGATGACATTTCCGGAAGAGTAATGACGTCACCATTCCGACTAGGACTCCAAAAGATGCGCATCTTGAAACAAAAGTAGACGTGTCCAAGGATTTTTCCGAAAAGCTTTTCCTTTTCTAGATAATGAATTTATTCCTTACTTTATGTACACACTGTATAATATCTGTAACCTCATTCGAAAATGCACCACCAGTTCAGATACAAATAAAAATGAGTGATCAAAATTGGTTTAAGAATTCTAAAATGATTCATTCCTCATGAAGAATCTGATCGGTTACGGGTAATTCACTGATTTTTTACTGTTATAATAGTTTAGAGGACATCTTACAAAAAGTCATACTATTATGTATGGATATGTATTTATATCGATCCAGAACGAAAACCTACGTTTATTATTAGCATAATTCTGCATACACTACGAACCTAATACATACTCGAGAAACAATCAGTTTTTTCTCATTATAGGTACCTAACCATATGTATGCTGAAAACCTCAAGTGCATCCAACTTCTTCAATTATGTAACTTGTGATTGATGATCTATTTATTTTGTGGAAATTCATGATGAAATAAGAAAAGGAAGAAAAAATATAACTTTTGTCCAGTTTCCACTAACACTTTACTACTCTATTACGACCGGTTTCGGCTGTTACACCATTTTCAAGTAACTACAGATTACATCAAGTTCTTGAATATATATACATAAGAAAGTAATTAAAGAAAGGTTGGGTTTGATTACCTAACTGATGTTTCAAAGCAAGTTGGAAAATACCTGGAATCTACCTGATGAGTCAATCTAATTTATCCAATAGGGGTTCGTACAATCGGTGGGTCCAACTTTGTTATCAAAAGTCACAAATTCAGAAGTGGAGAGCTACATAATTCTATCTGGTCATTGAGGGTATCAAAATTGGGGTTTTTATTCAATTTATTTATTTCCAAGGCTTCCAACAAGTTCATTTCTCTTCCTTTATTGCACGTATGAAGGATTTTCATGTTATTTTTATTTATTGTATGATTCGTTTCTTGCAAATGTCTATATATAGCTGATTTTTTATCTGATAGCACATGTTCACGGTACCTTATTTCAAAATTTCTTCCCGTTTGTCCTGAATAAGTTGCTGTACAATCACCACATTCCAGTCTATATATACCTGATTTTTTCCATTTATCCTTTTTGGGTTTTGCATTGAATAGTATATTCCCTAAATTACTCCTACTAGTGAATGAAGTTATTATATTAAATTTTGAAAAATAGTTTTTAATATTTTCTGAGAGTTTTCCCGAGTAGCTTATACTAGCATATTTTTTATCGCTTTTGGGTCCTATTTGATTTGGATATAATTCATACCTGATCATTGTCTGCTGTTTAATGGAGATGATCTTATCAATTAAGTAGACTGGAATTTGGTTATTTATTGCAATCTGTTTTATGATTTTTATTTCTTCTTGCAAAGCCTTATCCGATGAAGGAATCATAAATGCCCTATGTATCATTGATCTGAATGCTGATAATTTGTGTGATAATGGACTGAAGGAATCTAAAGGTATTGTACAATCAGTAAAAGTATCTTTTCTGTATATGTTGAAGTGAAAATTATTATTAATGTTTGTAATAGTAAGATCTAGAAAATTAATTTTATTTTTTTGTTCTATTTCAACCGTGAATTTTATCTTATCATGAAGGGTGTTGAGGAAATTCAAAAATTGATTTATCTGTCTCGTTGAGCCATTAAAACCTACGAGAATATCATCAACATATCTGAAACAGAATGCAATATGTTTATGAGATAAGGCGTTATTTAGGGCGCGGGTGTTTTCTAAGTTATTCATAAAAATATCGGCTAGTAAGGGACTTACGGAGAGCCCATTGGGAGACCTGAATTTTGCAGGTAAAAATTATTTTTGAATTTGAGGCATACATCAAAGAGGATGTATAACTCCTCTGTGATGTAAGGATTAATATTATGTTTATCAAGTATGTCTTTCAAAAGAGAAAGGCATTCGTTTGTTGGAACGTTCGGAAACATGTTCTTCACATCGAAGGAAACTAATTTAATGTTATTTATGTTGTTAATATTAGCCAGCTTATTTGCTAAGTCTATAGAATTTATGACTGTGTTTGTTGGAGTGAAATTTGTGAGCTCTCTGAACTTAGAATTTGAGAATTTTGACAACTTACCGGTTGGAGCATCAATATAGGAAACCACTGGTCTGGTAGGATTGCCTTCTTTGTGTAATTTGATCAGACCATACATTTCTGGAGGTTGAGGGTTCATGCAGGTTGTTTTCTTGATATCCCAGGGTGTGAGAAACAGCATCGATGATTCTTCTAAGGTGTTTTTGACCAAAAACATTCACGCAACAGGTCAGAGATACAGGTATAGAGATATCATATACATACTGATAATAACCAAAAAGAAAGAAAGAATGTTTTTTTTTTAATCAACCAAGAATTATTCAATGATTTATCTTTCTTTTGAGTTCTCATTCAGAATTACAATAAACAGGAAAAATTAAGGATAATGTGTATGGAAACTGTAACTGAGTCGAAAACACATAAAAAATAATACCAAAAAATATGGATTACCCATAGGACGAAATGAAGTGAAACATTATGAGAATAATGATTGTAGTAAGAAATAGAGAATAGGGGCATACACTATGGATGCGGCGGTTATTAAGCTTGACGTACTGGATGAAACGAAGAAATGAGAAGTTTGCGAGTAGGGCCCCATCAACATTCCAGTGTGCAAAGGGAAACTGTTCTTCGGCTCTTCTGCCAAGTAGGGTAATCGAAGCCGGCTTTTCGTATACAGGCTGGGAAGATACAGTCATGTGTATTTCATGTCAAGTTGACATGGCGATGAAGACTCACAAAACCTATTTCCAACTTGATTGAGCGCCCAAAAAATATGTATCTCAGTACATTTTTTTCGTTTCATTTTAGTATGAAATAATTTTATATATCCAGCAATAATAATCATGACCAATCATAATATATTTTTCATTATTATTAGGATAAATATTACTCATTTAATGCAACTCCAGATTCAGTACTAGTTTCAAAATTCGTTGTAAAACAGCATGTAGCTCATTTAATTCCACTATGAAGCTGATTTTGATGTTATAATATTGACAAGTTTTATGTCAGTATTATCATAAAGTAATAGAATTGTGGAACCCACCTCAGTAAACGAACAATTTCTTACCCAAGAAAAGCCTCATGTAATTCTTGCTGTCACACATTATGCCAATTATCATCTTCAACCAATTTTAATTTCGGAGTCAGCTGTTGTTCTTCAAATATAAAGTAATTCCTAATGATGTTTCACTCATCAGCAACAGAATTCAATTAATAGTATTTTATTTGAACTATATCATTTAAAAATCCTTCCACTATAACACAATTATTTCAACAACTCAAAAACTCTCTTACAGATAATATTGTACAAACTTAATTATTCAGGTGTGAGCTAATGGAAGGACATACATACAGTATCGGAAAGTTATCATCTGTGGTATGGTGGTTTTATGAGAGCGTGAAGAATAGCTTCATTTGATGTTGAGAGAGCATAACAATTTCTTCTCTACTCGCTCGAGGAAGGAATATTAACTGAAGTGGTAATTTGTCGGGCGAGGCAACAGGAGAGGCGCGCAGTGGTGCGTCTCTCTTATTTATGTGGTATTATCATATCATTGCGTTCCTTGTTGCTCGCGTAGATTTCTGTCTATCCTCCAGATGAAACGTTTCCGAGTCTGTGTCTCCATGTTTTCAACAAAAGATTCCCATCAAAATTTCCAACTCTTTTTCTCTGGGTTATATAATTCACCCTACAGTCTCTCAGGAGTGAAAATGGGAAATAATAAAAATGAGATTAAGGGAAAATACATGCAGGTTTATATGAGGTAAATAGTAATTACAGCTTTCATGGAACTAGTTTTTTTCCAAAAAATTACAGCTAGACTGATTAATGACGGTTCATAAACACTATTTACCTACCTCCGAAAAGTGTAAAATGTTTTTGAGAAATTGCGTGATGCCATGCACGAGGCCAGTGACGGCGCGGCAATTCGAACCCACGTACTTTGAAATAGCAAGCAAGAACACTACCTACACGCCACCAAGACCCGAACAATATCTATTTTTGAAATAATATATATTTTTTGTGGTTATCCATAATAATATTAAAAATTAGGTCATTGATTATCATAATTATCAAAAAAAGAATCATTGGTTTTTTCAAATGATAACTAACTGTAATTTCGAGGGTTTCAGTTATAAATACGTGTATCTTTAATAGAAACGGGCAGATAAGTGCACCAAAGTAACATAATTTTTTAACACTTTTTCTCAAAATCTCGGTCATGAATTATAATATTTTCGATGAAGTTCATAGCGAGGAGACGTAGAAATGGTGATTTCAGTAAAATACGAAAGGATTGATGTATAAAAATATGATAAGAACGCACCATTTTGATTCTGAAACGGCTACAAAAAAGCGATCTACTACGCATCTAAGATTTTGAGTGAATTTGTAGTAAGTATAAGGCACCATCAATTAGGTAATAGTTCTGGTAGAAGAGAACAATACTAATTCTTTGTCCTTTGTTACTAAAAATATTGAAATCAATTATCTTTTATAACGAATATAAAACAGTAATGTTTCAAATTAAAGTTGTTGAAACCTATCATGTCTTAGCCTTTTGAGAGAAGCATCATTTTATTTGTTAGCTTGAAAGAATATATGAATGCAGAATTTCAAGGAAATTGGAAATAAGCCAACCTCGTACTCTAGCTAACCTTGGTGTGGTTTATCGTTTACAATCCCAAAGCCCTAGTGGAGCTTCAGATCAGATCAAATATTTCAAGCTGCTTAAATACCATGATGAAACTTAAGAATGAAATTGTATACTGAAGTTTGTACTCAAACTCAAAGATTTCAGAATTCTGTATACTGAGGATATCTATATCAATTGATATGTATCCAATCGCCGAAGTGAATAATTTTTCAGAATATAGAAAGCACTACAGATATATTACAGTTACCCTCCACCATACCTATGCTGCGGGCTCACAGAAAAGAATAAATGGTAAGTATATCACGCTAGGTATAATCTTGTGCAGCACGAATCTCGTACCTCTATTCAGGTATTGTCTTTCATTGCAGGGGGATCCAATCACTATTTTCCAACTACTTACATGCATCTACATATACAGGTATAATTTCGAAAGGCATGAAAATAAAAATTGAGAAAAAAGTTATAAAGAAAATTCAAAAATATTTAAATGGTTGTAAAGAGAATTGTATTCTCTTTTCAACAATGTGCCACTTGACCCCCCATGCTATTTAAAAAAATTGAGTTGATAGGCCTCCCGCGCCCCCTGTTGAGCAATCCCCATATGCTTTATTTCAAAAAGTAGTTTTAGTGAAACCCTCGAAACGGCTTTTTATTCATATTTCTACGTCGAACCGTTCAAAAGTTAACAGGGGGGGACTACAAAAAGCCGCACAGTATAAAATGAATGCTCACGCAAAGCTAAATTATCAAGAAGCATACCTAAATTTAGAGCGATATGGTATAATAACCAAAAATCAGAACTATTGAGCAAAATCAGAATGTTAATAAAACTAAAGCTTATCTGATGCTTGTCTCATGAAGTCCTAGTGGAGGTCAACCAGGGGTTTCTGGGAGTAGGGCTCCTTGGGGTCACTAGTGCTACTGATCGGCTTTGACTGGGTGGTACGCCTCAACAGTGGAGTATGTCTATCAAAGAAGTATTCCACCAAGGGGCTTATATCAAAGTGACTAGTACAGTGTCAAACGCTCTGAAATCCCCCCTAATCTCAAGTTATTGTGCGCACCGAAGGGATGAATGGTTAAGGGGTACTTAACCACTTGCGACAACACTCTGGTAACCAGGCACAACCAGTTCATCCTTTTGCACGTATGGGGCGACTTCCCTTCCCCCATCTGGTTGGCCATCCAAGGGCCATTCACTTACCCTACACTATTGTAGGGCTCCTTCTCGGGATCGACCATTATATTTTCATTTTTCCTTCCTACGCAACACCCTCTCTTCCTCCGACCCCCCATTCAAGCGGGCTTCTCCTTGTTGTCCGCCACTCTCGTTCCGATGGACTCCATTTTGGGGAATTTGGAACAGCAAACGATTCCAACAGCTTCGGTGGGTGCACAACGGGCCCGATCGAGAGGCCTGCATGGTTATATTCGCCCGAAACCGCCATTTAATCATCATCACTTATTTTCATTTCAGACATCGGAATCAAAATCCTCCGGAGCCAATATAATAAATCTACTTGCATTATATTTTTAAAAGCAAATTCTACGAAAAAAATTATCCTTCCGAACGCAAGAAACCCAATGAAATTATTTCACTTACTTGGGATTATTAATTATTTCATCGAGAAGGGAAGTCAACCGTTGTTCAGATATTTGCTGCATTGGTAACATGAATCCATACTCCAGCTGTTCTGCTAAAATGGCATTGGCATACTGATCGCCAAATATAGGAATTGCTATGATTGGTACTCCATGATATACAGTTTCAGTGCTACTGAGAAATCCTCCATGTGTAATGAAAACTTTGACGTTAGGGTGTGCTGAAAAATAAAAATTTCAGAGATCGTACGGAAACAAATGTGTGTAGTTTTTTTCCACAACTGTTTGGAATTTTTAAACAAGTTGTGTCTGCAATGATTACAGAAACAATTTTGTGTAGAAATTTGACACACTATTGTTTATTCTAATTTGTTGTAATAATATATCGATACAGTGTAAATTTCTTTGAATGTATTTTTACACCATATTGTTTAAAGTGGCCATATGAAAAAAACTGTTGAAGTTACCACGCCGAGCCTTGACCAATAATGTAAAGCGTTTGGGGATTCCTTACTTTCGAGGTATTTTTATGAGAGACAAACTTCCCAGAAAAATTGGAAGCAAGGAGTGCGGTATTATCAATCTGGATTCTGATTTAAGAGAAGGGACTCATTGGACTGCATATATCCTTCTTTAAATGAAACAACAAGACACACTTGGGCAGTGAAAACAACTACAACGGTTGAAACTCCCCGACATGTTATTATTACATTTCAATATGCTAAAAAAGAAAAGCTCACCACCGATATAGGTACATTCGACCATTGTAATCCAAGTAATTTAAGAGTATTTCTGAATTCCGAACGATTTCCGTAGAATGACTTGAATCTTGATTTCAAGAATAACAAGTTTGCAAAACTCTATCAAATGTATGCCAACTTCCAAGAGAGCTACCATCATCTTAAATCAAATCAACCTGTTTCCAATCCCAATGAATTCAAAGTGAAGGCACCACTGGTCCACATCGACTGTCACGTCAAAAAGAAGCGATTCAGACCGGTTCCATAGTACTCAGAATTGAGATTGAGACTGCTGAAGTTACACCGAAGAATGTAACAGCTTATTGTCTTATTCTGCACGAGAAAGAAAAATTGTTATTCAATTTTAATGCGTATGTTCAACTTGTTGTTATATATAAGGATTTTCATGTTTAAAACATCAGTTCGAAGATTATATCAGAGTATCGAAGAAGATTAAAGCAGCATCATAGGAACCTAAAATTACTCAAACAATTGATTGAGTCATACAATTTGAAGCGATTATTAATAAGAAAATTCATCAATTTGAAAATATGATATTGGTGATAGATGTACAAGCTTTCAAGATAGAGAACAATAAATTTTTACCCAAAAAATTGGCCGCCTTCGATGTAAGTAGGGTTTCTCACTACGTGTTCAAACCTCCATTTCCATTGATGCATAATCACTACTGTATAGATTAGAATGATGGGTTCACACCATTACATCAATTCGGAACTATAATTTAGAAGCTCACTGAGGGAGTTGACACTATTTATGTTAAAGGAAAGGAGAAAGGTGAATATATCAGAAAATTCACCCATCAACCAGTCATAGAATTTTAAGATCAACCCGGTTTACGAGCCTCTGGAGCAAGTTGTTTTCATCATAATAGAGATAGTTGTATATGTGCACTTTCAAATGTTCATTTTCTATATCAAATGTATATAATAGATACATCTTAATAAATATTCTCCAAAAAATTATATTTTATTATGCAGTCTTTTATTATATTAATTTAATGCGCTTGTCTAGACACCAGATGTTTTCACATAGAAGTCAACACCTGTAATTCATCAGAATGATGACTCATCACTTTGTAGCATCCGTTTGCCTAGACACCAGACCGCCATACAAACATCAGCAATACGCAGGCTTATATCGAGATATTCATCTATTTATTTGCAGTTGTTATAGCGATTATGGTTAGTGATATTACTACTGAGCTGAATGAATCATGAAGTGTAACAAATGTGGAGGAGATTTTCCGTCAAAAGGTAACCTAAACCGACATATACGAAATAACTGTCCTCTCAATGATGTTAGCGGTGTACCTTCTAGAAGAATTATATTTGGTGATTCATCTACATCTACAAAAGGTTAGATGCGAATATTTTGTCGAATGTGGAAGACGGTATAGAGCAACTTCAGCATGCATTCAGGTATGCTTGGATAAATATAAACTTGATCCTGCTCTTTCGCAATGTTGCGTTTAACCAAAGTAGAGTTAGAGCTTCTAACTGATATTGATTCGTGGCGGAGTAAGTCAGTGCATGAAAGAAAGGATATAGCTGATAACCCATTTATATCATCTTATGATGCTTCCAAACCTAACTCATATATTTTGTATCTCGATGCAACCAATTTGTATGGAGCCGCTATGAGTGAATACCTTCCAATGCGGGATTTCAGATGGCTTGAGCGGTATGAGCTGGAAAATTTAAACGTCTCTGAAATTGGAGACACATTGTCGAAAGGATATGTATTGGAAGTTGATTTAGAATATCCCCCACACTTACATGATTATCATAATGACCTTCCTTTCTGCCCAGAGAATATCAAGCCTCCAGGAAGTATTCGAAGTTGACTCCAAATTTGATGAGCAAGGAAAGATATATTATACTACTATAGAAATTTGAAACGGTGTTTAAAATATGGATTGAAATTGACGAGGATTCATAGAGTTTTGGAGTTCACACAGTCAGCATGGTGGAAGCAATATATTGATTTGAATACGAATCTCTGGAATTCTGCCAGGAATGAATTTGAACGTGACCTCTTTAAATTCATCATAAACTCAATTTTTGGAAAAATCATAGAAAATGTGGACAAAAGACAAGACATTAAACTATGTTATCACTGGAAAAATATTCCAGGGTCTGTGGGAGCTGAGGGATTCATATCAAAACTACATTTTAAATCATGTTCATTATTTGATGAGAACTTAGTAGCCATCCAAATGGAAAAATTAACAGTAACGTACGACAAGCCACTTTATGTAGAGTTTTCAACTTTGGATATTTCAAAAACTATCATTTATGATTTTCATTATGGCTACATCAAAACAAAATATTGTGGCAAAGTAAACCTCTGCTACACAGATACCGACTCATTAATTTTGGAGATATTCACAGAAAATGTATACGATGATATAAGGCAAAATATAGAATTATTTGACACATCAAATTTTACAATCGATAATGTGCACAAAATTTCCGAAACAGTATCAGTTGTCGGCAAAATAAAAGACGAATTTTATGGATCACCAATAGAGTGTTTTTATGGTACATGTGTTAAGACAACAAAAGTTATAAAAAAGCTAAAGGAGTTTCTAAAAATGTAATAGAGACTGCACTCCAAATTTCAGATTACATTCGAATTGTTGAAAGAGGTGGCTCTATCTTAAGAAAAATGTATATTTTTATTTCTTATTTACACACCATTTACTTAAGCATCTTGATTGTGGGGGTGGTGGACCATCTACATGTTCCTCCCACTCAGGTCGATTATAATGAATGAAGCAAGGTAGCTGAACCTGTAATTCAAACTTGTTTCTTAACTTATCTGGTAGTTTTGTACCATGCTGAAAGAAGTTCGCAAGGCCTAGCTTTTCGAATTAAATAATGTAGAGGAAATTGCCTCAGTTTTTCTTTAGTGAAGTCATATAAGGGTTTGAGGTGCTTCTCATGTTTGGTTTTAAGATCAATTATGCAGTGAACACCATCCATATTTTCTGAAATATTTTCACCAATGAAGAAAGAAGGATCACTGAGGGGCACACAGCTATATAGTGAATTAAACAGTGAACTGTTTCGTCTTTTATATTAGCTAATGGTGGGGAGGGATATAGCTCGATTATGTCTGTTTGTTCAGTGGAATTATGCTTTCTTATTATTAACTTATATTTTGTACTATTGGTGGGTACTTTCACCCACTTAGATGGCCAAGTTTCATTCCACTTACCATTGCTATCGAAGCAAATGAAAATTTCTCCAACATCATTGGGTTGAAGTATGAGTAGAACACCATGCCAAATAGCTTGTAAAGTTATTATATTCGTGAACATATTGAATGATTCACATGAACTAAAGTTGGAAATCCATTCATTATAGTGATAAAAGGAAGCATAAATATCCAAAAATTATTTATTTATCAGTATATAGCTATATAATTAATCCCTCTCAGTGTCGGATCCCTTTCATAACCTGCTCTTCTGTGAGTTCTATGTTCATGGGTGGGCATCTGACTGATCCCTTCTCTCCCCTAGTCGACTATGACGGAGCCTTTCCTGCCTTCTGAACCTTCTCTTCTCCGTCCTACTTGCGCCAATGGGTGGTCACCTGACGATATCCCTGCTCAACAAGTCAGGTACATAGGTGGTGATATAGCTGTCCTCATCTCAGTTCTCCTTGCTCCAACAAATCCCTAACTGGCGAGTTCAGTATTCCTCGAGGGTCATCTATGAATCTGGTATAAATTATTAGCGGCCTGGTATCCAAACAGAATGAACAAAATCCGATTCTGAGTTTTGGTTCGCTGGACCAATAATTACGTAGAAAGCGAATAACTTTTCTTCTACACACACAACACAAACGTCTTTCACTTACTGAAATATTTCTGGAATATGTTGACATACTTTTACTAGCTGTAATGCTGTTTCGTTCTTTATATATCCAAAACTTATTAGTGGAAAGGGGAACACATAATCAGCATATCTAAATTCAATATGAGTGGGGAATACTCAATCAGCATATTCCAGAAAACGTATACTGCTGACTCCCTAACCTTGAGAGAAGCCATTGAACCTGTCACAGATTTCTTCGAACTAACTTCGCAAAGTATACTCATTAACCTTGAAAGGCACCGAGACATCAGTAAAGTGAGCATCTAGATGTAGAAGTTCCGAGTAAGCAGGTCATCGATATTTGTCGACGCAGAGTTACTTGATACCCCAAACGGGATTTCCACAATTCTGTATAAATCTGAGGATATTGCTTTTTCGTATGATTAATCTATCAACCATGGAGGTTGACGAAGTTGACTTAGGTTTTGAATCCGACTGCGATGAAATTATTTGTGATACATATTATTGAAAGTATAGAATTCGTGACAACAAGTGTACACCAAAGTATGTGTATTACAGAACACTACTTTACCACCAGAGGGGAATTCGAACGTAGAATGCCAGCAAATTTTAAACCACCACTCTGTGAACAGTGGATAGTGTGCATGAACGCAGTATCTCCTGACATAACTGTGGAAGACATAAGGCGCGGTGTATCTAACAAGATTCTGCCTGGTGTATAATAATTGTGATTTTAAATTTCCTCAATAAATTTTTCAATACATATTATCTGAATAACTTGATTATTTACTCCAGTATCAAAATTATAAACAGATATAAATTTTGCTGTACCCCGAAACTTTCCTTTCTAAATTCATTATCATTTTTTGAATTAATTAAAATTATATTCTTCTCTAGTTACTCAATTATTACAGAATAAAAAATAAACTCAAGACAGTACTGCTATATACCTGATATACTTTATATTAGTTCAACCAAATGATTCTAGATGTCGCTCTCTGTGCTATATGTCTGTATTATTCGTACTACGAATTTTACAGACTGTCAAACCGAACTAAAATTATAAAGAAGAAGAATGGGGCCATCTGCTCTGAGGTTTTCAGACTTATATTTTGTTTATTTGAAAATAAAAAAAATCGTTTTTTCTAGTAAATAGTTTTGAAGTTTTGTGTAGTTGTGTTGAAAACAGTGTCGTTTGGTAGAAGATCTACAAAAATTCACTCGTATTCAGAAAGGAACGCTGCTGTGTTATCAGTGATATTCTTCAAACGAAAAATTTAAGTAGTTGATAGTTTTATGGAAAAAGAAAACTGGTTAAGTGTTGTAACGTTTCATTTTCCCATATTCATCAAAGTCCTTTCTGAAGTTGACTAGGTGAGGCACCCTGTATATATAATTCACCTGCAATTCGTTCATTTTCCTCATATTCATCAAAGTCCTTTCTGAAGTAGACTAGGTGAGGCACCCTGTATATATAATTCCCCTGCAACGTTGAATGCGTTGATCCATCGCGCTAGGTTGAAGGTCGGGCCTGTTGAGGAATCCTTATCAGGAGTGTCGAGTGGTTCAGTTTTTTTTCCGATTGGCAAGAAAAAAAATTGTCCTGGAGGCTAGAGTAATATCCGTCAATTTATTTTTCTGCCTGAATACCGCTGGAACGAATTTAGCTGAAAAAAAATTACTGATACAAAGAAATTTTATTGACTGGCTCACTACGCAATACTCCTGACCCAGGGGAGTTTGGTAGCTGTGGTCCAGTCATGAAGAAGGTCTGTCTTAGTCTGGTTATATCCCCGAATGCTGAAGGCCTTGGAAGTGACCCCTATCCCGGAAACCAACAGATAAGCTTATTGTCGTGTTAATGTCCTTTCTTTGCCTAGAAATGCTGCTGTTTATTAATAATATTGACCTAGTTGATAAGATCTATCTTTTGTCCAGTAAAGTATATTTATTATCAGAGTGGAACAATA
Source organism: Chrysolina haemoptera (assembly GCA_958298965.1). NCBI lineage: Eukaryota > Metazoa > Arthropoda > Insecta > Coleoptera > Chrysomelidae > Chrysolina > Chrysolina haemoptera. Next base: position 18,367,344 of record OY282589.1, on the reverse strand, counting down.
ACCCCCTTAGTTTACCAAGTACGCGCAGACGGTGGGCTATTTAAATGAAATTTAACTGTGAACTCTACGTGTACACGTACGGTGATTTCTGATCAAGTTATCTGATTATTTCTGTAAAATATTCATCCCAAGTTTGCTGTCTATCCATAGACTTTTACGGGGGTAAACTAATTTGGGACGAAAAATTCAAATAAATGATTTCTTCTGTGGGTATAAAATCTGGTGTTTGATTTGCTGGATGCCCTTCTTACTTAAAAATAGAAAATAAAAGATACTTTCGAATAATAAAATAAGAATGAATAAAAAAGATACTTTCGAATAATAAAATAAGAATGAATAAATAATTTAATGAATATACTATATTGATATAGTTAGGATAATAACCAATTGAGTTTGAGCTTGCGGATATTTCCGTACTGGTGGCGCCCCTCATAATTTTTTTCCTTGATCCCTTTTACCCTTAACCGACTGACTCCAAGCACCCTTTTGCTCGTGTTTTTCCGCCTCAGCTGTCCCTGTATCAATATTAGCCATAACAAAAAACGACACGTAGCAAATTTGGCGCCCAAACGTAATTTTTTGTAGCGTTTCTAGGAAAATTTCGTATCAATTTTTTTTCTAGCGTCTCGACTTGATCCTTCTGATTCATTTTTGCTCACCGACGCCTACCGACGCCAAGCGTCGTTTTTGATTTTCTGTAGGATTTGGTGAAATTTGATAATAACGGATATTGGTAGTTCTCGTAATCCATTTTTTTGTACCGACGCCAAACGTCGTTTTTGAATTTTCACAGAATTTGATAAAATTTGATATGAACTTGTTTTGTTAATCTTTCTGATTCATTTTTGCTTACCGACGCCTACCGACGCCATGCGTCGTTTGTCTTTTTGTAGGAGTTGATGAAATTTGATGACACCCTGTATATTTTCTTTTTTCGGATGAAAAAATTTGTGAGACATCTCTGTACAACGAACTATGATGTGCGTTGACCAATCAAACGTCGCCATCTCTTTTTTTCCTAACGGCGTTGAGATTTTTTCAGAACACCCTGAATATATATATTTTTTAATGATAAGTTTATGGGACGTCTCTATACTACGAACTATGATGTGCGTTGACCAATCAAACGCCGCCATATTTTTTTCCCTAACAGCGTTGAGGTTTTTTTTAAGACACCCTGTATATTTTTTCCGAATGGAAAAATTTGTGAGACGTCCCTGTACAACGAACTATGATGTGCGTTGACCATTCAAACGTCGCCATCGTTTTGTTTTCCTAACAGCGTTGACATTTTTTCAAGACACACTGTATATATTTTTTCTTGAATAATCAATTGATGGGACGTCCCTATACTACGAACTATGATGTGCGTTGACCAATCAAATGCCGCCATATTTTTTTCTTACAAGGATGACATTTTCTAAGACACCCTACCCTGTATACTGTTTTTCCTAAATAAGAAATTTTATGAGTCGCCATATTTTTTTTCCTTAAATGATGTCGGTGGTTTTTTTCTTAATCAATGACAACTTGTTTACAATACGATTTATTGACAAGCTGTTTTTTCTGCGATGTTATGTTGGTACTTACACCCTGTCTATGTTTTTTCTCTCACTGAACGATCTATATTCAAACATCATTATTATCATCACACATTCAAAACTCATCTACAATTATTATTCTTGTTATATTATAAACATACACCATATCATTCGCGCGCGTATAACCATATTTCAACCAACTCTTACTACGAGGTCTGATAGCCTGGTGGATAACGATGGGGCACCGTAATCCGAAGATGGGGACGGTCGGCTCACTTCGACCAACAAACTTTTTTTCATTTTATCATTTGCATTTAATATCCATTTCACTACTCGGCGTTGGGTACTGGAAAACTTATCTTTGATACGGATCAGCTAATACACTTGATAAATGCTATTATCAAATGGGGGTGTTACCCAGATTGTCTAAAGAAGGCACTGGTGATACCGATTCTGATACCTGGTAAGGATGGCCATAAACTCGATAGCTATCGACCTATCTCGCTCTTGAGTGTGATTGCTAAGGTAGCTGAGAATATCCTTCTTAGACGACTGTTGAGTCTCGAGGAGAATCTCAAAATCTTCACTTCACTTCACAAGTCGTGAGAATTGTACACGGGGCGAAAGAGGCATCTCAGCGTGGACTCAACACGGTCATGGTCCTGCTTGACATGAAAAAAGGCTTCGACTCGGTATGGGTTGAGGGTCTTATCGCTAAAATGATGTTGACAGGCATGCCCTCATACTTGGTAAAGTTGGTAGATTCTTACCTTGTTGGGAGGACTTTCATGGTGCGAGTAAACAACACTCGCTCCGCGGAGTTTCCAATAGAAGCAGGTGTCCCGCAGGGTTCATGTTTATCCCCGCATCTATATTCGCTACATACGTATGATTTTCCTTAGTGCGAGAGACCGGATATGGGCAGGGCTGTGTATGCAGATGACACAGCCATATATGCCCACTCCTTCTCCAGCGTCGCTGCTCAATACAGGACCCAAAATCATTTGGATAGGGAAATCATACCGTATTTAGCGGAAAATAAGATCGAGGTAAATCCGGCCAAGTCAGAGACCATCAACTTTACAAAAAAGTATACCTTTTCTAAGGTGTACCGTAAGTTGGTGATCAACGGCGAGGCTGTTGAAAACGTCAACCATGCGAGATTCCTGGGGGTACAGCTGGACAAGCGATTAAACTTCGGCCAACATATAAGACCTGCCATGACTTACGCTTGTCCAGTGTTCTGCAGCCTAGCACAAACTCCATTAGCGAGACTAGATAGGATGCAGAACAAGGTACTCCGTATCATCACCGGTAGCAGACGATACCTTCGAGTGGAAACCCTTAGGGAGCTTGCAGGCGTCGACTCAATCCCGACATTTATAAAAAACTTATACAAGTTTTATAAATACTTGCTCGATGGAATCCTCTTACCAGAGACATTACCAGACTCAGAGTGTATGATAATGAGCCCCGCAAACACGGCGGGCTCATTTATCAAGCGCTTGACATCTTTCACGAAAGAAAAGATGAACCGGTTCCGTAGGGAACCAAGTCGAAAGTTGAACTGAAACGCGAAGTACTTCGACCCGGTTTTTTGCTTCAGCCTTTTCCGGGGTTTAACATCGAAATATCCGACCTCACAAACTGCAGAAAGCATTGTCTACATTGAATATCAATGAACAACATGCATACGCTTTGCAGGAGGCATGTGTCTTACCGATTAGCCACCGCAGTATACTGAAAAGTCCGGCCCAGCATTTCCACCACGCGCGGGCGGACTACAGCACCCTCTCGCGGAGGTGAATATGTTCGCCATGGCAAGGCACTCTCTCATACCCCTGAAAGGTTCGGGAGAGTCGCTACTTTTGCGCCCGTATTTCCATCCTCCCTCTAACCCCCTGGATTATGGAGAATAAAAATATGTATGTGATTTGTCATTATCTGTGAAATGTGAAATTGTGAATTTATAATAAAAACCTTATTTATTTATTTATTTATTTATACGGATCAGCTCGACTACGTCACAACTGAACGGCAGACCAGCGACGGTTGACTCCGTAACCGATCTCGCCCGAGTATTCCCGATTCTCGATCGACTGGGGTAACCTTATCACGCTGGATCTATTTCGACAGCTGAACGTAGAGCAGCGACGCGTGAACTTGAATGAGACAAATTTCGCTAATTCGGAGCTTAAAATTGCTTATGGCATTTTCAATGCTTATATGTTCGATTTTGTCGGTGAACTGTCATAGCATCTTCACTGCACTAATTTTTATGAGGAATAAAATTTTCTAAATGAATAATAAAAAAGTTTCCCATATGGTGCAAACTTTTTGAAACTCACTGCATAACAAGAAAGAATATGACCTCCATACACAGAAAAAATCGTTTTTTTTAAGGTATTATCAAACTTGGGTATTGCCATTTAAGAAACTATGATGTCGTCATAACTCGAACAGTAATAACTTCATCAAAAATATGAGTATACCAAAAAATGCGCAACTGAAAAATAAAATCGAAGTGTCTGAGGTTTTTTTTTTCTAATCGGCATACCAAGTTTTTAACGAATTTATTCCAACATCCACGTGCTCACTGTATAGTGAATGAAAGCAAGAAATCTTGAAAATTTGAATATTTTCTCAAGAACTTGAGGCTTCTTTCCAAAACATTTCACACCTCAGGATTTATATAACTTTTCAGTTCAATTATTAATGAATGAATATTGTTTTCGAAAAGATGGTCCACGATTTTTCCATTTTGTACTTTTCAGCATCGGAATTTGTTCAATAATTTTTCTGAATAGGTGCGCTAGGAGCCAGGTGATCGATAGGGGCATACGTATGTTTGTTATCAATAAAGCTTCTTGACACGCACCCTACCATAATCAACACATACAGGCTATGCTATCAAAAACATTGGACCGCCCGATGTATTTCAGAATTCTAACAGATTTTTCTAATTTTATTCCCGTTCAATTTTTTCGAAAAGAGCGGGGGTCAGAGCCCCCGACCCAAAGTTTTTGCCGTAATATATCATGTCCCAAAGTGTTCTCCATCTAGCCATCAAGTCGTATAATTTTTTTAAATTAATTTAATTAACGGTCCGATGTTCACTCTATTTCTACCAATTTTTACGATTTTATTCCCACTAGTTTTCGCAACTTTTTCGGACCAAATTTTTTTTGCCGCAATTTTCTACGTCCTAAACCGTTGGAAATGATTATGAATATCTACGGGTTCTCTGTCCAATCATCAGAGAGTTACTGGGCTGACATTGTTTGAAATCGAGAAGGGAGCTTATACCCACACGACCGTTTCTTTTTTCGTAATTTTTCACGTCCGGAATCTTTGAAAATTTTTTCAATTGCATTCAACATTTTAAATTGAAATTACTTGACGATCGGATGTTTTTGACAATTTGACAAGCTTCAAAACTTTTTCTGAAGCCGGCGGATATGCCCACTTCCTTCGCATTCACAATATAGCCTTCAGGAAGGCAGGGAGATTCAATTTTTGATAATTATTATCAAAACTTTTTTAATTTTATTTCCACGTCCAAAACAGTCGGATATTTATCCGAATTTTCACGCGTTCTCTATTCAATATAATATTTTTAATTGAATAATGATTTCCACAATTTTTACAATTTTTTTTCAATTTTGAATTTCGTACATACTAGCTTTTTTTCGAGAGGGAGGGAGGTCCTGACCCGACAACAGTTTTTTCTCACCTTAATTTTGGACTTTTTGGACGAATTTTTATATTTTTTTCTCTCAAAGGAGGCCTTAGGATATTTTTTCGAAATCCTGCGTTCTCTATTTGACTATTAGGTGAGCATGGGGGTGAACAATTTTTGAATTAAATTATCCGATGGTAGTTTCCACAATCTTTACAACATTTTTGCAAATATAATTTTCTTGAGTTTTCGCAACGTTTCTCGAGTATAGGAAGCGGTGCGTGGTTTTTATTCATATTATTCCTTGATTCCATGTTTTCCGCCATTCATTTTGATGAGGTTTTGCAATCCTTCTTGAGCCCTCTACACGACATTATTTTTTGCTGTAATTTATATACAACACCTTATACTTCCGGATTCTGTTTGAATTTCTGAGCGTTGTCTTTGTATCCTTCTGGGAGGAGGCAGTTCGATAACATTTTTCTGATTATTGTTATGCCTCCAGTACTAAATAGGTGCGCAACATTTGAGGTCAATCAGCTTCCAGCAAGAATTTTTTCTTGCAAATTTTGAACCGAACCGGAAAAACAGACAGTTCGACAGACACGAACAAGTCAGAGAAAAACTAGTGAAGAAATTGAATATTTGGTACTCTAGACAAACGTCAAACAAATGAAATCGCATCCACTCCATGTACAAACTGTTGAATGAACAACAGACAAAATTCTGCAATTGGGGCTAGTAGTGTAATCTGCAAGATATTCAGTCAACCTTCGACGTGTTTGTAGGCCAAACAGTTAGTCGTCCACACTGTTTTTGCACAAAACGCCTCAACTGTGGTATCCACAAAATTAATGGAATTCTTAACACATCTATATAGACAATTAAATTGAATGTCTAACTACGTTGTCATTGAGTTATCAGTGAATAGAAATGAAAAATTGTGTGGTATTATATTTATATTTTTCTACGTTCATGCAAAAACAAAACTTTATTGAATTATATTTGGTGGAAAAACTGTCTCTTTATTGCACTGAGTGCAATAAAGACTTTATTGCACCCATCTGTCATTCTACTATAGCGTTCTGTCATCATGACAGACATAAACTTTCAAATCGACGCCAAATTTAGCGCATTTTCTGTGAGATTGTATTACGTTTTAAATAGTTGCATGTTTCATCATATTCATTATATAATGGACTATGAAATTACTAGAAAATGCAATTTTTTAAAAATAAAATTATTTCCTTCGAATATCATCTGAATTACACAAAATGTTTTTGAATTACTTTAAGCAGATAGATTTAAACAAACAATGTCTTCCTTACAGTTTAGTGCCACATAAATGAAACATTTTCTGGTTTTTGCATGAACGTAGAAAACATATTGTATGAAACTCGTGCAAAGAGTTTATTGCACTTGACCTGTTGTCCAACTCGGCCTGATGGCTTCTTTGGACAATTTCACGTCGAGTGCAATAAACACCTACTTTTTGCACTTGTTGCATAAATAACTATTATAGGCAACCAGAAATTCGTTTAAACGCAATAGAACTTGATCGCATTTCAGTGGTAATATTTCGCTCAATAGAATACGTACTGGACAAATATACCTAAAGGTGCCTATTCACTAGTTCACTAGAGCATTCGTTCTGCGTAAGAACCGAATGAGAAAATGCTTGGATAGTGTGTACTCCATTGGGGCAGCCAGAGAGGGGCTTTGGGGCTGCAGCACCCCCAATCCACTCAGTTACAACTGTTTTTCATAAAACTCGGATGACGAACAAAAAAATCTCTAGTAGCTGATGAATCGTATGTTCAGCACCCCGCCCCCCGAACTGAAATCCTAGCTGCGCCACTGGTGGACGCTGATTTGAGCACGAACAGAATGTAATATTGTAATTGTGTTAAGTCAATAATAAATAGATCCACCATTTAACAATCTCTTTATTCGACTAGCCTTGCCAGTGTTACCAACCACCTTCACATCTTCGTTCGTATATTCACTTAAAGGTATAGTTTGTTCGTATATACACAACTATATGACATGCCCCTTACAAAGCTATTACTTATATATAAAAATAATAATAATCTAGCGAATGTCACTAGTCTTAAACTAAATTAACAATAAAATAGGTCTAGGTACTAATCAACTATATAATGCAAATGAATACAGTATTTTAATTTTGATATCTACAGGTCCCAAATTTTTTTCTCTATTTCTTAAATTGTAGGGCTTGTTGTTATTTGGTATCTGAGGATTATTTTCTGATACATCGTCTTTATGGGTGCTATATCTCATCTTTGGTTCATTTTCAATCTCTGCTTGGTCTTTATTATTATTAGAATTATTTTCATTGTGGTGACTTTTTAATATCAAGTGTTCTCTATTTCTTCTATATTGTTTACCATCTTCATTTTCTACAATGTAAGATCGAGGTGTATCATGTTTTTTATAATTTTTCCTTTTTGCCATTCTTTACTATTTTTGTGTTTAATTAATACTTTTTGTCCTATTTTTCCTTCTTTTAACTTTTTTGTTCTATTTTCATCATGATAGAATTTTTGTTTCATTTGATTTTCTTTAAGTTGGTTAATCACAGTTTTCGGGTTGCATAATTTCGGTTCTAGTATTTTAGTTGAAGTTGGAATTTTATCTTTCAATCTATGAAATAAAAGTTGAGCTGGTGATAAATTTAAGGTGGGTATTGGAGTATTTCTATACTTCATAAGAGCGTTATTTATGTCTTCACCAGTGTCTTGACATTTATATAATTTTTTTTTACAGATGCGTACTGCACGCTCTACTTGACCATTGCTCTGGGGGTAGTTAGGTGAAGTAGTTGTAAGAATAGACTTTATACTAATTAAATATTGCTTTAATTCATAAGAGTTAAAAGGAGAATTATCAGATATTATTTTATCTGGGAAGCCATGGGTTGCAAAAATTTGTTTTGAACACAAAATTATTTCTCTAATGGATTTAGACTAGAATTTCACTAACTCGATCCATTTAGAAAAAAATCTATTATCACTAGATGACTGATTCCTTTGAACTCTAAAATACCCATTCCGAGTTTTTCCCAAGGTCTAGTTGGTATTTCATGTGGTATTAGAGTCTGTTGACTATTATTATTTTGATATTTATTACAAACATCACAATTACTTATAAGATTTTTCATGTCTCTGGACATCTCTATCCAAAATAATTTTTTCTTAGCTGACAGTGCAGTTTTAGTTATACCTTGATGTCCTTCATGAATTAGTTCCAACACATAATTCTGTAACGATTATGGTACCATTAGTCGATCTCCATAAAATATTAAGTTTTCAAACACATACTTCTTAAAGTTTCAAATATTCTTCAATTTGTGAGGGCATTAATTTGAAATCACTTGGCCAACTATTTTCTGATATTAAAGTTTTTATTCGTTTAAATTTTGGGTCTTTTTCGTTTTCATTTTGAAATAATAATTTTTTGTTAGGAGAAAGTGGAAGCCTTTTTTGAATTGCATGAACTACATATGTCAATTTTTTCTCAAATTTCTCATCACTATCTATACTCTTTAAAGGAGCTCTAGATAAAGTATCTGCAATATGCATCTTTGAACCTGGTATGTATTCAATATTTATTTTATATCTCATTAACTGAAGTAACATAGCTTGTAATCTCACAGATACTTTTTCTATGTCTTACAAATAAAGATATTAGTGGTTTATGATCAGTTTGAATTTTTATTAGCCTACCATATGATGAAACTTTCGCACAGCTATCAAAACTGCTTTCAATTCTCTTTCTATAGGTGCATAATGTTTTTTATTATCTGTGGTCGTCCTAGAATAGTAGGCAACAGGTTTCAAATCATTCATGAGACAAAAGCCATAACCTTCCTGAGAAGAATCAGTTTGAATTAACAATTAACTTTACATATTGTGATATATAGGTATATTGTTTTTAGAACATAACATAGAAAGAGTAATCATCTTTGAAGTGTAACGAGGTAAATTTTGATCACCTATATCAAATGTTTTCTGCAGCGAAAAGTGATAATTTAGTGACATTGGAAATTTCTAGTAGTGATACTGTCCAGCGATATGAAGACAAAATCAAAGCCATAATAGCACTGATGATCCTCAACTCACTGCAAATTGAGGGTTTGGATATGGATGTAAAGTACTACGTATTTCCCATAGTTACTCAATTTCATATCATATATTTGGTGTGAAGCAAACTTACATACATAACTAATAACCTATTAACACATTGGAATTTATACTTGGCACCGTGAATCTACCACAAGTTTTCACCTATAACGCTTAGTCAATAAGAATTGTCATTTCTTGAATGATAAAGCAGTTTTATTTGATTTGATGAGTATGACTTCTGAAGGAAACAATAACTTGTGGACATTACAAAGTTCTGGTCTTGAAACTGTGCAGTTTTGAGACAAACTCAGTTCCATCATTCATCATTCATTATGGTGTGGGATTTTGAACACTCAATCCGTTGTGAAACTGACATTTCTAAATGGCAAACCCAATAAAACATCAATTGCGCTTTGGATCGAGTATTCATAATCGCTCCCCAGTTCTGACGCATACTAAATATTAAATGAAAGCCACATTCTTCAACTTCAGCTCAATATTCTACTCTTACCTTACTATTGAGTGCTTTTTGGGATTTCCCAGTGGTGTTACCACTAAAACCCATTAATAAAAATAGACCCACTTAGAATGATCCACATTTAAAATATATTCAATATAATATATACTTCAAAAACAAAACTCATTATAACAAAATAACACAACAAAAGTTACTCAGCGCTCCACTCTACGGTATTGGAATATAAGAATTCAGAGCTGCAGATAAAACACTATAACTGATGACACATTCTTCGATCGGTGAAACTCTTCTCTTCTATAAAATAGTATGTAGGTCTCCAGACACTTCAATTTATCCTAGGCATCTATTGAGGTTATTGTCCCACAAATACCATTACAGTTCAACCGCACTTCATTTCGTCTTTGCCAAGGTGTAGTATTGGCCCGTATCGACATCAGGTTCTTCAGAACCACAGTGAATGATGACTGTATTTCTTACAACAGCAGTGAGTTATTATCAATTTGGCAGGAGCTTCAACTACTGTGGTTATCTTATGATTTTCGGCTGAGTATGCGTATATTCGCCAGAATTGTTGATAGGGTATCATAGTCCAAGAAACGAGGAAGCGACCCAATGTTAAATTTGCACAAATATCCAAAAAAAAATATATGAGCGTATAGGAAATTAAAATTTAGGATGAGTTTCTGTTATATAATCATGAAGTTGTTCCTTCATCCCTGTATATGGAAAATGCAACTTTGACAGGACAGTCATTGAATGTCATAGAAATTAAAAAAGACTTGTAAAAGTTGTTTGAAATAAAATACAGTTTTGCATTGTTCAAGTAATTGCTTTTTCACAATAGTCGAACCCAGCTCTGCAAATATAACGTAAAAGTATAAAACAGTTTCTATTTCACGCTACTCGATCTTGATTACCGAACATAACCTAAAAAATTGGCAAAGTTGCGAAAAGCGGGTCTTTGCTGATAACTAAAAAAACTACAGTTCCGATCGAATCATGAAATTGTTGATATTGAAAAGATCTATCAATTTAGTGGATTATAATTTTTCGATATCATTGATACTTTTCGAGTTATATCGGAAAAACTATGAAAAATCGGGTTTTCTATAACTCGTTAGTTTTAAGATATTCAAAATTGGTACTTGCTGTTATGTGTAGCCTATGGCAAGCCAAAAAATTCTTTTTTTGAACAATTGATAAATATTGTTTATTTTTTAAAATATATGAAGTTTTCTCAAAAAAGATGCTTCCTTAATTTGGCTATTCTTGCTCGGGGAATAATGCTACAGTAACGATTCAGGGCTTATTTTTTTCTGTAAGAGTTGTACTTTCATATTATCATTCATTTCATATTTCATTTATCGAAATTTCTTAATTTTTTTGATAGAAATGACTTTTATGAAAACAGATTTCTAGCAAGATTTCACGCATTTAGAGAAAAAATTTAAATTCTACGATAACTGGGAGCCGAGATAATAATAATTGCAGAAGAAGATGCCGATTTACTTAATCTGACTAAAGAAAACAACATAATTATAGTTGAGGAAGATGTTGATTTTATTGTACTTCTCACGCAATTGGTTCCCAGTACACAGAACATATTTTTTTTTAAAAAAAAGGAAAAGCACGAGGAGTAGATCGCTGGTATTTCAACAGCAGCTTTGAATATCCACACCTATCGAAAAATGTAGATTTTCTTCACGCTGTATCAGGCTGTGATACAGTATCTTCGATCTACTAACAGGAGAATAACAAATTACTGAAAATTTTTCATTCGAATCCAGACCACCTTTAATTATTGAATGTATTTTATGAAGAAACTACTCTTTCTGAAGAAGTGACTCATAATATGTGCAAAATTATTTCTTTATTGTATAATAATAAGAAAGAAGGAACACTCAATGAACATCGATTTGAGTGTTTTAAACGATTAACGCCAAAGGCAACTTTTCAATTAGCAAATCTTCCTTCTACTGAAGGAGCCGCCAATCAACATACCTTTATTTGCATTTGCAAAAATGGTTGGGCAACGACAAAAGGATCACTCAGTTGGGATGAAAAATTACGGATAATGCATTAATGCCAGTTTATACTGATGATTCATTGATCCAGATGAGATATTGAAAAAATCTCATGCAGCTGTATCAGTGGTTGCAAAACAAAGATCTGTGGCTGCATAGAGCAATTCCTACAATGTTCGAGTGTTTGCCCACATTGTGATTCGAGTGAATGCGAATTTTGAGACGCCTACTATCGAAATTGATGAAGAATTGCTCAACTTCATGGATATTCTGCTCACAGACATTAGGAAGAAGGAGAAGAAGAAAAAGAAGAAGAAGTGAATCTGTATCAATATTATATATGAATATTTTTTCTGTAATAATTTCACAAATGTTTTATACATAATAGAGTTATTTTATCATTTTGTGAATATGATATTCGTGTTTTTCTCGACGAGCTACCCCAAATTAAGTTCAAAGAGATTTTTGTGCGTTGTCCAGAAGCCGAGATACTCAATATTTTTCAACCGCAAGCTACTTTGAACGTACGATAGTACGAAGTTTTCAGTGCTATCCCCACTCCGCCACCCGCTACAGCAGCCGCGATCCGCGCCTGCACGCCTCACTTAATTCATCAATATTATATGTCAAGTTGTTATAAAAACTGTCATACGAAAAATACTCGAAATTAGTTATTAGAGAAGCAGTAAAATATATATCATATCATAAATAATACAATTAACTCAAAGTGAGAAGAATTAGAATAAGTATTGAACCGCCCGGCCAGAAACTAATTCGGACCAAGAGATTTTTAAGAGTGGCAATTTTTTTTTGACAAGACATTTCTCGATTTGGAACAGTTTATAGACCAGTGAGTATGAATATAAGAGAACCAGATTATATTGAATAAAAAACATGTTAGCAGCAAGCATTTTTGCAGAACCACCCAGGGCACTGAATTAGAAGAGTCCTGTAAAGAGGGACATTATGGAATTCACCCAAATAGATTATAAAAAGCAAAATAGAGAAAGTGACACCGTGGACACCATAATACATCTGAAAGAAGAAAATTTATTACTGAGAAAAATAATTTCTGACAAAGAATCAATTATCACAGAAATGGCAAGAAATATAAAATTACTAACTAGAGAAAATTTTGATTAAAAGTTTGATTTTGTGGAGGAAATCCAGTTCTTGACATAATTTTTTGGGTTTATGACCTTCCACAATCTGAAAATGAAAAAATTTTTTAATCCAAAGAAATCTGTACAAGTGTAGAAGGGCAAATTAATTAATTTGCCCGATAAGTTACTGCGTTCACAAGACTGCTGTCTTGAAAGAAATTAATTTTTGTCAGTAACGTACCCTACACTGAATTTGCCTATCTGAAAAAATGAGATCGAATTAACAAAGAATACTTCTCTTTTTTTGAAAAATTGTTCCTTACAAGAAAATTATGATCTGATTTTTTCTAATATTGTAGAAAAGGATACGATTATGGAGAGCCTAAACAAAATAAATGAAAGAATGGATATTTTGGAAAAGAACAATGCCAATATATCAACACCATCATATTCTGAAATCCTACAATCAACCAAATGTAGAAACAAGATCAGTAAAAGTGAAACCTTAATAGTAAAACCAAAAATTACTCAAGAAGCGAAAAAAACTCAAAATGATTCAGAAAAAAATGTTCATGTAAGTGTATTGAATATTGGCATCAAATCATTGAAAAAAACCAGAGATGGCAGTGTAGAAATTCAATGTAGGGATAAAGAAGATTTTCAGAAAATCAAAGAAATAATCAATGACAAATTACCTCAGCAATATATATCAGAAATCAAACAACTATTGAAACCAAAGATTAAAATGCCAAATTTGAAGATAGATCGTTCGAAACACACTTGAAGTTATCATTAATGAAATGGGAATAAAAATACTTATATTAACAGAAACTTGGCTGTCTAAAGAAGAGGAACAATATTTCAATTTCAAAAATTTTAATTCTACTTTTTCAAGTAGAACCAAAAGAGGAGGAGGCGTTGGAATTTTTGTTTATGATGATTTGGAATTCGAAGTTTTGGAAACATCAGACACTGAAGTTAATTACTTAGCAATTAAACTGAAATACCCAGATATGATCATTTCAACAATTTACAAACCACCAAAATTCAATAGTGTCAATTTTTCAAATATATTGGAAGAAAAAATGAACAATATTAATACATTCAATAAAAAATGTTTCTTTTTTGGAGATAGGTTAGGTTTAAATGTGAGTGAGCCCATATCAGGCTCTCCACTGCAGCCAATGGCCTATTGTGGCTCACCCTATGGTTATATTTCTCCCAGTATATCCAATCTCTTAACGAAATTGAGTAACATATTGGGAGAACAGTTTACCAGATCTTCTGGCCTTACTTTTGTATTGCCAAATATTGAAAATCTAGTTCTGGCCGCTGCAGGGCCATGTACACAGGATGTGTTTAGCCGTTTCATCATCCTCCATGCATAGACGGCACTCTGCATCCTGTGCAAGTCCGATTTTATGCATGTGGTGTTTGAGTTTGCAGTGGCCAGTGAGCAAACCTACTATAACTCTGAGATGTGCTCTACTGAGTTCTAGAAGTTTGTCAGAGTCCTGTTTTTTCCTTGTACAAGCAATGAATGCTTTGGAATGGGTTAGTCCTGGTAGACTGAGCCAATACTCAAGTCTTTTATTGTCTGCCCAGGCGGTTGTAGCATTCTTGGCAGTGCTATATGCTAAACCGATGACCGGTTCTGGCCCAGTGAACGTTGTTTCGGCCCCCCCTTTTGCTAGGGCGTCCGCTATTTCGTTTCCTTCTAGGCCCGTGTGACCTGGTATCCAAACTAGGGTAACGTTGTTGCCTTGTGCTAGTCGGTTCAAGGTGTCTCTGCAGTTCCATACTGCTCTGGATTTAAAGCAGTTGGATTCAAGCGCTTTCAATGCTGCTTGACTTTTGATTTTGAAGATCCCAATGTTTTATATAATGAATTACTTGATATTTTTCATTTCTGTGCCAATCAAGAACTATCAGAATTAAAAAAGAGTCCAAAATCTGGTTCACAAGTGAAATAGCTAAATTGATAAAATTACGAGACAAATATTTTCGGCAAAAGAAACATAATCCTGGAAATGAATATTATAGTAATTTATATGACCATCAAAATAAACTTGTTGAAAAGACAATAAGGACTACAGAGAAAAATATTACGAAGAAAAATTTTCGGAAGCTACACCTAAAGATAAATGGAAAACAATTAATAATATATTGCGTAACAATCCCAAAAATAGCAGTTCAATATAATCCATCAAAATCAATGACAAAAAAATTGAAAACCCGGTAGAAATTTGTGAAGAATTCAATAAACATTTTGTCACTGTTGGAGAAAGGCTAGCATCTAAAATTCCTGTGTCAACCCAAGATTTCTCAGAAAAAACGGCGGCATCATCGATATTCCTAGCACCTCCAAGTGAAGAAAAAATTTTGAATATTATCGAGAAACTGAACCCTAGGAAAGCTTGCGGATTTGATGAGATTGACGTTAAAATTGTAAAAATTGTCAAATCTGAAATTGCATCAATTTTGGCATACATATTTTCAAAATCATTTGAGTTAGCAATAATACCAGATCAAATGAAAATTGCTTTCGTATCACCCATATATAAAAATGGTAAGTATATCCATACTTCCAATATTTTCCAAAATATTAGAAAAACTAGTTAATTATAGGCTCTAAGAGTATTTGGAAAAAAAAAATTCTATTTGATCACCAATATGGATTTCGTAGATCCAGAGATACAGAAAGAGCAACACAAGATATAAGATCCTTCATTCAAGAAAAAGTTGATTGTGGTAAAAAATGTGCCATATTATCTCTAGACTTATGTAATGCTTTTGACACTGTTGACCACGACATTTTATTGAGAAAATTGGATAAAGTTGGTATTAGAGGGCATGTTCATAATTGGTTTAAAAACTTTTTAACCAATAGGAAACAGAATGTGTGTATTGGAGAAAATAAAAGTCAATATAAGATTGTGAATTATGGGGTACCACAGGGATCTGTATTAGGACCAGTACTATTCCTTATTTATATCAATTCTATTTCCTTTTTGAAACTGAAAGGGGCCCTTAAATTATTTGCAGATGACACAACAATAATTTATTTTGGACCTGACCTAAAATTCATTGAAAGTAATATCAAGTACGATATTTCCAGGATTCTGTCATGGTTACAGTGTCATAAATTAACATAAAATTTTTCTAAATCCTCATACATGTTTATATCAACAAAAATAATGGAAAACACCTTTCCACTTATAGAATTTGAAAATAATCACATAATATACAAAAATTGTATAAAATTTTTAGGTCTTTATATTGATGAAACTCTCAGTTGGCAAAAGCATATAGAAATTATCCGAAAAAAAATATCACCCATTATCGGTATTCTTTATAAAATTAGAGGGTACTTGAAAAGAAAAATTTTAATGGATATTTACTTTAGTTTCATATTATATTCTAGATTGCAATATTTAGTTTCTATATGGGGATCTGCCAAAGCTTCTGTATTAAAACCACTTAAAAAACTGCAAAACAAATCAATTACCTACTGAAAATTTATATAGACCAAAAAATTTATTGAATTTGGATTCACTTTATAAATTGGGGGTGTGTTCATTTATTCATCTTGGTAGAATAAAAAAGAAATATACTAGTTTAAATTTTCATGATAACATTGCAAATCATAATTATGGAACAAGGAATGTTCATGAACTGCAGACTAATAGAATCAGGACTGAAATTGGAAAAAAAAATATAATGCATGATGGTATCCTTATTTATAATAAACTACCAAGCACATTGAGAAATATTAAATGTTCTTCAAAATTTAAGTACAAATTCAAACAATATTATAAGAAATTAATCTGATTTGACAATTTATTATATGTATTTGTATACATATTTTTTTGTTTAGTTCAAGAAATTTAATTTTGATGTTTCCCTAATATAAGCAGCATATGTTTCTTGGGAATAATAAAGTTATTATTATTATTATACTGCAAATGAACTAGACATATCCTAGTATTTTCTTATTGAAAATATAGGTATTCAACCTTAATATCCATGAAGGTGGCTGCTGTATGATGATTATTACGCCTTCCAGATTTTTTTGAAATAAAAAAATTATCTTGGCTCCTAGTGGTCGTAGGAATATATACAGTGTGTCCAAGATAAGAATGAACAGCATGGGGATATCGGAAACGGTAAGTGATACGGGGTCGATTAAATTACAGAAAAGTAGCGCATTTATGTGCCTAATGATATGCCATTCAAAAAGTTTTAATATTCTGAGTAGTTTCGGATATATCTGAGAAAAACCAAAACTTGAGAATTTAGTTTTTATTTTCTCCTAGCTTTATTTTTAAAGGAAATCTGAAACGAATAGCACTTTGCCATAGCCACTTTTTGAGTACTACACGATAACGTAAGCAGAATTTTTTCTGCGACGTTTCGTCTTTTAGAAAACATCATCAACTTTGTATTTTTATATGGGTCAAAACTAAACTATACCCTGTATTCGACTCCACTTTTCATTGTGAATACAGCAACGTATCCTCAATATGATTTCGGAACTATTTCTCGCGCAAAATGTAGTTAGTCGGAGCTGGAAAAAATTACACAATGTTCTGTTGTCATAATAATACTGTAGTTTGGTGGAATTTTTGACCGATCCTACTTTTACATCTCGTTACCTACCTAATTTGTGTTAAAAATGAAAAACGGCAGCTTTTCGAATACTGAAAAATTTTATATGTTGTCATGTTACACTTTGTGTCAAAGAAATTGTGTTTATGCTGAACGTGCGTACTATAATAAGTATCCAGAGAGGCGACAACCTGGCAAATCAATTTAATTAATTAATTAATTAATTTAATTAATTTAAAAAAAACCTGTGGTTTCCCGACAAAAGCAATATAATGAAGGAAGTCAGCGTGATGTGTTACAGGCCGTTGTTGAAAATCCACTCGCACCATTGAAGATAACACCGGAGAAGCCAAATCCACTGCTCATTTCATTTTAAGAAAAAATAAATATCATCCATATGAATAAAATAAATAAAATAAATGAAAGGATTTGTCATGGACTAGGTGACGATGCAAGGCGAAGAAACTTTTGTGCCAAGACGATGAAAATTTTTCTTTTAAAATAATTTGGTCTGATGAAAGTATGATCACCAACAATGGCATTTTTAATAGGCGGAATGTTCTTTAATGCTCACAATAAAATTCCTGCAAGTGGTAAGTTTAAATTTATACTTGTATAAATAGGACTAATCAATTTACTTCATGTATCAAAATGTGACATTTTTTTCAGCACCTCTATCTAAAATTGAAAAAAAACAGATTAAGTAATCACTAAATTACATTTTGCGCGAGAAATGGTTCCGAAATGATTTTGTGTGATGCGTTGCTATATTAACAATGAAAAATGGAGTCGTATACAGGGTATACTTTAGTTTTGGCCTATATAAAAATACAAAGTTGATGATGTATTCTAAGAGACGAAACGTTTTCATGTAGTCTTTGAAAAGTGGCCATGGCGAAGTGCTATTTGTTTTATATTTCCTTTGAAAATAAAGCTAGGAGAAAATCAAAACAAAATTATCAAATTTCGTTTTTTTATTTTTATTGTAAAACTAGTATATGCACCATATTATAGGGATGTTTGATTTCGATTATTCATAGCTATTTTGTCTTTGGAAGTATATATATAACTTATATATGTATAAATAAGGGTAGAAAAATAAATAAGTATAAAAATGTTACATATAAGGCATAAAATGAAATAAAATTTGGTGTATACATACAAGCAAGGATTACAATCACATACACAATTACTGTGCTGGTCAGCAGCTGAAACGAAAATGTATCTCTTCTAAATACAACATTTATCGCCACCTTTATCACAGTGGAAACTAATTCTACACAAACTTGTTGAATTTGAAATTTGAATTTGATTAAATTTCAGCAAATAACTCTTCTAATGAATAAGAAGCTTTTTTCAGTAATAGCTTTCTTACGGAATTTTTGATTTTTTTTTTATTTTCTGTAATTTTAATTTCCTAAATGATTATATAATTTTTTCCCATTATAAATTATGTAGTTTTTGATCGGAGTCGATCTTGGAATGGGTAAGGCCATATTGAATGTCTGTCTAGTGCTATATTGTGCAACCTTATGAATCTCATTATTGAATTTACTATGGATTAGACAAACTGTTTCTAAGATCAACATGTAAGGAAGTGGTAACATTTTATTTCTGACGAATAGGGGTTTACAAGAATCGCGACACTTAGCTTTGCACATATATCTTAATGCTCTTTTTTGCAAGGCGAACACTATGCTGAATAAATACTGACTACACGTCCCCCAGAAACAAATGCCATATCTTAAGTCGGAGTCGACTAGAGCATAATACAAGCTTTTTGCTATATTTTCACTCAGTTTCCATGAAGTGGTCCTTACTGCATAACATACACATGCTATTTTTTTCATCAGGTTTTCGATATGATTTTCAAATTTTAGTTAATCATCAATATGCAAACCTAGGAATTTAGTTTCTGACTTGAAGTTAATGATTTGTTTTCCTAGATGAAGCTGTTGCAGGTCATATTTGAAAGTAAGTATGTTTGTTTTTGAGATATTAAAGGATAACATATTAGCGTCTATGTATAGATCGCTGGTCAGTTGTATTGAATTTTTTTTTCCAGCATGAGTAGAAAAGACGTTTTCAAAAATCTGGAAGATGCAGTAGAGTAATTGTATTCTGAGCAGATAGAAACGGACTTGATAGCTTTGCCACCAGAAGTAGATGAACTAACAGATGAGGAGCTACTTGACAAAGAGAATACTGGGTTGCCAGTAGATATTCCCGGATTGGTTGAGCTCCAAGCACAAGATTCAGATGAAAGTAGTGGGGAAGATAATGTGCCATTAGCACATTCAGTATCTGCACTGAAAAACCTGAAAAGGAAACTCCTGAGGAGTTGATTCCAAAGTGGTCCAAAATAGATTCAAATTATGAACCGAAACATGAATATCTAGAAAAAGATGAAAATTCAGAAACTTCCTTACGCCATTGTGGATATTTTTGAACAATTTTCTGATGTTGACATGACATGAAATGATTGTGGAAGAAACTATGAGATATGCTGCTGAAAAAAACAAATATTGTTTTCTTATTACAAAAGATGAGATCAGATATTTCATTGGCTTTATCATATTCAGCGGCTACCACACGTTACTATCTGAGCGCGATAATTGGTCAGACGATGACGATTTAGGACTACCCATCGTTAAATAAAGTCCGTTTTACATTTTCAGTATGATACCAAAGCTTATAAAAATAAGGCCGATAAATCATACAAACTCAGATAACTGTTGAATAAAATGAAAGTAAACTTTGAAAAATTTGTTATTTTCTAGGAAATCCTTTCCATAGGAGAGATGATTGTAAGATATTACGGCCACTACTCACTGAAACAGTTCATGAAAGGTTAGCCAATTCGGTTCGTTTACAAACTGTGGACACTGTTTGGTGGAGATGGATATTGCTATTCCTTTTCTCTTTATGCTGGCAAGACACCGAAGCACAATCCTAACATTTCGGTACTAAGAGTTATTGCTTATATGTTGACAATTTTTTGGTAGTCATACTCTATTTCGTAAACTCAAAGAAATGCATATCCGTGGTACCATTAGAAAAAATAGAACTGCAAAGTGTCCAGTACGTTGGTTGCACCGGAGCAAGCAACTACGAGCAACTACGAAAGCTACCTCGTGGATGGTAAGATAACAGATTTTAAAGTGAAAATGAAATGTGGCCACAAATTTTGATACCATAAAAGCGTTCGTGAAAAGATGGAACAGAGAACAAAAGTCAAAAGTGCCAATTAATAAAAATATGGGGGAGTGGACCGTCACGACTGGCTTTTGGAAAAGTATTCAATAGCTATGAGAAGAAAAAAATGGTACTGATTTCTATTCAAAACATGAAAAGTGATATGGCTGTTGTTAACTCTTTTTTACTATACAGGGTGTTATGTGAGTACGTGGCCAAACTTGAAGGGTGATTCTCTTAGGATTCTAAGACGAAAAGTTCATATAAATATAGGTCCGGTAATGCTTCGTTTTCAAGATACAGGGTGTCAAAATTTTTAAAAGAAATCGTTTTTTTCGTAAATATCTTAATAATCCTTCAACCCATTTTATTGAAATTTGGCAGTGTTATTGAAGGTCGTGAAGGGCTAATTTAACCCTAACCAGATCAAAATGATCATGTCCAGTGGCGTTCCGGAAGGCACTGTAACCAATATTTTTGACAGAAAAAGTGTGCGCCACTGATTTTTTTTGCAATTTTTGTATTTGTTTCACATTGAGCAACTAAAATTACAACTTATTTATATCTAGAGTTTTTTTCGTATCTTGCTTTGTTTTTGAGAAAAAAGATAAACATCACTTCATTGCACGTCCCACAACACAATAAAAAATTGTTTTATAGCGTTTTTAATAATTACAAATGGATCTGTTTTGCTTAAAAATTGTTTGT
The DNA here is from genome assembly GCA_958298965.1 of Chrysolina haemoptera. NCBI lineage: Eukaryota > Metazoa > Arthropoda > Insecta > Coleoptera > Chrysomelidae > Chrysolina > Chrysolina haemoptera. Next base: position 18,345,863 of record OY282589.1, on the reverse strand, counting down.
TTTATTTGGCCAGTGGCGTGCATAGTGGTAACGCCGGAAATACCAAAAAGACATCAAACAAGAAACACCCTTTATTAAAACCACACTTAAACAAAAATGGTACCTACGCAATTTTGTTCGGTAAGAATACATTCAATAATAACTAACACAAAACTCACAATAGTTGCTCAAAATTTCCTCCCTCAACTTCAATGCAAGGCATTAACTCATCTTAACATCGATTCCCGAACACGTTGAAATATTTCCGGCGTATGTCTTATCTGATCACATGAATCCCATATTGGTTGGATTATTTTTTCTTCAGTGTTGACTGTAATTTTATAAACGAGGGACTTTGAATGTCCCCATAGAGAAAAAATGCAAGGGATATAAATCCGGTGACCTGGGCGGTCATGACTGTGGACCTGCGCGATCGATCCAGTTTTCTCCATAAGTTGCATCCAGAAATTGACGTGAGATGCAACCTGTTGTTGCAAAAGTCAAGTTGTATAAACAACTCGCTTGGGAAAATCAGCGGGTAATAACGCTTGAACACGCTGTATGTGGTAAGGATACAGTTGGTAATTTTTCAAAATCTTCCATACAGTAAAGTGAGAAATGTTTAATTGTTGTATCGGGGCTACGCTCAACTTCATGTAAAAGTTCTTCCTCCAGCTCCACTGTTCTTACCGTTGCAGGTCTCCCAATAAGAGCAGCCGACCTTTGAAAGGTGCCTGATTCGCACAGCCTTTCATATATTCTCACAAATGTTTGTCTATTTGGAAGATTTCGATGAGGATATCTTTCTTGATAAATGCGTCTAGCCGCTCTGGAATTGCCTTGGGCCATTCCATAGACAAAATGCATATCGGCCATTTCTGAGTTTGTAAATCGAACCATTTTCAGATATCAGTAACGAATTGCATATCTCAAAACTCTTGAAAACACTTTAAATAATTACTACCAAATAATTACGTATGCACCGTTTCAATTTGTGACAGTTATGAAGTCAAATTTGTTTGAACATTTGTTTTTCCTTCCATGGCCCCCTTACTTTAGTTTCAAAATACTGCAGTAATACATAACAACATTATTTGTTTCATCGAAAACAATTAATATGAGCGGAAAAATTTAAAAGATGACTTTCATTTAATTTCAATTGTTTAACCATAAATAAAAATATCTTTTTGTACAACTGACATTAAAAATGACGTTTTTAATTCATTGACACATGAACTAAAAACTGACGTTTTCACAAAATCACTTTTAACACTAGTGTTAAAAGTAAAATGACAGATGAGATGATGGATACTAAGTAATATAGATCTCTCTAATAGAAACACTTCAATCAGATATTACTTATAATCAGAACACCTACTCAAGAGGAATCGTTTATAAAAGTTCACACATGTATTTGGTCGTTTGCGCAATTGATAATACTATTTCCTTTTGAAGTTACAAACGAAGTAGTATTTAGTCCAACTGTAGAATGTCCTTCATCACTGACAAATAATGACATTCATAAATAAAGTGCGTTGGGGTTTATTATATTTGAAGTATCTGTCAGTCAGCCTTGTAATCCAAAGATCGTGTGTTCGAATCCTTATGGATCTTATTTTTTTTTTGTTTTTTTCTTACTAGCAGTAACTGTTGAACAAAAAATTTTGTATAATACATTTGTTAAAAGTGATTTTATTTTGCTCGTGGGGTTGCTCCACTCGCTAACGCTCGTTTCGCAATATTCCCCACTCACAAAATAAAATGCCACTTTTAACACTTGTATCATAAATAACTATTATTGCATGTCCATGGACAACAATGACAACATTTTGCACGAGTATGAAATTTGCAGCACCAGCCGAAGGCAAGTGCTGCAATTCATGCATATATAATTTTTTTTTCATTGCATTAATTTTGATAAAAAATTCTAAGACTAGAATAGACTATTGATATGGAAAAAATAACAGTAAGACCCCAGTTTTTCATGTAGTTTTTCAGTAGTTGAAATGTTTTATTGTGTTGTCTCAGGGACGTGCAATGAAGTGATTTTTATGTTTTTCCTCAAAAACAAAGCAAGATACGAAAACAATTCTGGATATGAAAAAGTTGTAATTTCAGTTGCTCAATGTGAAACAAATACAAAAATTGCAAAAAAATCAGTGGCGCACATTTTTTCTGTCAAAAATATTGGTTACAGTGCCTTCCGGGACGCCACTGGACATGATAATTTTGATATAGTTAGGGTTAAATTAGCCCTTTACTATCTCTAATAACACTGCCAAATTTCAATAAAATCGGTTGAAAGATTATTAAGATATTTACGAAAAAAAAAAACGATTTCTTTAAAAAAAATTGACATCCTGTATCTTGAAAACGAAACATTACCGGACCTATGTTTATATGAACTTTTCGTCTTAGAATCACTCAAAGAATCACTCGTTCAAGTTTGGCCACGTACCTACATAACACCCTGTATAGAAGGTTCCATGAACAAAAGTCGATTTCAGGAGACAGATTGCAGTAACCTATTTAAAAATCGGTCACAGAAGAAGTGTTTTGAAAGAAGGCACTCAGGGTCCCATGTTCATCGAGAACAAAAGTTTCGGACAGCGTGAGACTGGATGAAAAATGGCATTTCCTTGAAAAGTGATCAAATCAACGTCGATGTCAGTTTCCTATGTGCAAAATTCGACCTTTACCTTTTGTAAGATATGTGATTTCACTTCATGTGTTACTTGTTTTAGTAAGTTTCATCACAAAAACTGAAACCTATGTAGATTTTTTCTGAGTAATACTCAACTTTATTTACTCTAGATGTATCATTCTAATACCCAGCGACCTATTATAGATCAGCATTTTGTACAAAAACCAAAGATAATCAAATTATTTAAGTATTTTCAATAGGTCAATTACACTAGTTAAAATGGAAAGTTCTCTCAAAATACAGTTTTTTAGATAAAAAATTATTTGGGTAATGGGTTGAAACAAAACATTTCCAAAGATAAATATTATATTAGTTATGAAAATGGTCTATTCCTTTGAACAAGACACTGTAGCGTTCGTAATCTCAAATATTTCTAGTCAAACTGATTACAGTTCTCTTTTGTAAATTCAAATAAGTAATATTACAGCTTTCTTCTGTAAATCCAAATAATGATTATAGTCAGCCTCAGCAGTTTAAGCCAGGAGGCGGCAATAATTCTTCCGTAGGAAACTTTGTTTCACTTCCAAATCGTAGGCTTTTCCTTACACAAACTGAGACAGTGACCGATAGGTGGCATTCCAGGTACCAAATTCTCAATTTGTCGGTCGATGAACGAATTGATCGCCCATTTTTGGCATTCTTGGCCGCCCGGCCGGTGTCGACAGGAAGTGAATTTCACCTTCGGTGCCTCCAAGACAAATCTTGGAATTTGCATTTTCTCTCGAGAATAATTTCTTACTGTGAAGGTGATTTAGCCTATTTGCTGATGTTCGTCTTATAATTGTGTGTCTGCCGTTTCGAGCCGTTCTTTTCGAAGAAAAGGTGACCCTAGTTGTAAGGTCGCAGCTGAAAAAGCCATGCTGTCAGTCATCACGAATTTTTGAAGTTCGCTTTCTTTTTCCGAATACTCAAATACTATTTTTTAACCCCGTAAAGCTAGCAGAACCACTTTCGAATTTTAAATTTATTTTCAGGCCATAATTTTAGGCTAATTTATTACCTTACTCCCGATTTTTTTTCCTCTTCAATTGTGAGAGATATCACGGGTTCTGCTAGCTTAACGTTAAGCTGGCAGAACCAAATCGCTAAACGAATGTTTATGAAAAATCTGATCACGGCATAATTTAAGACTCATTTCAGGCTCACGTTTGAACCTCTTGCCGAATTTTTTGGAATGCGTTTTTTTAGAAAATCCTGGGTTCTGCTAGCTTAACGTTAAGTTGGAAGAACCTGTTCGGGTTGGGTTTAGATCGCCCTTTCCCGAACACATGGATTTCTTTTCTCTTCGATATTAATGAACTGGATAGTTTAATAGGTTACTGGAACTTGAGTGATTGATGCCTAATCATTTCATTAACTAAATATGTATTTGTAGTCTTTAACATGGACCAGTTGGGTACAAGAAGTTGTAAAACTACTGTGAGCTGGGCATTGGCAAATAGCTTCTCATCCAACAAATAATTGTGATAAAATGACTTACAGTTTCTTGCTTCAAAAACACCATGCACGCACTGTTCACTATTGTTGCTTCAATGCTTCATACGTGAATTCAAGGGAAATACTTATTTATTTATTAAAGCAAGTACACTACAGAATTATGATAAAATCCCAAATGGTACAAGAAGGAAGATTCTTATAAAGAAACCAGTCAATAACAACCAGAGTTAAGTTTCTAACCATAGTAGTAGCCAATAAAAAAGATAAAAATGAATAAGATTAATTACTAAATATATATATAATATAATATATATAATATAATAATATAAATACTTGGAAATTTTGCAAGTGCCGAAATCTTTCGGCGTGTTTAATCAGGAAAAGGAATGCGAGGTTTTCTCGAATCAGCCGGTAAATCGAAATGACCTATCACCTCACCTCATCGGAAGATGTCAGACTGACGTGTGCCGCGTGCTATTCGCTCTTCGGGACGAAGTCGGGGAGGAAGAGGGGTGAAGGATGGGTAGTGTTCCGAATTCCTCTGGAGGGAATCAACGGCTTACAGCTGTTGATTGTTGAGGTAAAAAATTGACTGAGTTCACAGGGACGGCTCAAGAATGATTTATGGGAAGTAAGAATTCGTAGTCATAAAGGTTTTTATTGAAAGTCTTAATTCCAACAGAACCAAATCGCTAAACGAATGTTTATGAAAAATCTGATCACGGCATAATTTGAGGCTCATTATAGGCTCACGTTTCAACCTATTGCCGAATTTTTTGGAATGCGTTTGTTTAGAAAATCCTGGGTCCTGCTAGCTTAACGTTAAGCTGGCAGAACCAAATCGTTCTGCTAGCTCTGGCAGAACCCCACCATACAGAAACAACTTAGAACAAATTCAGTTGGACAATAATTATTCTATTCAGCTCTATCCAGGCTAATTTATTACCCAAGTATATATTTTTTTGTTCTTCAGTTGAAGTGGAAATCATAGGTTCTGTAAGCTCACCACTGAGCCGGCTGTACCAAATCGGAAAACGAATATTATGAATTTGGATCATTCACCTTCCCATTACCGATTTTCTCAAACTGTTGTGGAATTAAGCGTGTTCACAATTCACCGGGTTGTACTAGCTGTAGGCACCCTCCAACTCAAAAGCCAAAATGTTTAACGATAAAAAAAAAACAAAAAAACGTATGTATATATATTCCAGTCGAAAATAAATACATTCATGTATCACATTTTCAGTTATAGTGCAGGAAGTAGCGACAGAAAATTTGCACATATTTCTACAAAGTTATTTTTTTGGCATTTTTTTGTGTTGATATAACAAGTAAACAAAATGAGAGTCTACCCATGATATTGCGTTCATATTCAGTGAGTTTCAAAAATTTGCACCATTCGGGTACTTTTTCATTATCGAATTGTCACAAAATTTTATTCTTCATAAGAATTCGTGCATTGCGGAATATTTGCATGTGAGTTGTCAAAATTTCAAATTTCCAGGGGAGAACAAAAAATTAGAATTTTGATCAAGTGTAAACTACCTCTATTTTTGACATTACCATAAAAGTTTATTCAACGAAGTTGTAGAATAATGAAGACAATTTTCAAATTTGGAATCACAGCCAGACTTGATCAAAATCTTATTTTTTGTTCTCCCCTGTGCACTGTTTGGAAAACGCATTCCAAATAAACCGGCAATAGGTTCAAACGTGAGCCTAAAATTATCACATGATTGATTTTTCATAACGATTCGGTTAGCCTTTTGGTACAGCTGGCTCAATGTTGAGCTTACAGAACCTATGATTTCTACTTGTTTCTTTATAGTGGGGTTCTGCCAGCTTAACGGTAAAGCTAGCAGAACCCAGGTTTTTTAAAAAAAAAAAACGCATTCCAAAAAAAACGGCAACAGATTCAAACGTGAGCCTAAAATGAGCCTAAAATTATGACGTGATCAGATTTTTCATAAATCTTTGTTTAGCGATTTGGTTCTGCCAGCTTAACGGTAAAGCTATCAGAACCCAGGATTTAAAAAAAAACGAATTCCAAAAAAATCGGCAATAGGTTCAAATGTGAGCCTAAAATGAGCCTAAAATTATGGCGTGATCAGATTTTTCATAAACATTCGTTAGGCGATTTTGGTCTGCCAGTTTAACGTTAAGCCAGCAGAACCCGCGATATCTCCCACAATTGAACAAAAAAAAAAGGTAATACATTAGCCTGAAATTATGGCCTGAAAATAAATTTAAAATTCCAAAGTGGTTCTGTTAGCTTTACCGGGGTCTATTTTTTGGTTCCCCTCCGAAAGAGGTGAGTAATAATAATGCTTTATTTATGATTAGCAATAACTCGTATTTCTATAGGGTAATTACGAGGGCTCCAAAGTTGTCTGTACAATTCAGTTTCTGTAACCGGTGGGAGATGTTCCATTTTCCTTCCCGAATTCGGGCTGAGATTAATAGGTAGGCCAGAGATGTGTCCAGTTGCCAGTTATATCCCAGTAGTAGTATCCTCTAGTTTTCTTAAACAGGACTGAAGTGGCGAACCCTTATATCACCCTATCTACATTCACCCTGTCTTGGACTCGTGATAGTCGTCGTGGGAGAACACACCTATAGTATTCAGGCCAAATTTAAATATATTCAACAGAAGCTCCACTTCTCGTTATGCCAGGAAAACATAATAGACCCTATATTACTGTCAAGTTATTTGATTTTGAGATTATAGGACTTTTTGATTCAGGATCCACCGTTACTCTGTTAGGCCAAAAGGGTTTGGAATCTATTTCTCAATTGGGTATTCAAGTGACATTAAATAATACGAACAACAAACATATTACTACAGCAGATAGGACAAAAAACACTATTCGGGAATTTGTAGATTTGCCAATTTGCATAGAGGGTGTGTGTCGTATGGTTGAGCACTGGTTGTTCCCTCAGTAAAACAATCTTTTATCTTTGGTAGCGATTTTCCTAAATTATTTCAAGTAGTCATGAACTTCAGAGATAATATTTGGACGGTTTAAAGTAAACTACGTGATACAAATTTACTTTTCATAAAGAAGTTTCTCATCTATCTTCGAGCTTGGATCTATATACTCTGGATAACCTCGATCCAGAAAATTTACAAAAAGTAGAAGTTTTCTCATCTTTTAAACTGAATGATGGAACTGAAAATTAGGTTTTACAAATAAAATTTCAATGAATGTTTATACTGGTAATGCCAAGCCAGTGCGTCAAAGACAATATGCCATGTCACCTTTCATGCACAAACTTGTAGTGAAGGAACTCGATGAAATGTTAAGTTTGGGAGTTGTGGAGGAATCACAAAGTGATTGGTGTTCCCCAGTTTTACTTGTAAATGAATGGTGAAGAAAGGTTGTATTTTGATGGCAGAAAACTCAACAGGTTAACTAAACATGACAGCTATCCGTTACCAAGAGTAGATAGAATATTGAGTATGCTTCGTAACGTAAGTGCGAGTTTTCAAAACCATTCCTAAAATATCTTGGATTCATTATAGATAATAGTGGAATCCATACTGATCCCGAAAAGGTATCCGCAATTGTCAATTATCCTAGGCTGACAACAGCCACTGAAGTTAAAAAATGTATTGGACTATGTTCATGGTATAGGAGATTCATGACTGGTTTTTCCACTTTGGTAGCCCCAATAAAGTCCCTTTTGACTGGTCGCAAAAACAGTCAGTCAATTCCATGGACCGAAGAATCAGAAAATTCATTTATAAAAATTGAATAAGCCTTAGTGTTGGCTCCAATACTCTGTAGCCTTTCACCATTCGAAGCGATGCCAGCGATACGGGTGTGGGGGGCGTTCGTTGTCTCGGACAGAGCGAAATTGGACTGTTACACAACGAGAACGCATGGCAGTGATTTTTAGCGTAGAAAGGTTCAGGTCCTACGTTGAGAGCACTCGCTTCACCGTAATAAGCGACCATTTTTTTCTTTTGTGGTTGAACAATATGCGTAACCCAACTGGAAAACTTGCCAGATGGGCAGTTAAGCTTAGGCAGTTCAATTTTGATTTAAAACATCGTAAAGGGTCAGCCAATGTGGTACCAGATGCTTTGTCACGAATACCTCATGATTCATGAGAAGTCGATACCTTGGACATTTCTTTTGATAACTTAGATTCTTCGTACGAAAAAATGAAAAATAAAATAATTTCAATTCCAGATAGTTTTTCACAGTGGAAAGTTGAAGATAACAAAATTTATAAGTTTATCCCTTAACTTCTGCCTCTTAAGTCAAACATACCAGAGTGGAAACTTGTTGTTCCTAAGTCGGAAAGATCCACTCTTATCAAGTCATTACATGATCCACCTACAAGTGGTCATTTTGTTTTTTTTTTTAACTTTGGCTCGCTTGAGAGATTTTTATTACTGGCCTAAAATGCGCCGAGATATTTTATATTACGCACGCCCTTGTAAAGTGTGTGGCTTGCAAAAACTACCGTCCACCGTTCGGATAGGAAAAATGGAAACAGAAAAATCTGTAGACTTTCCATGGCAAGTCATAGCTGCAGATCTGATGGGACCGTGTCCACGATCCAGTGGAGGAAATGCTTATCTACTAGTTTTGGGTGATTGGTTCACATAATACACAGTTGTCTTTCTCATGCGGAAAGCTACTGCAAAAAATATTTTAAAATTTGTGGAGAATAACGTTTTTTGTTATTCGGTGTTCCCATGGTGGACAATGGGACTCAGTTCGCTGGAAAGGAATTTAAAAAATTATGCGAGGAGTACCAAGTATCGAAAATATGGTATAACGCCAGATACCATCCTCAAGTGAAATTTGTTGAAAGGATCAACAAAACAATAAGCACCGCTATTAGAGGCTACGAAGATAAACACAAAGATTGGGACCTGCAGTTGCCAAAAATTGCCCATGCGATTAATACCGCTCGGCATGAGGTAACAGGATTTTCCACTTGTTATTTTAAACTTTGCGAGACATGTGCCGTTGTGTGGCAAATACTACGGTGAAATACAAACGACGTCTGATTTGGAAGTTCTTCCAGGAGATCGAAACTTCTATGCTTCAGAATTATCTTCCTTGAGAGAAGCTTTTGAAGAAGTTCGTGCTAATTTGCACAAGTCTTATCAGCGAAATGCTTCCGCATACGATTTTCGCAAAAAAGACATTTCATTTGAAGTGGGTGATAAAGTTTACAGGCGAAATAAAGCGCTATCAAATGCAGCTAATGATTTCTCTGCGAAACTCACACCTATATATTCACTATGTACAGTAGTAAAGAAATGCCGATGGTTCACCTGGGGGTGAATGGCATGTTAAAGATTTTAAACTTTATGTGGGTTCAAACTCAGATGTTTCTGTTGGATGAAAAAAATTCAACGTTGTATATAATTATATAATTAAGGAAAATATTGAAAACTTTGCTCTCAAGCAATATATTCAAAATTTTATTGAGTATTTAGGATAATCCAGATCTGGAATGCATTTGTTTTACCACAAAGCTTGAAATTATTTTCCTGTTTTTGATTAAATAATTTTAAATAAATTTCATGACTTATTTTACTTTACTCGGTGAGTGAGCTGTGTTTGAATGCAACGAAGAGTAAAAAAAAACAAATAATGCTATTGTTATTAAGATGACTTGCGTAGATTTTCCCGAATGTGTATATTCTCAATTTGACAAATACTAATTTTTTGTTTTTTTTTTTGGAAAAGGGTGGTGTAGCGTTCGTAATCTCAAATATTTCAAGTCAAACTGATTACAGTTCTCTTTTGTAAATTCAAATAATATTACAGTTTTCTTCTGTAAATTCAAATAATGGTTATAGTCAGCTTCAGCAGTTTAAGCCAGGAGGCGACATTAATTCTTTTGTAGAAAACTTCGTTTCACTTCGTAGGCTTTTCCTTACACAAACTGAGACAGTGTCCGATAGATGGCATTCCAGGTACCAAATTATCAATTTGTCGTTCGATGAACGAATCGATCGCCCATTTTTGGCATTCTTGGCCGCCTCCTCTCGAGAATAATTTCTTACTGTGAAGGTGATTTAGCCTATTTGCTGATGTTCGTCGTTACACTGCTTATAATTGTGTGTCTGCCGTTTCGAGCCGTTCTTTTCGAAGAAAAGGTGACCCCAGTTCTGAGGTCGCAGCTGAAAAAGCCATACTGTCAGCCATCACGAATTTTTGTAGCTTCCTTTTTCCGAATACTCAAATAATATTGTTTTGTTGCACTCCGAGAGAGATGAGTAATAATAATTCTTTATTTATAAATAAAAATAACTCATATTTCTATAGGGTAATTACGAGGGCTCCACAGTTGTCCCTACAATTGTCAGTTTCTGTAACCGGTGGGAGACGTTCCATTTTTCTTCCCGAATTCAAGCTGAGATTGATAGTTGGACCAGAGATGTGTCCAGTTGCCAGTTATATCCCAGTAATAGGATCCTCTAGTTTTCTAAACTGGACTGAAGTGGCGAACCCTTATATCACCCTAGCTACATGCACCCTGTCTTGGACTCGTCATAGTCGTCGTGGGAGAACACACCTATAGTATTCAGGCCAGAATTTGAATATATTTAACATCTATCATTCACCTTTTTTGTCTACTGACATATTTAAATACCATGATTTAGTAACTAGAAGTTATATGTGCACGATCTGTACAGCTTACGTCCAGTACTGAACGAACGCTTCATATAGAGGTTGAAATAACTTTATAAGATACAGTGTCTCTCTTTGATATTATATACAAACTTATTACAATCCGTTCATGGAGTAACGAAACTCCTATGTTCCCTAATCATTTTTAAAATTCTTGATTGCTTAATTAGTACAAGACAAGGTGTGGTTTACATCAGAAAGGGGTTGATTTATCAGGGGTAGTAAATGGTATTGATATTGTTCTTATGGAATAACTTTCATATTTGTTTCATCCTATTATGATACATGTTACTTATTATAGAGTAATTTTCATATCTGTTTCATCATAAGGTGGTGCTGCTGTGTTCAGCACAAATTTTATTCTTCATATCTTCACAAAAAGTTTTGTTCATTTTCAACACTGACTTGGTGCACTGGATAGTGTGGATACACTTATTTCTATATCAATAAATTTTATATATTGGGGTATGTGTGTTTGATTCCTTTCTTTTCCGCAGGTTTACCAATTTCACTAGATATTAAATTCCATCGGAATAAGATCTATTACGCTGGTTTTCATTTTTCTTGTTTTAAATAAAACTACAACATCATAGTGAGTAATTCAAGTGGTGCCTGGAAAATTTTGCTGACTAAATTGCTTATTTAATTTTTTTAATATCCTACTCATAACTCACGACTACATGTTCAAACCGACTCAAAGCTAACGGCACCTTTGTAACAAATTATCAGAAAAGATTAAATGGTTACAACACAAATATAAGATTAACCGAGGAACTAGACTAAAGTGGGTATATCAGTCCGAAATCTGACTAAATTTTGTATGGTATAATTAAGAAGTTGCAGGTTAAAAATTGATGCTGTTATTTTTCTCGATAACTATTACAAAACAGAGGAAGAGGTTATAATATTTGCCATAAAATTAAGTTATGTAACTTGTCCATTTGTTTCCGAATGATTTCAATTTTTATTGGGCTATAACAACTAATTCAATACATATAATATTGAAAAAGTTATTGAATTTTCTCTTAATATTGGTACTATTTGCATTGTTAATAGAGGGATATGTAAGTTTTCAAAATAACACTTAATTTTGTGATTTGATTCAAGGGTACTTCACTCTTCAGTGTAAATGATTATTTTTAATTTCCTTTTTATCAAACATATATAACACAAACTCCAGTACGCATAGACTGGCATGGACGAAATATCAGTTAAAATTCATATCAACTTAACCTTCAATGTACTAGTCCAAATTATAAATAAATCCTTTGATCTCGTAGAATTCCCTTTCAGTCTAAAAACAGCTCTTGTAAAACCACTATTCGAAGGAGGTGATCCAGAAGATCGGAGTAATTTCAGACCAATTCCTTTGCTATCATCACTATCAAAGTTAATTGAAGAACTTGCAAAAAAAGAGTATTATATCTTTTAGGTGCCAATGAAATATTAGTTAACTCGCATTTCGGGTTTCAGAGCTCAAAAAGCACGAATGATGCCATTTTTTTTCTCGAACATGTTTACACCAATCTCAACAATGGAGAAGCTGTAGAAGCAGTATTCTGACACTTTTCTGAAGCTTTCGATTGAGTAAATCATGAACTCCTTTTAAATAAGCTTAGCTATTATGGCTTCAAAGGAGTATGTGATAAATGGTTCAGATCTTATATAAGCGGCAGAATACAATTGGTTAAGCCTAATGGAATCTTATCTAACAGCAAAGACATTTCATGGGGAGTACCACAAGGATATTTCCTGGGCCAGATTCTTCAATTTATATAGTCAATTGACCTGGCCCCTATTTCAATTCGAGGGCAATTCACAATATTCGCTTATGATACCACCCTCCTTTGGCATGGAAATGATGAAAGATACTATCATTGGAGGTTTGGAAATAGTAGAGAAATGGTGCGATTTTAATTATTTGTGCTTCACTACAAATAAAACTAAGTTACTTTCATTTAGCTCTGATGATGATAATCCAAACCTTAACAGACACATATTGAAAAATAGTTGGAGTAACAAAGTAGTGGTAGTGTTCAAAAAAATTAAATAAAAAAAAATTCAATCATGTAAGCTAATTGAATATTTGACAAAAGGCCATAATTTCATAAAATAAAATTAGATTATTAATAATCTAGCTTTTCGCAAATTTCCCATAACTACTATTTATAGGTGTTTTGTCGGCAAATATCGAACAGAAAATAATCCAATAGCCTCTTGCCGCTGCCCAACACCTAACGGAATTTTTCTACAAGAATACACTTTGCAATGCTTCCCCTAACAACAACTAGCAAATGTTAATCAGAAAATGTGTCTTTCTGCATACCTACTAGTTTCGCAGTTCTGCCGATCTTCAGTGCAGATCCGGTCAGGACGGAGAGCTGATACTCATATCCGTTATCCTGCAATTAATATCCATTTGCTTTCATCAGACGGTCCTACTCCAACTCCAGTACTTGCTAAGAAAGTAGGAGACGCAGATTAATCTATACTGTTTGTGGCTCTACTACTTCATTTCAGCAAGTATTGGCGTTATCGTAGGACTATTTGACAAAAGCCAATGGAGATTCAATTGCAGGATGACGACAATAGTATTGCATCTCCGTTCTGACCGGGTCTGCACTGAAGGTAGGCAGAACATTGAAACTAGTATGCAGATAGATTTTTCCTTGAGGAAGGAACAACACTAATTTAATTATGAAATCTTCCGCGAAAACCCTATAAATAGGTTCATCGACAAGTATGCAATAGAAAACAACTACTGACTCATACGACCCTTGAATTATACTCGTATATAGTATTCTACAGAAACTACTTTGCAATGCTTTTTGAATACATATCCATTGAAATCAACAAATAAGATGTCTGTTATGTAAGAAAAAATCTATTACCCCATACAACCATTGATTTATATTTTTGATATTGGCAAAGATAAGAATTAATTTAAAATGCTCTTTGAAAATATTTTTTGATTTAAATGTGATACTTGTCTACGAAATACCTATCTTATTTGGTTTTTGCGGAAGATTGGATTCTCTAATCCTTCTTTCATGATTATTAATAATATTCAAAAAAGTATTGTCGTTAATTTTTCAGGATTGATTTGGCTTCATATTGAAGTAGACACGACACTCGGAATGCTTTTCTTGGAACCTTGAGATGGCGATGGATATTTATCTCAGAAATTCCCGACAAAAGTTGAGAGTGTTTCTCAATTTAATTGTGGTGAACTAGCCTTAGCTAATGGGTGGCAACAACCATTATACCGGTACGAAGCTGTTTAAATCGAAAATTGATTGCAGATATGTATTCAAAGAGCATTGCAGAGTATTTATTGTGGAATTCTTTGTCAAGTACCAAACAAATATAATGCAATGGTCGTAAGGGGCAGTAGTTGTTTTCTGTTTGATACTTGCAAACGATTCACGTATTGTTTTTTCGTAAGATTGGATTACATAATTTGTCATTCTTAATTACTACATGATTTTCCGTCAAGTGTGAAATATTAGTTTCTTTACATGATGAAATGAAAAACAATTTCATTTTGAACACTGGCACTACCTTACAACTAAAAGTATTCTGAGCCAGTCGTGTAGCAATACAAAAAATCAACGAATATTTTCCTTCGAATCAGTGGGGCAGTCAGAATGGCCCTCCCACAAGCCTCCAATTACTACCGTATTTCATAATATTACATCTGGTGTTGAAGAAAAAATAGTAATAAGCCCTGATAAATTCCATGTCCAGCCCCCCCCCCACATCTCCACACTCAAAATCTGGCTGTGCCACTGCTTTCGAGGAATTCATTTGACTCGGTACAAAATACCGACGATCGCCGGAACGTGGCAAAACGCCAACGTTGCGCGTTGGAAGCTTGTCATTGGTAGCTCGTAGGTTTGAAGGTCGGCCACATGATACGACGAACTATCAAGCGTCCAACGTTGGAGGGTGTTCGTAACATAATGTAGCCCGATTTTTTACATTTTCCCCACGAACTGTCGAATAATTTGACCCACATGTTCGGTCCAACGTTGTAGCCAATGTTTGACGCATCGTGTAGCACCGGCTAACGAGGAAGTTTTTTGCCCATATCTCCGCAGCCGTTTGACATAATCCCATCAAACCTGATATCACTGGATTCGTAATAACAATTCTCAACCAAATATGGAAAAATATACTGGGTGTTCTATTTAAAAATATCACCAAAGTCATTTTGATTCAAATGCGGATAACCCTTTATATTTTCGGTGGGGTTCAAAAATTTGGCCTATAGAAAAATAAAATCGACCTGTCCGAAGATTTTTTCGGAATATCTATAAATTTAGAAATAATAAATTCATTCCACTTGCCTTTTACACACTATATGTGTAATTACTAATCTTCTTCAACTTTATGATATATTCGTAAATAAGAATTTATACTCAGGTGCTAGATGCAAGCTGGTAATGATTATTGAATATTCACCTGTGTAAATGGCAAAATAAAATATGAATTGAATCAAACACTCACCTAGTATGTCTTGTTGTGGAAACCACTTTTTAAGAAAAACGTTTGAAGGTTGTCCTGGCAAAACATCATCCTCCCATTTCCACAAAATTTTCTCCTTTCTTTTTCCGAAAGCCTTCAGAATTTCATTTCTCAGCCCTATTGGTAAATCCTTACTTCTGAGGTTGGATCCCATACTAAAATAGATTACCCCATCCTTGGCATCATCCAAAAATTTCTGAAGGTCATTTGGAAGCTTTGTTGGTGGGCTGATATGGAAACCTCCTATTTCTATCATATTTGGAACGTGAGCTTGTGGTTTTGATAAACTCACATGAGAATTGAGTAATATCAACGATATATTATCCAAGCTATCTTCCAAACTAATAGGTTTTGGTAAATATTTCTGAACTATTTCGTTCTGTTTGGGATAAAAAATGAAATTTATATTGACATAATTCATTATCCTGAAAATAGTGTTTTTGAATCGTTGACAAAACGACATTTTCATAGGGTAACTGAGTGCTAGTTCTGGATAAAGCGATGGAAGTGATGGATTACCCACGAGGTGGTTATTCCACATGCTGGCTCCCATTGTACTCAACAATATGAGATGGGCATCGAAATGTTTTGCAAATGTTGTCATACCTTCGTTCAAAAATGCTCCTATGATCACAACATCAAATTTGTCATTTGATTTCAACAATTTTTGCACATTCGAATTTTGCATAGTTTTTTCAGTGATATGATTTCCGAATGAATTCATGAATGGGAATGCAACAAACGAGCTATGAGGATGCTCGAAAGGGTTGAAGTCCTGGAAATGTTCTGAAAAATAGTATTTCAATATATAGTGTAGGTAATGACCATGAAAAATAAATTAAAACCCTGAAGTTAATAAATGAGATATTCCTCAACTGAACTGTAAAAAAAAAACACCAGTACGATTGGTTTTTGAGACAAGAATCGATTGTAGCACCACCAAATTTGGTAAGCTTGTAGTTGACAACATGATGAATACGAAAAAAAATTGTTTACCAGAATTCCAGGGGTGGAACATATTTTTTTTGTTTAAAAATAT
Source organism: Chrysolina haemoptera (assembly GCA_958298965.1). NCBI lineage: Eukaryota > Metazoa > Arthropoda > Insecta > Coleoptera > Chrysomelidae > Chrysolina > Chrysolina haemoptera. The sequence continues at coordinate 18,329,515 of OY282589.1, read as the reverse complement.
ATAAATAAATTTTTGCTATAATCTTGGAAAGTATATGATTCATCAGAAAAACAACTCAACAGGGTGAAAAACAATTCAATTTTCCACAAAAATTATCTCTGGTAATATCTTATGCAATGCGGCTCGTTTTCCCAGAAAATATTCACGGCGGGTAAGGGTGAAACCCGCCGCTGAAAGTTCTGGCGGAGCCGAATATTTGATTGGTCATAACTCTGCTAAAAATGATCGAAAAAGGCAAAGGAAAAGTTCATATCATTTCTGAAGACAAATAGAATATTCCAGTATTTGAGTACCTAAAATGTGTTTTGTCGCACTTCACGGAGATGTTTGCGGATGATCCGAAAATCATAAATAATTTAGTAAATATTGAATTATTATACTAACGCAGCAACCCATACCCTCTTTGGCTATATGCAGCAATTTCAAAGTAGTGTGACAGGTCCTACTTATATATGCCAAAAACAAAACTTTGTTTTACTCCTGCATCATTTTTAACTTACCCATTAAATCGGCATTCTCTTCACAAATGTTGAAAATAAATGGCTTCTTCATATCCTGCATATATGTTTAATAACACTATTGTGAAGCGCAAACCTCAAGCTTGAAATCACATACTTAATTTTTTATGTAGGACATAGGATTATTTTCAACATTTACTGAAGAAATGACCGGGACTATGGGTGAGTTGAAAACTGAGGCAGGAGTAAAACCCAGTTCTTTCTTTGGCATGTATAAGTAAGACTTGTCTTATTAGTCTTGAATCGTTGCATATGGTCCAAAGAGGGTACTGATTTATGCTTTAGTATAATTATTTCATATCAACTAAAATATCCATGATTTTCGGATCCTGCGTAAATATCGTAGAAGGGTTATGTGAAGTGGGACAAAACACATTTTCGGTACTCAGATACTCACATGTTATATTTGCATGAGGAAGTAGAAGTCTTCCTGAACGATATGCACTCTTTCTTTTTCTTCTATTATAATTTTAAGCAAAGTTATGACAAATCTAATTTTCGGCCCTGCCTGAACTTGCAGTGGCGGGTTAGCTCGAGCATGAAATGTGACGTCGGCGTTAAACCACGTTTTCTGAAAAAACGATCGTATTTCATAAGGTTTTACTGAAAATATTCTCGTGGAGAATTGAACTATCTCTCAACCTATTGAAATCGTTATTTGATAAATCTTATATTTTCTGAAATAACAACAAAAATAATTATGTTTTTTTTTAATGAAAAATTGTTTAGGTTCCACCCCTGATTTTTTTGGTAAATATTTTTTTTTCCAATAATACATGATGTCGAGATGTCATGTGCCAAGTTTCAGAGTGCTACAATTCATCCTTCACTTTTGCTGGAGTTTGTCTGTCGTTACTGGATAACATTCAGTGTCAATATAGGTCCTAGGGGTTGGGTAATTTTCTGCCAACCCTAGGGAAATAGCGGAGGAGACCTGGAAAACCTCTCGAGGAAGCTACTTCCCATGACCGTCTATGCGCGATGAAGAATCGCATCCTGCTCGAGGTGGCCCTGCTTATACAGAACACGGCGGATCTAGACAAGGAAAGTCGATAAAATCCCCCAAGTCAAGGTGTGTGAAATCCGTGCCGAGGGCTGAATGGTAGCAGGGAATGCTACCTCAAACGGAGCCTCTGGGACACCAGGTCGAATCCCAGAGTATCCTAGACCCCACTACGACATGCGGGGCTCTGCCGTAGTGGACCAACACTTCCCTAGCTACTCGTGGGAACCAATATGGACCTAAACAATAAAAATAAAGGACGGGGGAAGGTGACTAAACCGAACCCGGAACAAAAGGCGGAGACGTCTGGTGCCAAGGTCACACGGCAGGCACCAAAAATCAAAAATAAGATAATGGAATCTTCCCTGGAGGAACTAGAGCTATTATCAGATGAGGAGGTTAAAACATCCCACTTAGGAGGATCCTCTAAATTGAGGCTGAAAAGTCACCTGGAAAGGGGCCTTGATTATACAACAGCCAAAAGGCTGGTAATCAAGGAAAATTTCCTGAAAAACAGTGATCCGGTACTGTCCTCGAGACTAGGATCCAAGGTGACCAGGATGCCAAAAGAGGCCAGGGTAGGCAGAAAAAATGCACCCGAAGGCACAAAAGCGGTGAAACGCCTTCGCTCAAGTAGCACAACACCGCCACAAATAACTCAGCTGAGGAAGAAGCCAAGGCAGGAAGGAGTCACCTTCAAAGATGCCCTCTCCTCAGTCAAGGTTGCTGTGGTACACACGGGGTTCCCACAGAACAATTTGAGCCCAGAGAGACTAGAAATCGTCCAGGACTCGATCTCTGAGGCTCTAGAGAAAATCCCCACAGAGGGACCACAAGTGCGATTTGCAAAATGCACTCATAAATCAGGCTACCTGATTATAGTGTGTGCGGACCGCATCAGTGCAGATTGGCTAAGGGAAGTCATCCCAACCATAAAACCCTGGGAGGGGGCAACCCTGACAGTGTTGGAAGGTGATGACTTGCCAGAAACCCACGCCTGCACAGCATATGTTCCCGATGAGAGAGGACAAAGGCCGGAAGCAGATAGAATTCTGCGTAGGCTCAAACCACGGGCTCAACACACACCTCTGGACGGTGTGGGGTAAAACCCCATCGGACAAAGGTCAAATTTGGGCTTTCTCTATGGACAAAGAGTCCCTAGAGGAAATCAAGAAGCTGGATATGGCTCCCTACTACAACCTAGGAAGACTGAAATTCAGAGTTAAAGGAAGGCAAGGAACCAGCAAAAGCATCGAGGAAGGTGTTCCTCGAACGAACGAACCAATTCCGGAGACCGATGAGATACAGGAAGAGGATGAGACGACACATCCCCGGAGCGGGGAAAGCCCTCTCAAAAGGCTAACAGCACAAGAGGGGGCTGGGCCTATGGAAGAGGAAGACTCAGAGAAGTCAGAGGAGTTTAGTTCCCCGAACTAAACTCTAAACACAGGATCAGGGTTCTGCAGTTGAACCTCCATCATGCTAGAGCGTCTAGCGCAATGGTATGCAGGAGGTTCGATAAAGAAGGGATAGATCTTGCCCTCTTGCAGGAGCCCTGGCTACACGGAGGGAGGATTGTAGGTCTAAAACCCAACCAAGGTAAAGTACTGTATAAAGAAGGTAACAATAAACCTCGTGCATGTATCTTATATAGTAATAAGGTTGAATGTACACTGATACCGGTGCTATGCACCGGTGATGTTGTTACAGGTCTCCTAACCACGCCGACGGAGGAAGGAAACAGAAACTGGATAGTGAGCTCAGCATATTTCCCAGGCGAGAAAGCATGCCCACCGCCGGTACTGAGCGAGGTCATCGCCTATGCGGCAAGGGCAAACCTCCAACTCATCATATCATGCGACGCAAATGCACACCATTCATTGTGGGGAAGCACAGACGTCAACCCAAGAGGTGAGTCACTATTACAATTTATTCTCACAGAAAGATTGCTAATAGCTAATGTAGGTAATGAACCAACTTTCGTCACAGCAGCGAGGAAAGAGGTTTTGGATATAACCCTAACTTCGGAAAAAGCTGGTGATACCATTGCCAACTGGCACGTGTCAGACGAACCCTCGTGTTCGGACCATAGACAGATCAGATTTGATCTAGTTACCCCACCTCATACTTTAGTCAAATATAGGAACCCAAGAGAGACTAACTGGGAAAGATACACAGCATCACTCAGTGGGTCTCTCGAGAGGTCCATGACTGAAATACGTGACAGAGAGAGCCTTGAGAGGGCAGTAGACCAAGTGGGCAAAGCAATAGTTGAAGCCTACGAAGAAAGCTGTCCCGAAAAAACAAGGCAACAAAATAACAAAACAGTCTGGTGGAATAAGCATCTAGAGGTGAGGTGCGGAAGCTTTTCAACAAAGCTAAATTGAACCAAGATTGGACCACATACAAGGTTAAACTCACGCAGTACAACAAAGAAATAAGAAAGGCCAGAAGACAATCGTGGAGGAAATTCTGCGAGGAGGTAACAGATATCCCTAGGTGCTCGAGAATCCATAAGGTTCTAGCCAAAGAAGGTACTGTGAACCAAGTAGGTTTCTTGAAAAAGAACGACAACACCTATACATTTGAAGAAGGATGCTCACAGAAGCACACTTTCCGGCCTCAGAAATTCTCAATGGTCCGTTAACAGTAGACAGTACCAGAAGCAGGCCAAACAAGCCAACGGCTTCGGAATGGAGACTGGCTACGGAAATATCGAGACCAAATAGAATCAGGTGGGCTATCAGCAAATTCAAACCATACAAGTCCCCTGGAGTAGATGGAATATACCCCATATTTCTCCAAAAGGGACAGGAAATACTTATTCCACACCTGTGCCGTATATTCAAGGCTTGCATAGCATTACGGCATATACCTACGATGTGGCAAGAGGTGAGAGTCATATATCTCCCAAAAGTAGGGAGAATAGGCGACAAGACACCCAAGGCATATCGTCCCATAAGTCTAATGACCTTTCCACTTAAAACGTTGGAAAGGCTGATAGATGCATAAGAGACGAGGTATTACAAACAAACCCGCTCAATGAACGCCAGTATGCGTATCAACCAGGCAAGTCAACGGACTTAGCACTGGACGACCTCAACAGGCTACTAACGAAGTCCTTGGAAGACAAAGAGATAGCCATGACAACATTTATAGACATCGAGGGTGCCTTCAATAATGCATCCACCGAGTCCATAGCAAATGCCCTAGCGAAAAAAGGGGTACATCCCCTACTGTGCCAGTGGATAAACGCCAATTTGAAGAACAGGGATGTCCGCAAGAAGGGGTGCTATCGCCCCTACTTTGCGCCATCCTAATTGATGAATTAATTGAAAAGCTAGTTTCCAGAGGCTTTCATTGCCTAGGATATGCCGATGACCTTGCAATTATTGCAAAAGACAAATTTGCAAGGACAGTATCGGAGCTTACACAGTCAGCCCTAGATATAGTCGACAGGTGGTGTAAGGAGGAGGAGCTGACAGTAAACCCTCATAAAACCACAATAGTCACATTCACAGGAAAAAAAGTACTGGAAGGACTTAGGTCACCGGTACTGAACGGGATAGAAATTCCATTTGCCCAAGAGGCAAAATACTTAGGAGTCATCTTCGACCATAAGTTGACCTGGAATAAACACCTACAAAAAACCATAGAAAAAAGTACTGTAGCCTTCAATCTGTGCAGGAGAATGTGCGGGAAAAATTGGAATTGGAAAAGAGGAAATCGTTGCAATACACCATTCTGCACAAGAGCTAATAAGGCACGATTTTTCACGAAGAAACATTACCATATACTCAGATAGCCAAGCTGCGATAAAAGCAGTCAACTCAATGCAAGTTACCTCAAAACTTGTTTGGGACTGCATAGAAGCCCTAAAAGAGCTGGGCAGTCAGAACAGACTGACACTAGCCTGGGTACCAGCACACACAGGTTATAGAGGCAATGAAGAGGCTGATACACTAGCCCGAGAAGGAGCAAGTAAGGCCCTGAATGGCCCAGAACCGTATTGCGGTATAGCAAAAGCTGTACTAAAAACAAACACCAAATCATGGATTCAACAGAAGTCTCAAGAATGGTGGAACAATGCACCAGGGATGAAACAGGCCAAAGAGTTTATCAAACAACCGCAGCCAACATTCACAGACTATCTACTAAGCCAGAAGAGGAACACTACTAGAATAGTAGTAGGACTTCTCACAGGGCACTCTAGGCTCAACAAACATATGAGTACAATAGGCCTGGCAGAAGAAATGCTATGCAGGTTCTGTCAGGAAGAAGAGAAAACATCAGTACAGATACTATGCCACTGCGAGGGCTTGTCAAGGCAAAGGTTTCTAACACTGGGAGAGGAAAAACCAAGAGCTCCCAGATTCATGGGAGTTCTAAAAACTAGTCTGTGGAGTCTCGTAAAGAAGACAGGGCTAGACAAAGAACTCTAAATGATCTCGAGGACAAACACAATAGATCTGAAAAGGTCGCGGTGTAGAGGCTTGTAGCACGAAAGTCTCTAATATATAATCTATAATAATCTATAGGTCCTGATAATTATAGTGAAAAATAGCACCGACATATTTTCCACCGTTCTATGGTGTAACACAAAATACTGTACATGGTGTTGATTAAACTCGGAATGATCAGATGTCACACCTGAACAAAGTCTTAGAAAACACCATCGTGGTTTTAATTGTCCTTTTGAATGGTTTAGAAGAAACTGCTTCTACTGTGTGGCATAACAAAACTTTATGTGATAATAATAATAATAATATTATAATAAAACTACCTCATAAACACTCGTAGGCATGGCCTGTGCGGGTAGACGACGGCTATTATTATAATTTGCCGTGGCGCTCCGGGGCGACTTACTGAGTTTTGGTGGCGTATTCACTTTTCAGCTGCAGAAAAACCCGGAAAACCTACAGCACCACCTCGGGTGGCTGGCGTGCACTCCAAGCTAGCACTAGCCGTGATTAGCATCTAGACAACACACAGTACACTTGCTTTCAACAAGGAATGTTGTCGTCTATCGATTCCGATATTGGGTACTTGAGAAAAAATCCCTCGTACCTACATCGGGTTCGAACCGACTACCGCTATACTGAAGTTCTGAACGGCCTGCTCCTTAGACCGCCAGACCACCGACCACCATATAATAATGTAAGTTTGATTGAAGTCTTCGGTATGTATAACGAGAAATAAAAATTTCTATGTTTTTTCACACATCAGTTTGAAATATAGTTTGATAATGTCCATATAGTAACACAAGGGTTACAAATACATAGTGGTGTAAAAATATAGGAATTTTTATTTCTCATTATTCATGATGATCTCACACCACGTAGTAATGGCTACATCCATCAATTTATTGAAATCTTCTGATCTATACATACATAAAAAACAAGTGAAATTTAACAACAGTTTCATAAATATATTCATACTTTGAACATGAGAAATACTGTATTTCCATACTGGCACTACAATTCGGTGTTTTCTTGTATATCTTGGTGTAATAAAACACTAGTCTGAGAATCTTCTGGTTTATTCATTATCAAATAACACCAAACAGTGTTTTCCTTGAAACAATCCGGTGTGGATTGACTCATCGACACCAAACACCTCTGGCGTTTGGCCCAAGAACCACCCTGTACTCTTTGGACGGCGGTCGGGCTCTGCTGCATCAGTATTTTCCTCTAATTCGTCTGGCTCATTTCTGAGCTCTTCGGATGTCTCTGCATGCTGCCTACAACATGGTCTGATCTAACGGTCGCGTTTGTATTCCAAAGTTACACGATCTGTGCAAACAACGATGTCCTGTAGAGTAGTGTCTCTAGTGAAGGCGCTGGGTACTTTCGGGTAATGGTGACCTGCTAGCAACGTAGAAACGTAGAATTCTATCTGATAATTTTGACTGTTCGGATGCATAGCACATATGACGACATGACAGGGAACTTGGTGAAATTTCCTAGCTTGCAACATCATTGTCTTCATTAATATTTCATTTATGTAGGATTCATCACAACCCGAGAGTTATGCAAATTTACGTTATTGGTATTTCATTGAAATGGCAGTGCACAATTGCACAGTAAAATATGTTTCATTACAACATCTTGGTGTTTTTCTTGAATATAGATCTCATAAACTCGGAGTGACATCACAACTGTCACAACATTTCAACATTTCAATCATGTACGATAACTTAGAGAAATAGAAGCTACCAAAAACACCAAAACTACGTCACTTTCAATCTTCATTTTCGATATTATCGTTTACCTGATAGAATAGTGTCAATTCCATGTTATCGGTGTACGTTTCACATCACGTTGTATAAAGGCACCGGGAAACTTTTTTCATTGTGATTTTCTGGTGTCATTTCTAAATAATCCATACAGAAATTTTAAATAACACCGAAATTAGATTCAAATTCTCTTATTCTAGCAAATTGTATACCATTTTATCAATTATTCACTACAATTGTTTCAATATCATATTATGAATCGGTGTCAATTTTTCCTGACGGTGTATAAAAGCACCGTAAAACCTAACCTAAAACCTAAAATTTTTTGTGGTTTTCTTAACTAATATTTCACAAATTCCAAAATACACCGGAATTACATTAACTTTCACTTATTTTAGCAAACATAATTTCATCATCTGCCTGATAAAATTGATGAGTCCATGATATTTTGGTGTTGTTTTCCATTGTGAAACCCAGTGATTAAAATCACAATCAATTATTTTGTACTTTGATATGCTATTAGTGGCAACTTTGATGGAATATCTTGCTGGGGCATGGACGAATACAGAACACATTTCAGGAGAGAAAAGGTAAATGGGTCACAAAGTTTTTTATAGACCCTATTACATGGAACCTGTTACAATTATTTTCATTTGTTATTGATTTGGATCATGTTCCCTCTGTACATTCAGATATCATACGTCAGAATTTGTTGATAAAAAAAGTGGTTGAAATTTGTCACTGAATTAGACAATAAAAGTTTTAAGTTTTCGATTCAGTCATTTTGTGAGTAACGGTAGTTCTTCGAGTTATTGAAGAATACGCTGTGGAGCAATAGAGCAGTCTAGAATACTTGTCAATGAAAATGAAAAAGTCCGTCGTAGCAGTAGGTGTACTAGGGGCATTCCACCAAGAGAAATTCGACAGTATGAGTCTCAGTTTGAATGTAGCTTCAGTCGGGGATAAGTGTAAAATCTCTGATGTGCATAAAAGCTGCAAGAGCAACAGAAAAAGTCACTTCTGTAAATGATGTGCGATGGTGAAGAGATCCTGAGAATCCTGAGACTGGACCAAATTCTGTCTGAACCGAAATTATTCAGCCAATTGTCGATAAGTCTTTGAATAAAACGGAAATCTGTATCTTCCAAGCAATCGTCAAATTTGTCCAAAATGGAACTGGAGTTAGTTCATTAGGCAGAAAAAGCAACTTGATGAGGAAAAAGCAAAGGAGAAAATGATTGCCATAGAAAGAAGGCGACAAAACATGTTAAAGGAATTAGAACTTCAGCAAAAGATGTTGGAAAGGAGCGAACCTGCGAGTGGATTTCATACGAAGTCAAACTTCAGCCTTGACGAAAGTTTGTACAAAAATCCAGAGGCCGTAAATAATTGGGTCGAGAATTCAAGAAACTACGATTTTTTTCACATACAAAATGAACAAAAGTCTGTTCAAAGCTTTCAAACTAACCCATGCAACCGCCAATACGCTCAGATGGTTTCTGGGGGTGGAGAAAGACTTGATATGTTACACAATATTGTTGAAACCAATAAATTGTTAGCACGGCAAAAAGAGATCTACTGTTTTTCTATGGGGAACTGACAGAATGGCCAATTTTTATAGGTCAGTTCAGAAGATCAACAGATCAGTATGGTTTCACAGACGAGGAAAACTTCATTCGTTTTGATAAAGCTCTGAAAGGGCAAGCACGAAAAACTATTCGAGCTCTGATGAATGCTTGAGATGAATTTTGGGAAACCGGAGTGGATCATATTATCGCTGATGGAAAAAGTCAGAAGATTTGAAATAATAACCGAAGATAGGCTGGAGTCCTGTTTATCATTTTCTAATGCGTTAAACAGCATGGTGATCACAATGAAAAATATAAATTCTACGTTATATCTGTACAATCCTGAGTTGATAGCCAATCTTGTTGAAAAACTTTTGCCAAATCAAAAATGCATCTGGGGAAAACTCAAGTACCGACGAGAGCTTCAAGGTTCACCAACTTCATTGGAAGACTTTTCAAAATGCTTTGAGGAGGAAATACATATCACTGCTTCTACTACTTACCCCTTTCAGAAGAACAGGAGAAAAGAAACGGTGATAATATCAAGAAATCATCACAATATCGAATTCAAAGGATGTGAATTTTGTCAAAATCCCAATCATCAGATTCAGGAATGTGAGAAATTCGTAGAAAAACCAATCGCTGAACGGAGACAAGATGTTTTAAATATGGAATTATGCATCGCTTGTTTGAAATCTGACCATATGGTGAATAAATGTCGTTCGAGGGTCAGATGCGGTGTCGATAATTGCAGAGGAAGATACAGTGAGTTACTACATTTGTCCAGATTACCCACTGATTCAGGCAGAACTGACGACAGAACTAAAATGTTGCAGTTTCATCTTTCAAAAATTAATATTGTGCCAACTTGACAAATAATGTCCAAATTGTCATGTTACGATTTGCGCCTGTTCGGGGGCCAACGAAAGAAATCAAGACTTTTGCTTTGTTTGACGAAGGTTCGACTTGTACGATGCTTGATGAGAATCTTGCCATACAACTTGAGCTGTCTGGTCCCGTTGAGTCATCATGTTTTCAATGGACGGAAGGTTTCACCCACCTCGAACGCACAAGATCTTTCACCATTGATATTTCCAGTTACAATTAGAAGCCAGTCTTTTATAATTTGGGAAACGTAAGAACTATTTTCAATCTATGCCTTCCGGGACAACATATTGATGTGAGTAGTGGAGCAATGGGTCTATCGGACCCGCTGTGTGTTAGAGAGAGAAAGTATGAGTTGTTGAGAGCATGCCGGTCGCTTCGCGTTTATCGTGACGCAGTCGAAGCAGATCCGGTTCAATTGTAATAATTCCTCAGTAGAGAGCATAAAATGGATTTTTTTTTGGTGAAATTGAAATCGAAAATTATGTATCTATTGAGTGTAAAGGATTGCGGCGGAGAATACGGGGTAGCTCAAAAAATATTTAATAGGAATAATGAAATATTAGGCGTTCAATGACGCGTATACGACGGAAATTTATTATATTTCACTACAGAGGGAGTGATAGTGGTTGTTAATGACATCCAACAATCGAAAGAAATAGTAGCACAATGTCTCCTGAAGAATACAGACGTAAACTCGAAGAATTTGGTAGAAATGTTCGAGAATTGAGTAACGATATTCAATTTTACGAAGATAAGAAGAACGTTGTGAAGCAACTGAATGATTTATCTATTTGGGATAGAGCATTACAACGTGAAACACCGCAAACAATATATCCTTTACGTAGGATCAAACCTCATCTACTGCATGGTGCTACTTTTTTCTCTTAACCACAAAATCAAATAATGTATTCCCGAAAACAGAAGAAATCGATCGAAGGTATACAGAACAAAAATGTTGAATTATGAACTGATGGGAGAAAACACGCTGTATTTGCTACCATTGTTCCGAAGAATACATCATTCAGATATACTGGTAGCGAGATTCAAAATATTGCGGAATGGTCCGATGAGGTGGTGATGAAGAATTAAAAACTCCAAGTGTCAAAATTGCTCGATTGTGGGATCTGAACTTTACACTATTTTTCTCATGTTATTGGTAGATAATAGAGAGATATGTAATATTAGCTTGAAAGAAATAAACCTACTCCAAATCAAATCGCATTCATTGTTTCATTCCAGCAAAATTATTATGATCAGAAAGTCATGCAAAGTGAGAGGACCGATCAAAAATAAAATTTACAATCATCATGCATGAAAGGTTTGTTATTCGAACTGAAATAATCCGCCAACCGTATAAGGTGAGGCTAAAAAACTGGGATTGGTAATTATCATATAAAGCGTTTGTTATTCGAACTGAAATAATCTGCCAGCCATGTAAGGCGAGGTGAAAAAAAACTGGAATTGGTAATTGACATGCATGGTAGGTTTGTTAATCAGAATGAAATAATCTTAAACTCATGTAAGGCGAGACGAATAATAAAAAAATGGAATAAATAACTTTTCCATCGAGATAATTGCGATGAATAAATTACTTTTTTATCTCAATGCTATTCAACGCAAACAACATTTTGCGCAATATTCATTCAAGCGAGATAGTCTGAAAGTCATGCAAGGTGAGGTGAATAATTAAAAATAAAATTTATAAATGTTATGCATGACCGGTTTGCGATGCTAATGAGATTTCGCGGTCATTCCAACGCCCATGCGAGAAACACGTTCTAGGCGATATCAAGTTACTCGAGACACACATTTTTTTATTCATCTCGCAAGGAATAAAAGCAAGAACGACGATTGTGAAAGCATCATTCCACAATACGAATCCCAGCCATTACAGTGAACTACTCGTCAGCGAACACCACCATATAATAAAGTAAGTTTTTTTTGATATAATAGTTTTTCATGTTGTTATGATTATGTGAAGTTCAAATAATGTTTTCAACCGATAATATTTTTGCTTTGCATGTATACGATTGAGATAATAGTTTAATTACCATCTTTCCACTCAGTTAAAGTGTTATTTGTTTCTCCACAACCGTTAGAGAATTTGCTCTTGCAATTACTTTGCTCTCGATATTGAACAAATATTCTAAGACATTTACCGTCTAATGCTTTTTGCCTGTTTTTCAATCTATCTCTCGGTAAGGAATGAATATTCTAACTCAGTTGTATCAATAATGATGTTAGTCTTCGCTAACATCAGATGTGAATTTGATTTAATGTAAAAATATGTGATTGTGGAGAAAGCATAGTTTGTTACTGGGTTTGCATGAAAATTCGCGATGCTCGTGGTTCCTCACGCCCGCTTTCAGCTAGCGCTCAGAACTTCTCATTCGCATCTTATTTTCATTCCAACCTTGTCACAAAAATATACTTTTCTATATTTATATTTTCCCATTAACATTTCTCGAATTCCAAACTCGAGGCATTCAATAGAAATTATGTTGTATTTTTCTTGATACTCGGTTAGAATGGAAATTTGTGATATTCGTGGTTCCCCACGTTTGCTTTTAGCTCGCGCCTTGTAATATATTATACTATTCTATACTTATATTTTTCAACAACATTTCCTGAATTTCAAACTCAGAACATCCAATTGAAATGATGCTATATTTTTCTTGATAGATGGATCTTTCAGCAATTAACCTGAGTGCTGCCGCCGCCACGTACAAGCCAACTGTTCCTCTCAAAAGTCTGCCAGTCGACCAACTTCACCTGATAGAGGATATTCGGGTGGTTGAAACAAGATACGGGGAAGCAATAGTCGTAGAACTTGTTGAAGCTAACGTATTCCTACCCAAGAGAGTTACAGAGGCGGTAAAGAAGTCACTACCGGCATTTACACCGAAAACTTACAACTTGGTGACCCGCAAGTCTTCGAGCAGCAGCAGCAGCAGAAGGGAGGTGGAGGTGTTCGAGATCCAGCCTGTCTAGTGGGAAAGAGTGATATAAGTGAGTTATATTTCTTTTGATTTTCTGAAATATTTGATACGATATGGAAAATTTCAATAACACCCTCACCAAAATCGATAGAACTCTCCTAGAAATTAAAAATAATTACTCAAAACCAATGGCTAGCTTTGCATTAAAATCAATTAGATCACATATCCAAAAATGTATCTCAGCTCTCAAAAAATATAAATTTTCAATTGGACAAAAGCGTAAAATTCAAACTAAAATTGGAGAGCTTAAACGGATGCGATTTTACATTAAATCTATGAATAAACATACTGCTTCTAAACAGAAGCATTCAGTTCGATGGATAGCTGTGAACTCCATTTTCAATTCCAGAATTCAAACAGGTCTCGTTGTGAACTTAAGTCATAAGGAAATCAAAGATTTTTTGCGTGATTCGTTCAGATTGGTCAAAAATAAAATTTTGAAGGCCCTAAAAGTGTTTACAATGTTGAAAGTTAACTTTTTATTCTGCGGTGATTTTGTGAAAAGAGCGAATGATGGTGAATTAGTTGATAGAAAGCACTTCAATACACCTAATACTATTGTAGACGCAGGAACGGATTTGGGTGATTGGTTCAGAATTGATGTTATCGATATAATTTTAAATAAGTTGAGTGAGTTCGCCGAAAAATGTAGTGGCTGGGCTTTGAGTAAAATAATTTCCTTAGAAGTTGCAATCAATAAATTTCAAATGGGAAATGGTTCATCTTATATCAGACTACCAGAGCAAATTTTGAAAAAAAGAGCATGTATTAATGTTAAGAATACAGATTCCTCTTGTTTTTATTGGAGTATAGTTAGTGCGCTCTATCCTGCTAAATCACATTCCGATAGAATACAATCATATCCTCATTACAGCACGGTTCTGAATACAGATGATCTTGATGCACCTATGTCTCTACATTGCATTACAAAATTCGAAAAATTGAATAATATATCTGTTAATGTATATGCTTTAGAACTGATTGAAAGCGGTGAAAAAACATCATTCTACTCAGTAGTACCTGTACGTTTAACTTCAAAAAAGCAGGAGCGTCACGTTAATTTGTTAATTATTCAAGATAAATATTTTCCAAAATTAAATGAATATGACGCTCCACCTGTAGATAACGAAAATGTTGAAATAGGATATCATTATTGTTGGATTAAATCCATGTCAAAACTTTTATCGAGACAACTGAGCAAATCAAATAGGAAAAAATATTTGTGTGATAGATGCCTCAATTATTTTCATACTCATCAAAATTTAATTGATCATAACATACTTTGTGAGAATATAAACGAATGTAAAATTTCTTTTCCGAAATATGACTTTGTTGAATTCAGAAATCATATTTACAAGCAAAAATGTCCATTCATAATTTACGCAGATTTCGAATCACAGTTGGAGAAATGTAAAACCAGAATTTCTGACAAAACGTTGAAATACCAACATCATAAATCTTACAGCGCAGGATTCTATTTCAAGTGTTCTTATGATGATTCATTGTCATTCTATCGAGGATATCGTGGTTCGGATTGTATGGAGTGGTTTGTTAGGGAAATGTCAGATATTGCTAAATTTGTTGAGTCGAAAATCATAAATATTGTGCCAATGACGAGCACGCCCGATATTGCTAATGCTACTGAATGTCATATTTGTGAAAAACCATTTTCCAAGCAGGATATAATTGTGAATGACCATTGTCACTTCTCAGGGGTATTTCGAGGATGGGCGCACCAATCACCCTGTAACATTAACTTCAAAAAATTATTTGTAGTACCTATCGCATTTCACAATCTCTCAGGATATGATAGTCATTTCATAATTCGAGATATTTCCAAACATAGTCGCGTGAGTGTACTCCCAATAAATAGGGAAAAATATATTTCCTTCACTCAATATGACTCTGAAACTAATATTAAATTCAGATTCATTGACTCTTTCCGCTTCTTAGGGGCAAGTCTCGATGCTCTTGTATCAACTTTGAAAATAAATGATTTAAACATATTGAAAAAAGAATTCAGTAGTTTAACAGAAACACAATTCAAATTATTGACGAGGAAAGGTGTTTTTCCTTATGATTATATTGATAATGAGGAAAAATTGGGTGAAACTGAATTACCGAATAGACAACAATTTTACAATAGATTGAATGAAACTAACATTTCTGGTGATGATTACACTCATGCTCAAAATGTTTGGAAGTGGTTCAACATAAAAACACTTGGAGAATATAGTGACTTGTATATGCGTACCGATATTATTCTCCTCGCTGATGTTATGGAAAATTTTCGAGAGTCATCTATCAAAACGTACTCTCTCGACCCAGCTTGGTATTACACTATGCCTGGATATACTTGGGATTGCATGCTCAAGTATACGAGCTGCAAATTACGGATATTGAAAGATGTAGACATGCTTCTGTTCATCGAAAATGCGATCAGAGGAGGAATATCAATGTGCTGTAATAGGTACAGTGAAGCAAATAATAAATACATGTCAGCTAATTATGATCCTGAGAAACCATCAAAGTACCTGCTATATTTTGATGTGAATAATTTGTACGGGAAAGCCATGTGTGAACCATTACCGTACGATGGATTTGCCTGGGTTGATACAAACATCGACGTCACTTCCATCCCTGATAATGCAGAGGAAGGTTATATTCTCCAAGTAGATTTGGAGTATCCTCCAAACCTCCACGATTTACATAAAGATTTTCCATTTTGTTCCGAACATCGTGCACCACCAAATTCAAAATTACCAAAGTTAATGTCCACTCTTTACGATAAAAAACAATATACGCTGCATTATCGAAATTTGAAACAAGCTTTAGATCACGGATTGAAATTAACTAAAATACATAAAGTTTTGAAATTCCAACAGTCTCCGTGGTTAAAACCCTACATCGAATTGAATACTCGATTAAGAACTTTAGCTACAAGTAGCTTCGAAAAAGATTTGAGAAAACTAGCAAATAACGCAGTTTTTGGAAAGACGATGGAAAATATTCGTAACCACCGCATTGTTAAATTGGTGCGAATGTACGAAGGACGTTATGGTATCAAAAATCTGATTGCCAGCCCTCGATTCCATCAGCGAACTGTTTTCGATGAAGAGCTTGTAGCTGTTGAGCTGAAAAAGTCTGAATTGATTTTCAATAAACCTTTATATATCGGTATGACTATTCTCGATTTATCGAAAATTGTTATGTATGATTTTCACTACAATTTCATGCTACCTACCATGGGAGTTTCTAACTGTAAACTGATGTACACTGACACAGACAGCTTCATTTATGAGTTAACCTGTGATGATGTATATAAAGAAATGATTTGTGAAAATATTGAAAAATTTGATACATCTGACTATTCTCCAAGTAATATTTACGGCATACCGCGAGTGAACAAAAAGGTTCTAGGTTTGATGAAAGATGAAGCTAATGGGAAAATTATAACACATTTTGCTGGGTTGCGCTCCAAGATGTATAGTTATAAATTGGATATTACGGATGATGATATTGAGAAGGAAAAAAAACGATTGCAAAAAAAGGGGATTAGTAGTGATGAATTAGATAGAGAATTAGAAAATTTGGGTATAACAAAAAAATCGAAGGGAATCAGGAAATGTGTTGTTAAAAACAAAATATCTTTCGATGATTATGTAGATTGTTTGAGAGCCAACACCGAAAAGACTGTAACCCAACAAACAATCCGTTCCTACGTTCATGAAGTGTTTTCCATCGAACAAACTAAAATCGGCTTAAGTCCACACGATGATAAACGCAAACTCATCACAGATTCATTTGACACAATTCCTTGGGGTCATTTTAGTTTAAAATGATTTTTTTTGTTTCAGATAGTCTTAAAAGTGTTTGTACGATGAATTTAAAGCAACTCTGCATAAAAACTGTTTGTGAAAATCTTAAAAGTGCTACAAGCTTCATTCAAGCATCACCCTTGCCAGTGATATTAACCAAAAAAGTTATTCAAAATTTTGCTCATTTCAAATGGCTACAGATTAATCGACACCAGCATGAAATTGATTTTGATATACTTATCAATTTCGAAACATTTGATAATTTTTATCAAGTGCGTCCTGATTTTCGGGAGGCATTACTGAATGTTAATAATTTAGAGCCATATTGCCGTCAGAACTCCTTTTGCGTTTGGATGAAATTTTATGAATCTGATGAATTTAATATATTACTTTGCGAAGGATGTGTGAAAGCCTTTATCGTAGCATGGGAACTTTCACACCCGAAAATTAAAGTGAATTTTGTTGTTAGACATAGCCATGAAATATTTTCTGATGAAGAAGTGCATACGGTATACCAACAAAAATCGAGTTGGTGTCAAAATTGTTTCACACACTTTTTATTCGATTTAAAAGATCGGTATGACTGTATAAATGACTTGCATAAAGATAAAAAAGTTAAATTTAATTGAAATTTTCCATATTTATATTATATTTTTTAACAAACGAAATGTAACTCACATTTTATATGTCATTTTATGTAGTGTCACCTTTATGAATAAATGAAAAAAATATAATTTTTTTGTGTTTTATTTTTTATTTCTCAAAAAATTATTCAATAAAGAAAATTATTCATAAAAATAAATCAGTTTCGATAGCATATTTTTCAAGTCGTCCAAAAGTTTGCTATTGGGGCATGTGATATCAAACATGTTCCAGTCAAAGTCTCCTACTTCAATAAGCTTCCTCTGAAACTCATTATACTTAAAGTAGGTATTTCCTTTGAAAAAATACATGTGTCCATCTATGTAGCGAAATGCTGAAGTAATACCATTAGGAATGTCTGGAAACACATCTTCTATACGTCCTCTATTAATGATGGAAAGTGCATTGATATCCATCCCATCGAATTCAATGAAGGAAGCATTATCATAAAAGATGTAAGATTTCCCTGCATACGTTTGAAAAACAGCATTCATTTTGGAATGTGTAGGTAATAAGGGAATGTCAATATCTCTACCGATTTGTAAATTGGGAAATGAGCTTGAATAGAATCTATTATTACCACCGACAACAAATAAATTCCCATTACCAGTTTGAAAAATGTGATTTACTCCTATAGTTCGTAGTTCTTCAGGTAGGTAATTTTGTAGATTCTCAGGTTCGCGCAATTTCACCTTTTTTTCAGATGTAATATCAATTTTCCACAATAGTTTTTTAACTATAATGTACAATCGATAGCTTGGAAATCCAGGTGCATACGCCAAAAACATAGAATCTGGGGAAGATTTTACTTCACATAAATTCCTAATGAATCCGGATGCATTTTGTGTGGAGAGTCGTGTGTTTGTGGTATGAGTTTTGGGTGTTGTTTTACGAGTGGTGCTGGTGGAAGTCATCTGAGTAGTACTTGTTTTTGGGAGTATTTGAGTAGCGGTTGTTTTTGGTGGTATATATTTGGGTTTTGCAACAAATCGGTCCTTTCGGTCATACAGTGCTTCGAGCCCATTTATATCATCACGATGTATGGGACGGAATTCAGTCTGATACCATGGGAACATAATTGCATTTTTTGTATCACTATGAGCTAATCCTAAAGAATGACCAATTTCATGAACCGCAGTCATCAGTAAATTTGTATATCCGTAAGGTATTTCACCGTTCCCCGCATACCATTTTTCTTCACTATCAAAATGAATTTCTATGCAAATGTCAGTTGGTGTAGGGAAGAAAGAATGAGCGAGAATGCGACCTGGACCATCGAGAGGAAAACCGCAATAAGCGGTACCCATACAAGTACTACGAAATTGATGCTCAAATTTAACGAATGATATCGTAATATCTGATCTAGTAGGTATTGTCATCATTTCAAATGTTAAAGTTGATGCATTCTCCCACATGGCAAAAGCTTTTTTGAATACAACAAGGTATTCATTATAGTCTTTATAATTGTTACGTGGATAGCGTGATAAATACCACCTCAAATGTGTTTTATTCCATTTAGTTTGCACTCTAAAATCAGTTTCAGCAAAATGACATCGGGGTCTCGCAATCAGATCGAGCGTTTCATCATTCAAATCTCCGTCCACAGGCAAATTATAACGTTCTTGGAAATCACTTAAAGATGTTGAAAAATCTACCTGTGAATTATTACTGACGTATCCATACGTTTCAAGGAACTTTTGAACGGCACTTGAATTGTTAGTTACTTCTGCTGCAGTGACTGACAGTGTTGTTGTTGAATTATCGACTACTGTGACTGACAGTGTTGTTGTTGAATTGTCAGTTACTGCTGCTGCTGCAGCGACTGACAGTGTTGTTGCAAGAAGCAATACTTTGTTCATTCTCAATGCTAGTATGTAGTAGAATGAGCACACCAGAGATTATGATACCCCTAATATACTATATATAAAAAAAAATAATAAAAAAAATGTTTTTACGAATTTTATTTAATTACATAAATCATACAATAATTTGTTTCTATAATAAAATAGATATTCTCTTAAAGCGTTAGCGTATATGCTATCTATGGAAGATGCTTGACAAAATCCGTTTACAATTTCTTCAAGAGTCAAATTTGTTTTATTTTCACGTAACCATGACTTGATTATATCAAAAACACCTCGATAATAAGCACAAAAGTTCAAAGCGTCCAGCATAGCTACTCGATCTGAAAGTACTCCCATATGTATATTGAGAACGTCAGCGACTTCTTGCTCAGAAAGTTCTACGTTGAGAACGTCTTTGGAAATTGCTATGCGCTTGATACCGCTTTCGATGTACTGAG
Source organism: Chrysolina haemoptera (assembly GCA_958298965.1). Taxonomy (NCBI): domain Eukaryota; kingdom Metazoa; phylum Arthropoda; class Insecta; order Coleoptera; family Chrysomelidae; genus Chrysolina; species Chrysolina haemoptera. Next base: position 18,309,542 of record OY282589.1, on the reverse strand, counting down.
TGACGTGAACCAGATCTCCGCATCGTATGGTGATGGGATCATACTCATCTAAATAACCATCGACTGAGGTTTTGAAGAAATTTTCCTTTATCGCCAATAGGATATCGATGAGAGTCGCCCACTCGAAAGTGGTGAAACTAATTTGACGGGTTGAAAACTGCTGTTTCAAAATGATGCATGTACTGAAGTCTCGAGAGGGGCTCAGACCGCAGCGAATCTCATACAGATTCATCGGAAATACCATTAACAATAGTTGATTTTCTTTTTGGGCAGCAATTTCGTACCGTTCAAGCACCTTGTCGATTGCGCAAAGACGCTGCTGCTTATAATCATCATCACTATCACACATTACTTCAAAATCAGTGACACTACTGCTACGACTACTGTAACCACTGTCGAGAGACATTTTCAGTTAGACTGGAAAGCAATATATTCCTGCATATGATTATATAGAATCAGATCACGTGATTGTTGTGATTTTTGTTGGTATTGTTTGACTTTGCTGCATGAATATGAGCAAGATTAAAAACAGGCCCATACATTTCATATAAGTTGTGCGTATATTTCATAAGATCCTATACAAAATCAGCGTTTTCTATCCAGCTGTTATTTTTGGCATTCAAACCAAGCCATTTAACGTACATTTTACTACCTTTTCTTCTCAACACTTTTTCAACGAGATAAATCTCAGGATTAGCAGTTTTTTGTAATTCCTCCCCATAGAAAGCACCTCTTATCGGTATACCATGCATATCTTCCAACATAAAGGTGGCAGGATTAGTAATGTTGGTTTTGATGATTTTGAATAGTTCAGTAGTCCAATTAGGTGTATAACCTTTTTCAAAAACGTGTTTTGCTTTACTGATTCGCACAACATCACCGACTTTGAACTTTCTTGGTCCAGCTATTTTCAGGTGGGTGTATGTTGATTTGAGGATTTTTTTCTCGTTCGATTTGTTTACTTCGGACGGTTTCATACCAGTCTTAGAGTGTTGAGTATCATTGTATAATTTTGTGATTTCAGGTAATATTTTCAACCATTTGTAGGTGCCATTCAAACTGAAATACTTGTAAAGCCTTTCTTTTAATGTTCTTATGACACGTTCAGCTATGGCTGCTTTCAAGGCGCTGTACGTATTGTAGTGATTTATTCCATGTTTTTTCATCAAACTTTGAAATTTACTGTTGTAGAATTCTGTCCCCTGATCTGTCTGAAGATTTTTTGGACAACGTTTTGTATGTTTCAAAATATCTGCAAACTTTTCAGTAAGTTCCGCACCCGTCTTCGTTTTCAGCGGTCTAGTCCACACGAATTTCGAGAAACAATCTATAACGACTAGAATGAGTTTGAAATTTTGATTTTGATGAGCGTACGGCCTCATTTCAGCCAGATCCATTTGCCACAAATCATCCAATCCTTTGATGATGGTTCGACGTCGGGGAAATTTTTTTCTAATTGGTCTGTGTAGTTCGTTTACAAGTTGAATCTTCTCTTTGGAAGTCATAACTGAGGTTAAAGATAGAAAAGCATTACATTTATTGTTTTGGTAGATGATCTAACTTGAAAATGTTTCGTTGCTGATTCTTCCAATGGTATCAATGACAGTTTTTGAATTTGTTCTATTGGATTCTATTTTGGTGATTTGTTGTTTGAATCGATTCAACTCCTTTTCAAATTTTTTGTTTGATACTCTACTTTGCTCCATGAATATTTTCACATCCTCACTGTTTGATTGAATCACTTCAGATATATCTTCAGTTTTTTTTGATATATGATTACGAATATTTTTCATTTCAGCTTTATAATCCCTATCAAGTTCATCACACAGAGCAAATAGCTTCTTGTAGCGTTCTTCGTTCATTTGAGACAATTGAACTAAGGTATTGTTGAGATTTTGCATTTTTCCATCAGATTCTTTCAACAATGTACTCACTTCATTCCGAATATTTTTCATATCTACTTGCATTTCAGCAGAGTCGGAACTCAGTTTATGCACAGATTCCATCATTTGCTCGGTACTCCGATCTATTACTTCAATTTTATTTTGAATACTTTTTAGATCAACCTGCATTCTATCAACCAAATTAGTAATTATTTTATTTATTCCATCCACATATTCTTTGTTAGCTGCATCCGTACCGATTGTAGGTCGTTTGACATTACTCAATTTCAGATTGTCAAAGTCGATATTACCGTCAGGTGTGTGCAACAGACCTCCGCCAGGGTGTGCGAGATGTTGCAATTTTCGCTTTCTGACTGCGTTGCTGTCGCTACGCCCAAACTTATCGATAGTCATTTTGAAAATGAGTATGCAACGATCAAAGCACAACATCTTATAAACAAATTATCGAATGATTTCAGCTTCTTTGAGCTCATTGATTATGGCAAGAATCTCATTATCATGGGAAGAATTTCCGGCATCTTTGGAGGCAATCAGTAATTTAAGTCGTTCGCACAATTCATTCGGATCATCCCAATAAATATATTCCACAGGTTTAGTATTATATGACATGTGTTCTACAATAGGTTTTTGATGAGTCCGTAAACCAGCACCAGACGTTTTTCGATGATAGCTTGCTGGAGGAAACATCGGTTTGATAATGTGTGTATATTTGTATCTTTGGCTACTTTTTTGGCGACCCCGAGTATTTTTGTGAGCGCTTGATAATTTTAAAATCTCTTTATATGCTTGCAAATCCTCATCATTATAGTTTTCAGGCATGTTGAGAAATATCAACTCATATAGGCCGGGCGTTCCTTTAATTTGATAATTATCTATTATAATATATCCGTAACGTTTATCAAAATCGATTTGTTTCCGACCTAAAAACCATTTTGACCCAACTCCATCATATACGGGACCGTATATTTTATCAATTTCATCGCTCTTTCCCCAATGTTTCATAATATAGGGTTGAGACATCTCAGGATACTGGTCAATATATTCCTCTAAAACATCTTCAGAAAGCGGTATCGGAAGATCACCTTCTTGCTCTCCCTCATTTTCCTCAAATACATCAGCATCATAATCCAAAACATCACCCGTATCTGCAACATATTCGAAGGGTAATGACGTTTTTTCTTGCTCTTCAACTTTCTCTGGTTTAGGTTCAGTTTTCAGCTCAGTTTTGATGGTAGCTTGCGGTGTTATATTCATTAGTTTCTTCAATGGAGTAGATAAGGGTTGGAAAAATTTCTGTAATGATTCATCTTCTTCAGATTTACCTAATTTTAACGCTAAATATTTTTTTCGGATGACATTTGCAATTTCATTGATTTTATTCTTTCGAATGACATCAACTTCTTTGCTTAGAGGTTTCATGATTGTGAATGATACTTCGCAACTTATACTGCTATACTTATATATTTGTCGAATCCATGACGATAACGACCTGCATTCGAATCGAAATCTTTCACGATCACAATGGGTCCAAATCGATTCGAATTCCAACATTCAGCACACAAGCTCTTGAATTGATCGAAAGACATGTCAGGTGAAACGTGTTCATCGAATACATGTTTCAAATTGATTTCATCCTGTTTGAATAGCACAATCATATTGCAATTGTCCCGTATCAGCTGTTTGGGGATTTTTGAGTATGTCTGACATAGATAAGCAGCATCAATGTTCTTGTGTCGGCACATAGAGTAATATTCTCGAATTTTCTGCTGACTATCGCATGATACATCATCGAAAATGAAAATGGAATTAGATTTAGCATCGTGAGGACTTATGATTTCTTCATTTTCCCTAAACGGGTGATAGCCTACACCTCTAACTTTCTCTAATATCTCTTGCACTAGCTGATATTTCGGTTGATACAATGATTTGGAATATACGTAGATGTTTTCGAATTTAGCACCATTTGGGTGGAATAACAATGTAAGGATGGCGTTTGTCTTTCCGCAACCGCTTGGTCCACAAATGATTGCACGAAAAGAATTAGGTAATAATTTACCGTGCTTCCCCTCAACACTGCAAACTTTATTCAAAAAGTCTAAATTCTCGATGGGCAGTAACTTTTCCTGTTGAATGACCTTCATGATGTGAGTATAAGTCAAGTATGTCGCGTCTATATATTAACGCATTGACAACATCTCTTATCATTATCAATGTTAACTTACGAAGGAGCAGGTGTTGTCAATTCACTCATCAACAAGCTCCCGTTCGAGTTACATTTACCGGGTTATTCGTTTTGTGGACCAGGCACCAAATTGGAGAAGAGATTAGCACGAGGTGACGTAGGTGTGAATTCTTTGGATGAGAGTTGTAAAGATCACGATATTGCATACTCTCAAAGCAACTCTTTAGAAGATCGACATAAAGCTGATAAGGTATTGGAAAATAAGGCCTGGGAACGCGTTAAATCGAAAGACGCAAAATTTGGTGAGCGAGTAGCTGCTTGGTTTGTTACATCAGGTATGAAAGCTAAACGTAAGCTTGGAATGGGAATGCAACCATCCTTTCGACGTACCATTCTTCAGAAAATTATCAAAAATTGGAAACCGCATCCGAGTAATGTTAAGAAGTCTAGCGCTTCAGCTTTGCGGATAGCTAAAATGGCTTTGAGCCAAGCTGGAGGTCGGAAAAAAATACGTATACCAAGAATTATTCCATTCGAATCAAAGTCTGGAGGAATTCTACCACTCATACCCATATTTGCTGGACTTTCAGCATTGGGTTCCCTAGCAGGTGGAGCAAGCGCAATCGCTAAAACGGTTATTGATGCCAAAAATGCTAAAAAGAAACTCGAAGAAGATCGACGTCACAATAAATCTATGGAGCATTTGGGTTCCGGTTTATATCTGCGCAAAACATCTCGAGGATTTGGGCTGTTTCTGAAGAAGCAGTCACAGCAACGCAAAGGCCGCGGTCTCAACTTGAAAAAACAAAAAAACTCCTGTTGAAGCTACCCAATAGAGCATTATATGACGTGGAAATCAGTCAGTGTGCTCGTCAACTGAAAATACCATATTTTCGTGGAGTCTTCATGCGTGACACTTTGCCAGCTTGTGGACCTTGGTTACGAGAATGTGCTGTATTGAACTTGGACTCTCAGATGAACATGGGTACTCATTGGGTAGCTTATATTAAAAATGGTAATGTTGCAGAATATTTTGACAGTTTCGGGAATTTGAAACCTCCAATGGAATTAGCACGATATTTTGGGAAGGGGGTACGAATCACTTATAATAATAACCATTATCAGAATTTCAATCAAAGTAACTGTGGACATCTTTGCCTACAGTTTCTACTTCATGATGTCCGTTGAAAACGAAACGATTAGATTTAAATCTTTGAGGGATTTCACTGATGCTGAACTCCAAGCTTTGTCTATTGACTATTTGATAAGAAATGCAGGACCCTGGGAGCTTTTGGATGTGTGGCATAAATTACCCAAAGCCTATCAACTTCGCTTTGCTTTGCAAATTCGTCTACCATGCTTCATCCATCATCCAACTGAGTTTGGACTGTCAACCATATCACTAGAAAAAGCACAATATGATGGACCTGTTAGCGCACAATTTGAATGTTATTATTGTAGGAATAAATGATATTTGTATCACTCAGCTTTTTTGTTTCATTCTAGACCTTCAATAGGTATCGAAAACTCAAACATATCAGGAATATTGGTTTTTTATTTAAGGTTTGTAACTGTTTGATGTGTGTCAGTCATGTCTATGATATTAACGTTAACAAGTCGTTCTTCGACACTTTCTACTGACTTCACTCCACCCATTCAGCTAGATTCTGATTCGGAATACAGTTTGGCTTTATTAAGTTTCCATTCATACAACAGTATACCAAACATTGAAGAGGGTACAAAATTCTATTACTACGAAAACGCTGACAAAACGAAAAGTAGAAGTATTGATATCCCTGCTGGATCCTACGAAATTGATGATATTGAGTCTTTGATAAGTAAACATATTCTACCTAAAACGTTTAAGGAGGCACCTGAGGAATTTTTCTATCTCAAACCCAATAATAATACTCTGAAAAGTGAAATATTTTGTCTGAAACACCAGATAGATTTCACTCATGCAAATAGTTTGGCTCACATTTTAGGATTTTCACCTACTCTCCTACAGCCCAACATTCATTACGCGTCCGATCTACCTGTTGATATTATTAAAGTACGTACGATACATATAGACAGCAACATTACGTTTGGAGCCTTCTACAACAACGTACCATCACATACGATATACGAATTTGCTGTTGGTGTTGATCCTGGTTACGCAATTGACGAAACACCTAATCACCTAATTTATCTACCTGTTTCACATAGGAACGAAATAAACAATATTACACTGCGTGTGCTTGACCAACATTCCCAACTGATTGATTTTCGAAACGAAGAAATAATAATTCGACTGGAATTGAAGCGGAAGTATGGTGTTAACTATCTATAAGAACCATTCATCAACATTCAAACCATCAGTCTTCACCAAGACTTTTAACCACCGACAGCTATTAACAGTGGAAAATAAATTGTTTTTGAAATCTCTTGGTTACCATGTTGTCGAATCAGGTGTTCAACATTTTCCGAAAACCGCAAAACGATGAATCCATACAAAAGGTAGAGTGGCGGACCTACTACCCCTATGTCAAGTCTTTTCGAAACAATGATGTTATTGAAATCAACATTAACCAGTCAGATGCCTACGATGCATTGTATGATAGCATGCTTTTCATTAGTGGAAAGGTTGTGAGAACCAAAGGCGCTGGCAGAGTATCATTCGTAAACAATGCAGGTGCCTTTATGTTCCAATCAGTCAGTTATGAGCAGAGTGGTAAGGAATTGGAATCAGTTCGTGAAGTTGGGATTGTGAGTACTGTAAGAGGCTTCCTCACGTACACTGACGAAGATATCAGGCATTTGGCAACCTCAGGTTGGACCTTTCCTAATAACGTGGGCGTTATTAATACATCGCATCTAACATTCAATATGCTCATACCCGTAAAGCATTTTCTAAATATTTTCAACGATTATCAGCATGTTTCTTACGGTAAACATACTATCCGATTGGTACGGGCTGGAAATGATAGCAACTGCTTCAAAATAGAAGAGACTCCTGGTGCACTAACACCTGCGACTGAAGTTTCGCTAGAAATTGAAAATATTGAACTCAAGGTCAAGCGAATTTTTCCTCATGACCAAATCAAATTGCAACTTTTGAAGGCCATCAAAGCTGACACTCCTATCCTAATGCCGTTCAGAAAGTGGGAGCTACATATGTTGCCAGCTCTGACGACGGGTGCAAATAATGAAATATGGGCTGTTAAGACCTCCTCATTCCTGGAGAGCCCTCGCTATGTGATTGTATGCTTCCAGAAGGATCGAGATTACACCAAAGTCAATGCGGATCCTACATTATTCAATCATACGAATATTACCAATGTAACGCTTACTCTGAATGGGGAAAATTATCCCAAAGAAAATATGCATCTGAATTATGCCAAGGGGAATATTTCGCAAGCCTATTTCAACTACGCACAATTCGGGCTCAGTTACAAGAATACTCATCAACATAATCCTCTGTTGAGTTTCAGTGAGTTTGTCGGCAGATCTCTCTTTGTCATCGATTGTTCCAGAAGGGACGAAAGTATCAAAAGTTCCAGTGTTGATGTAAAGCTTGAAATCGAAGCAGCTGAGGGTTTTCCTGCTAATACTCGTGCCTATTGCATAATTGTGCATGACACTGTCATCGAACACCTCCCACTCAGCGAAATCATTAAGAAATGGAACTGAAGGTATGCTTCTTTGTCAGTGTCTTCCAGAAAGCCATCATGAGAATAGCTGTTGTAGATATTCAGGGATTTGTTATTGAGCAACAATTCCAACCTAAGGAGATAGCTGTTAGGACTGGAGTTCAATGTAGTAACTTTTTATTGCTTCCAAACAAACCGTTTTCCTCTTTGAGTAAAGAGGATAGGCGATCTGTCTGTTTTTTGGAGCGAAACATTCACGGTTTGAAGTATTCTTCCGGCTTCGTGGAATACCACCAATTGGATAACATTCTCAAAGAAAATCTGAATGATGTTGATATTATCTATGTTCGAGGATATCAAAAGAAAGAGTTTTTAACTTCAAAATTTCAACAATCAAGTATATGCTTTCCACCACGCATTGTGAATTTGGAGGATTATGATAACACATCATGGTTGGTTCCTTCATTCGTCAACGATGGTATTTCACCTTGTATGCATCACATTCGCACGCAAAACCAAAACAACTACAATTGCAGCCTCCGCAACGTTGATATTTTATATAAATGGCTTTATGATATGCTTCCAAAATAATGTGCATTTTTTTAATGGAATAAATAAAATTTTGAAACATCACTCTTCCTCTTATTTTGATTTTGTACACCCACAATATATCTTTAACATACTTACTGAGTAAAAATGGATACATTTTCGTAAATGAAAACGGTAACATTTTTATCAAACTTTTTTCATATACGACTGCGGCTTTCGTAAACGGAAACGTTTTCGTAAAACGAATGCACGCATGAAAGTGTTTACAAAAACAAAAACGCTTCTGTAAAACAAATGTACTTGAGAAAGTGTTTACGAAAAACAATTACGTTTTTTAAAATGCGTAGGCTACGTCACTTCTGACAGTCAGCAAAGTAAACATCATCATACGTTGAAAGAAACTAATATTCAATTATATATACTTATAAGTCGGGTTGGCCGAGCGGTCTAAGGCGTTGTGATGTTAAACTACGGTTTAACATCACAACATTTACATGAGTTCGAATCCACACCTAACTTATTTTAATTCTATTAGCGATTTGGTGACGTTACGTTACTTATGACAGCTGGTGGAATACATGACATCAAACGTTAAGATTTGGGAGTCAATTATGATTAGTACCACCTACATCTTATTTACCAATATTTATTCTTGGGAACACCATACATACTCATCCTTCTGCCATTTGACAGCCAACCACCATGCTATCTTATGTTGATCTTTCATGGGACGCCTATTAAATATTTTTGAGTCACCCTGTATTCTCCGCCGCAAGAATTCTTACAATTGAACCGGATCTGCTTCGACTGCGTCACGATAAACGCGAAGCGACCGGCATGCTCTCAACAACTCATACTTTCTCTCTCTAACACACAGCGGGTCCGATAGACCCATTGCTCCACTACTGATGTGCAAAGGCTAAGTCGAAAATTTCCTCATTTAGACCGCAATTTACTCGAATTCATTGACATTGCGAAGCCGAAGATATTGATTGGTCAAGACAACTGTGGCTTGATTGTGCCACGACATGATATTCAGCCAAGGTTGGACCAACCTATATTGTCACAATCGAAATCAGGCTGGACAGTACATGGACCAATCTTCAAAAATCACCCAAATATGGAAACAGCTCACATATTATTAACCTGTTACGATACTCTTGAAGATTTTCATTCGATGGTGGAAAAAAGACTCAAATTGAAAGATTTTCGAGAGAAAATGCCTGACAAAATTACCAAGTCGGTAGAGGAAAAACAATTATTAAAAATTATGAATATAACATTGAAAAAACTTGATAATCGTAACGAAATTTACCACATTTGGAAAAATGCCAGTATTTTCTTACCCGCAAGTAAAAAGGTTGCCATTGATCGTCCAATCTGCATGAAGATAATAATCGACAAGAAAAAGTTTGCTGAAAAGTATTGTTAACAAATAGAAGAATATATAAAGAAGGAGTATGCAAAGAAATTACTACCAGCTGAAATTCTGAGGAGCTTGAAAGATTCGTATCTTAATAAACCAATAGAGTTTTGGCCATGCAAACCTGTTTGTTTGAAAGGCGTTGAACCTACAAAAATTTTTCAAATATCTGAAAAATGTCAACCCGAGTATAATTCATCCAGTGAAGAAATAAAGTTGGTAAAAATGATTTGAAGTTGTTGAAAAGAAGTCGACTTTTCAAACTAGATGCATTCCTGGATGAAGAGGATATAGTTCGTATTGAAGGAATATTTCCCGATAAGAAATCATTGATGCTGTACGATCACTATTGGTATCCAATGATTTTAGACCCCCCAGCCACTACTCCAAGTCCAACACCATCCTATACACCTGTTAATCGCTCAATGAATATCACACTAGCCAACTCCAATTTTGTGAGACAGGTCAAATAAACTCCTGTTGCTACAAATACAAATGAACTCTTGAGCAGAAATTAATCGAGATTTAGAGAAAGTCTCGCCAACGCATTTTGGAGAAACTGGAGCCGAGAATACCGCTCAACATCAATAAGTAGAAGAAAATGGTTTGCTGATCTGATTGAATTTGGCGATAAATGTACTATAGTCGACGCTAAATCTCCAAGAAACCAGTGGCTGTTTGGTCGTATCACTGACATCCTGGAAAGGATGGCGTGATTGGAAATAAAGAGGTGAAAATGAGTAAAGACGATTACCACCAACCAGTCTCCTAGATATACATTCTGCCAAAAAGTGGTGAAGACTGAAGTTCTTCACGGGGGTGGAGAATTATTTTCATTTATTATTGATTTCGATCATGTTCCCTCTGTACATTCAGATATCATACGTCAGAATTTGTTGATAAAAAAAAGTAGTTGAAATTTTTCACTGAATCAGACAATAAAAGTTTCAAGTTTGCGATTTAGTCATTTTGTAAGTAACAGAAACTTTTCTGGTGAATACTTCTGAATCATCCATTGAATATTTTAGTAAGAATCACACCTTTTTGAACAGGTAATATCGTAAATATCCAGTAATTTCATTTACTGAATCGGTTCTAGTTGGGTTAGTCTAGTATTTTGAAAATAGTCGGCAAAAGAAATGATTTTATCCGAATTCTCATTCCATTATAACTGATAAAAATTTGCACATTAAGATAGATTGCAATCCAGAGTAGTGTTGTGAAAGAGATATGAAGAGGTAAGAAAGAAAGCGAATGAATGTGAGATATTTTTTACCACGCGCTATTAATTGATTGTAGGTTTCGCTTGGTCTAATAAAAACCCATTGGATTGAGATTTGAGATTTATTATAATGCTATTAGTTGCTATAAAACTCTATTTCGCGAAAATACAGTTTTCCACAATATTTACTGTAATTTAAACTGATCTGCTTCAGGTACTTGAATGAGTAAATTTTTTCAATCAACTGGGATTTTGCATAAGTAGAAAGTAAATCGTTATTTTTGGTTTTGGATCTGCGCCAAAATTTTTCTGAGATAACAAAGTACAACAAATCAGTCAAACAGTATGAATACAGATGAAATATAAAAAGGCCCCATCTGTCAAACTTCGCATGCAAACCCTCTGATAGGTACGGTAAAGCGAGTAAATATGACCCTGCATGAGACTCGGCGGGAGACTTACGTGTCAGTGCCGGTCTCGAGTGTCAGCTTCGAGTGGTGTGCTCCACGTACCTGGGTAGCAACAGATGGAGATACGGTGGCAGGACCCGATCTTGCTATTTAGCCGCTTTCTAGTCAATTCTACAGTCTCTCAATTTTTGCCGCTCTGGGCAAATGCCCGGCTTGCCACCCCTTTAGATCGGGCCCTGACTGACAGAGATTTCAAGTAAATGGAGGCTCCATGCATTCACCAAGTATGACCCCTGAGTAAGTATTCAACTTCCCGCTATCAATATGATGCATGTTTCTGACTATGAGCTGGACATCGCCTCCATATTCCTCGCGCAAAGTCATCTTTCAAGATGAACCGTTGCATATTTCCCAAATTCTATTCTGATAGCAAGCATATACTCTTCCACCTCATCTGATCCGTATAAAATAAATGGGCATGGAGTTGCTGGAGATGCCGTGGTTGAATCCACAGCTTTTTCTGAGTACTAACGAACAATGGCAATAGGGATATGAAAAAGGGATGAGAGAGTTTTTCTGAAACACTCTTCTTTTATTACCTGCTTTAGTTGGAACCTAACTTGACAAGGAATCATAATGAAGCCAGTCCTCTAAAATAGCATTAGTTATTCAATGCATTTCATTACATGATCGGGTACCGCAAGACATCTGCAAAAATGAATCAAGTTCCTTGGAGTATCGATCCAGGACATTGAAATGTTTCGCTTATACTACACGGGATCCTGAGTGATACAACTGTCGCTGAGTAGGTTTTCCTTGCTACCAGTGACCCTCTTTTTTGATCTCTTTTGCTCATATATGCCTTGATACACAAGGTCAAATGCGGAGAGTATTCGCATGAATAAGATGCAAGTAAACATCTTATAACATGCATTTAAGCATTCTATGGACCTGTAGTACTTTGGATCAGACAAATCCTCATCTATTGGGAATGAGCTCATCGATATTCACCAAAATAATTCAACCCTTTAGGGCCAGGAGCAGCAAAATTCTTCGAGCCTGTAAGGCATTGCCAAACTCATTCCAGGATTATCTGGTTGCGCAGGCCACTGCAATCAGGCTGGCGAAGCCTCCTGTAGTAACGACGTTGACTGGTTGAGGATTCAGGCCAGGCAAAATAATAGCTCATCATACTTACAAGTCACGGAAAAATTCCGTACAGGGTAAACTAGGTTGAAAAGGGTAGAGAAGGGCATAACTAATACAGGGACAAAAATTCAACATCAGAATGCATGCATATTTTATTTTTTTCAAAAAGTTCAGTGGTTTTTTAGAAATTAAATGAGATTCTAGTGATCGTCGAAATACTCCTAGAGACACCCGGAGAATACTGAAATATCAGTGCTAGTTAAATAAACTAATTCCTTAGAAAGGAATCTCTCTCGATGGAACAAACGGAGATAAACGCGATCATGTTTTCAGAGAGTAAGTCTTGAATGCGTCCTGATGTTTCTCCCAAAGTACATTATATTTAACAGCAACTATCGTAGATTAATATAAGCCATGTATTTCAACCACTTTGACGCCACCACTCTGTCTGATCTGAACCCCGATGGTCGTGGCAAGAGTCAAATGAATATTTTATTTCCCTTCGCTGAAATGATCAATCTGTTGACTATATATTTTGCACTCTTCGGTTCCTTGAAACAAAACTCTAGTGTCGATGCCAAGTATGATGTTGGTAAATTGATTTAGTTGACTTGGGACGTGAATAAAATGTATTGGTACGTCCTCATCTGTAGAAAATAACATATGCTGTGCGCCACTTTCTGAATGCGTTTCTACGCTTCATGTTTTGTCCTCGACAACTGAGTTAAATGACTTTGTTGATTTTTATTATAATACCCTACTTGGTACTATGAACTGGATTTGTGTTAGGAATATTATCACTGATTTTTATGATATCTGATATCTGATTATGATACTGTGTACTGCGATATCGACGTTTCGCACTTAGTTGTTATGTTATTCTTATGTCCTACATTATTCGAAGGTTTAATGTGTTTATAAGTTATATGTATATACGTAGATTTTTTGCATATTTGATGATTTTAAATATGATGTTTCAATGTATTGTATAATGGACGATACGATTTTGCTAAACATGGTTTTTTTTTTATAAACTATATTGCCCAAGGTTTGATGTGTAAGAATTTATAATTATATTGGAATATATTATTGATGTGTCTAGTTAAGGCAAATTCTCAGCTGATCGTACGGAGTGTATCCGATTTTATGTAGGTTAGCCGTTGATATTCCTAAACAGCTGGCCGTATAATTATATTCATTTTGCTGTTCGCACTTTTGATTGGATGTTTGTGAGTCAGTTGCGATTTTGTTTGGTTATAGAAAACTGATTATATTATTCACCTTTATTTTTATATAAGTGTATGAACTTGTTTTGTATGTTTTTTTATCGCTACTGTAGAGGTTGGGCGCCTGATTGTATTTCACTGGCGCCAGTTGCTTTTCTCTGCTTACATACAATTATATGTTTGAAAACGATAATATATGTGTTTGTTTTCGATAATTTTAGACTGTTCAAATTGACCACACTGTGCTTCACGAATCTCACGTTTTTCTTAAAGACTCTTATTTCTGCCGCTTGAGATAAGGGTTTGCGAAGGGACTTACTGAGTACCGACGTTTCGACGCGTGCCGACTGCACCCGGAATAATTCTGGCGAAGTCTTCTTCACCCGGAGTGATTCTGGCGAAGTCATGGTGAGCGCTGGATTCGTAGGTACCTTGGTAATCGCCTACCGTTGTCAATTCTCATCATATCAATCGACTACGAGAGCGTTTGTTAAAGGATTCAGATTTGGATTAGAATAATTTGTTGTTCACATTCTCACGTCATCTGTCCCTCCATATATTCCTTCTGTATCCGACAATTTTGATTTTTATGTCCATATGAGGGGTTTTTGTTACAATAGTGGAATGTGGGTAAATGCTGAAATTCTAAGCTACTGTGTCTACCTTCTCATTGCCAGTGATACCAATGTGACACGGGATCCATACCAGTTCGACGGTTCTATTCTGACTTTGCAGTTCGTGCAGTTTTTCCTTAATGCGTCGTAGTATCGTAGTAGTGGGTGTTTGGGGTAAACTTGTTTTATACCTAGCTTGATGTCTGTTGAAAATGGGATATTGGACGCCTGTGGTGTCATTCAATGAGAACAAAAAGTATTTTACCCCTTCACTAGTAGAATTATTTGAGTTTAGTAATCCTACTGATGAAGGTAACTTTGTTATCGAAATGCGCATCTAGGAATTAAATTACTTGTGTGGTGAAGGGGTAAAATACTTTTTGTTCTCATTGATGTCTGTTGATGAATCTATGGCTTCAGCTATAGCATACAATTCCCCGGTGTAGATGCTGCAGGATGATGGTGACAATTCCCGGTGTAGATGCTGCAGGATGATGATGAGCTGAAACTATGACTGCTGTCATTGAAAATAACTGCTGCTCCGACACGTTCGTCTCCTGATGTTTTGGATGCGTCGGTGTAGAAAACATTATAGATTTCATTTCAGAGTATTTTGACAGAGAATGTTGGGGCATTATCTTTTGGAAAATGGGAAAGAGATGTATTGCAAGAAGGTATATTTATAAGCCAATGGGGCTCTGATGCTGGTGTTTTCGCCAAAGATTCTTTCAAGGTTATTAGAAAAAGTGAGTTGGGCAGTTGGGGTTGTCTTGGTCTGAAGAGATTTTCGCTGCATTCGTTAGACTCAATAATTGTCTTCTGATTTCCATCGGGGGCTTGTTTGCTTCGACATATAGACTTTCAACAGGACTGGTTTGGTAAGCACCATTGCAAGTCTGATTCCCGTATTGTGAACAGTGTCCAGCTGCTTCAGTAAGGATCTTCTACCTGACGAATACGATATTGCTCCATAATAAATCTTCGTACGCATGAGTGATCTATATATCCTTAATAGGGTAGTACTATCAGCTCCCCCAGGTTGGCTTGATACCATTTTCATTAAATTGAGACCATTATTACAATGTAGTTTGAGCTGCCGAATATGAGCGTTCCATTCCAGTTTTTCGTCAAAAACCATTCCCAAGAATTCACATTCCTCACAAATAGTTTTCCGTATAATTCCAAATTGGATCATGTTGAATTGTTTCGTCTTTGAGAGAGCATGTATTTCGTTTTCGAAAATGAAAACTGAAAGCCAGTTTCAAGGCACCACGTTTACAATTTTCTTATTGTGGTCTGGAGCAATTTTTCTGTTTCCAGATATCCTGTTGCGTAGTTATTTCGCGTCCGTCGTGAATGAAAGAAGATACGCTATAGTGTGTGTCGATACCTTTGATCTTCCTTATTTTATACCATGTATTGGTCATGGGAGTCGAACAAGTTATTAATTGTGGAGACAAACTGTTCCCAGGAGTTTCTTTTACTCATTAAGAATCATTAAGTAATTAGAGAATCAATCTGGAATTTAAATAGAATTTTCAGGGTTTTTTTCACACATTTTTTAAATGAATTTGTTTAACCTAATTGTGAGAGATTATAATTATGATCTTCATAGTCCTATCACAAAAGCCATGTTGAAAACAGAAATAATCACTGCACTTATAAGTTATTCTGCATTTTCTTTTATTGAATCATTACTTCATTTCAATTAGATGAATAGAAAGTCTTCAATAGTATCGAAAATTTATGAATAATATTATGAATAATATTTATTGTGAATTTCTGAGCGGTATTTCAAGAAATAATCCGAAATTTGTAACTATTGTGAGAAAGTCGATATTAGCAGAATTCGATATTTCAGTTTTTCTCAATTTCTACAATTTTTTTTCATTGAGGTAGTATATTTTTTTCTTTCATATGAAAATTAAAGTCTTTTCGAAAAAAATGCGTCCCACAGAACTCTCTACAATGAAAAAAAAAAACTTTTTCAGGGACTTGAAAAAACGAGTTTTTCGCGAAAATGATCAAGTTCAATTAAATTCTGTCAGTGAACACACGTCAAACCATAATATTCAACAAAATCTCATATTTTCCTTCGAAAATAAAAACTATCGATTGCTGTTTTTCGTGATATAGTAAACGTATCCATGCATAGAGTTTGCAGTTCAACCAGTTTTTATCAGCATTGGAATACTTCAATCGTTTGGAAGAGTTTTTTTGATAACTGTCACTTTCAAAATTAATTTATCATTCTTGGATTAGAAAACTTCGAGTTTCTTGGAGCTGGACTTGATGGAACAAATTAACCAAAGCTAAGTATCATATTTTATTCATTCATCTAACTTTAAGTCGTTTTTTGCAATATTTCTTTTATCCTGATAGAGATGTTCGAAACTCAGTTGAATTATGTGTTGTAGATAACAAGTTTTGTAATCTTTGTGGAAAATCTTTCAACACAGCTAAAGGTCTCAAAATTCACAATGGTAAAATTCATAAGGTTCTGAATTCTAAATCAAATATCAATGATTCTACTTTCACTCAGTCTTTCGACTCATTTCTGATGTCAGATTGTACTGAAAATGGACCTTCTAATATTTCATTCCATGATAAATTGTCCTTATTGAAAAGGATTCCTAAATCTACTAGGATTTGTTCTGCATCTGCTCTTTGTGAAATCTTAGATGTATGTTTACATTCCAATTCTTCAGATAGTTGGAAAAAACTCTTAACTTTTGCCTATGATCTATTAACGATTCCGCCGACTAAAGGGACTCGAAAAGATTCTCTCACAACGCTTATGAAGAGGAATATTAAAAATTTAAGTTCCAAGTCTACTATCATTCCACTACACAGCAGTAACAGGAGATGTAACGAAGATTTTTCTAAACTAGTTTTGAGCAAAATAGCTGATGGAGATATTAGATCTGCTTTAAGAATTTTGAGCTCTAGTGACACTCTAGCTTCAAAACATCCAAAATCTGATTCTCTGATGAATTTCCCAGATAATCAATAGCCAACCAATTTTTCAGAGTTTACAGTGTTCCAATTTTCTGAAAATGAAGTATTGGAAGCAATTAAATCTTACTCAATCAATACTGGTTCAGCTGGTGGTTTAGATTAATTTCGTCCTAGTCACATGCAAGATCTCATCAGTCATAGCGCAGGAAATTCAGGACTGAAACTTCTTTCGAGTGTTACCAAATTATGTAACTTCATTCTCACTGGTAAGGTTCCTCCAGACATTTGTCCAATACTTTTTGGTGCATCACTATGTGAAAAAAAGACGGAGGAGTTCGTCCGATAGCTGTTGGTACTTTTTATCGTAGATTGGTAGCTAAACTATGTTGTATGAGAATGAAAGATGAAATAGGGTCGTTGTTACGCCCAATACAGTTCGGTTTCGGTACGCCAGGTGAATGTGAAGCTGTTGCTCATGCTGCTCGTAGATATACCAATCTACATCCAAATCCCGAAAAGAAAGTTTTCCTCAAATTGGATTTCAAAAATGCCTTCAATATGATTAATAGAAACATCATGCTCCATAAAATTAAAGATTCTTCTTCTGTCTGACCGTTGATGAACTCACGAGAAACATATCGTCTGAATTCAACTGTTGGTATTTAGGCGATGGCTCTATTGCTGGTAATGAAAATATTGTTTCAAAGGATTTCGAAAAAATAATCAATTATTCGAAACATCTTGGACTCGAATTGAATTTTGATAAATGCGAGTTGATTACTCTTTCAAGTTCTGAAAAAGTTTCGGATTCTGGAATTTTAAAATTGGCACCTAGTGTGAAAATCATAAACAAGACACAATGGAGTCTTCTGGGTGCACCTCTCTCTTTCAGAATGTACTATCTGGACACCTTCAAGCTAAACGAGAATCATTCCAATTGTTAACTTCACGACTGGATGAACTTCCCAAACACGTTGCATTTTTTCTTTTGAAAAATTGGCAATTCCCAAGCTTATGTATAACCTCAAATGTTCTCCCACTTGGACTAGTCAGTCCGAACTTGATGAATTTGATAATTCACTACGCAACACGATAGAGTTTATTACAAACAATGACTTCAATGATGAATTTTGGTTTCAAGCTACCCTTCCTGTAAACCTTGGCGGATTAGGACCACGCTCGGCGTCTTCCTTATCTTTACCTGCATTTTTGTCTTCGGTAAATAGCGTTTCCCACCTTATCAATTCCATTCTCCCACCGATATTTGTCGGTATAGAAGACAACTGCTATGCTGAAGGTAAATCTCTTTGGCAATCACTTACTAATATGGATCCACCTATAAAATATGCTCTCACAAAAGGTTTGGGATCATCCTTTACTCAATATTATAATTGATAAACTGCTGTTGTCCACCAATTTATATGAGAAGGCTCGTCTGAAAGCAGTCATGGTCAAGGAATCTGGTGCTTGGTTGAACGCTTTACCGGTCGCTTCTCTTGGGACCTTATTGGATGACGAATCTTTCAGAATTGCAGTCGGCCTGAGGTTGGGATCAGCTATTTGCGTGCCACATACTTGTGTATGTGGTAGTGAAGTTGATGCGAAAGGTGTGCACGGTTTGAGTTGTAGAAGAACTGCAGGTCGCTTATCTCGTATTGTCAAGTGAATTACATCTTGAAACGGGCCTTGGTATCTGCAGGCATTCCTGCAGTTTTGGAACCTTCTGGTACCAGTCGTGATGATGGTAAACGTCCAGATGGTATGTCTCTCATACCATGGAAACTGGGTAAACCCATTCTCTGGGACTTTGTGTCGACACAGTAGCGGCTTCGCATTTATCTAGAAGCTCAAAGTCTGCTGGATCTCCAGCCATTTCTGGCGAAAAGTTAAAGCGTAAAAAATACCAGAATCTTGGTTGTAACTACTTGTTCCATCCGGTAGCTGTTGAAACTTTCGGTGTTTATGGTCCTGATTCTCTGTCATTCATTCACGAACTCGGAAGGAGATTAGGCCAAGCAACGAAAGATCGTCGTTCAAGTACTTTCCTGATAGAAAGAATAAGTATTGCCATCCAACGTGGTAACGCCGCTTCTATTTGCGGAACAATTCCCCCTTCTCATTGTTTGGACGAAATTATGTATATCCCCAATTTCAGTAAGAAAGCAAAATCTCTTTGTGTGGAGCAGGAATCAGTGCATTTAAAATCTACAATGTATGATGAACATCTGACTGTTGGTCCTCTTTCCTTTTCAGAAGGTTCAAGAATCAAAATCACTCCCGACCATAAACTAGGTAATACAGCGACCTTTTCCAGTCAACCAGTTCAAGAAGAAACCGAATTGATCCCTCTAGAAGATTCCACTTTATTAGGAAGGATTGATTACCGCATGCAGAATGGTTTGGTTGGAGATGTTGCTGTTTATGATCTGGCAGTCAAGTGTTTGGAAACTTCAACAAGTTGGTTTAAACAATTTGGGAAACACTTGTTATATGAATAGCGTCTTACGAGCGCTATTTATGACAGAGTCTTTTAGGGAAAACATATCAACCAACAATAATGATATTGCCCCATTATTTTCGGAACTGAAACATTTGTTTGAACAACTTCAATATTCCAAAAAGGTGTATTTTTCTCCGTATGATTTCATGTAGTCTTTGGGCCCAACTAGTTTTTCGTCAGGACAAGACAGTTCCAAATTTTTAGGATACCTGCTGAGTACACTTCATGAGCAGGAGAATAATTCAGTCAATATTTTTGAATGCCCTGATTACAACCTATCGCTTCTTCAGTACAAAAATCTTTTGGAGGAAGAATCGTCACAGTTTCATGTTGTAGCAAATGCAGAATGATCAGCAGGATCTTCAAAGACTTTTGTTAGGAGTTTTAACTCGCTACCAATAAGGACTGTAATTCTTCATTAACTTGTTTACTAATGAAAGCCCAAGAACTTTCAACCAAAACTGTATTAACATTTATTAATTTACACAAAACGAAGTTGATAGACACACTTCTTCATTGCAAGCTGTTCGTTGTTATTTACATACAACAAAAAAACCGCTACGAATAATCATAGCCAACTGCATTCTATTACTGTCTCTTTTTGAGCCAAGGGTGGGTTTGCGGCGTTGTCAGATTTATAAATTGTCCTTATACCTATGATTTCAACATACCCCCCACCTTGAAAGATTGTCTTTCAAAACAAATATAACAAAGATAATTGAAAATAGATACATACTTTTGACACAAAAATCAAACATCGATACAATTTATGCTTTTGCATTAACAATTGGCAAAGGACATACTTTAGAAATAGCCCTTTTAAAAACACCATTCTTCGTTTTAATGGAAACAACACGAGATTTTCCATCAGGACCTAAGAACACTTCACACACACGCCCAAGTTTCCATTGAAGAGGAGGAAGATTTTCTTCACGTACTATAACCAGCTGTCCAGGTTGCAAATTATCTCGTTCGATTTTCCATTTATGATGCTGCTGGAGTTTGGTAATGTAATCCTTGGACCATCGATTCCAAAAGTGTTGATACATGTGTTGAATATGTTGATATTTTGATAGTCTATTGATTGGAATATCCATTAAATTCGGGTCAGGTAAACTAGTTAGTCTTTTTCCAATCAAGAAGTGAGAGGGTGTCAAAACGTCCATATCGTTTGGATTGGGGGAAAGTGGGGTTAACGGTCGGGAATTCAAGGCTGCTTCCACCTGAGCGAGCAGAGTTGACAACTGTTTATAGGTTAGTGAAACATTACCCATTACTCTTTTGAGGTGGAATTTTGTTGATTTTATACCTGCCTCCCATAAACCGCCAAAATTAGGAGAACTAGATGGAATAAATTTCCAAATTACACCTTCATTTGCAAAGTAGTCTACAAGTGGACTATCTTCATTTTTCAAAAATTCAGACAACTTTTTCAATTCTGAATTAGCACCCACGAAATTTGTGCCATTATCAGACCATACACAATTCGGTTTACCTCTGCGCGAGCAAAATCTTCTGAATGTAGCAATAAATGCTTCAGATGTGAGGGAAGAAATTAACTCTAAATGAATTGCTCTGGTAGTAAAGCAGACAAATAAACAAACATAACATTTTGAGAGTCTTGCGCCACGACCAGGCTTATCTTTAATAAAAAATGGACCTGCATAATCCACTCCTGTCGTGAAAAAAGGAGGCATAGGACATACCCTTTCTTTGGGTAAAACACCCATAATTTGAGAAATACCCTTTGGTTTAGTTCTAAAACATCGAATACATTCAAATACGATTCTTCTGGCTAAGTTTCTACCTCCAATAATCCATAAGTTTTCCCTCAAGGAACTCAATAACATCAGGGGACCACCATGAAGTAGACGTTCATGTTCAGATTTTACCAAAAGATAAGTAAAATGATGTCTAGATGACAAAACTAGTGGATGTTTTTTAGCATAATCCAATTCTGATAGTTGAAGTCTTCCCCCCACCCTGAGGAAATGTGATTCATCCAAAAATGGACTTAAATTAGCAAACGACTTCAACTTAATCGCTTTTTTCGCTTTAATATTATTTATTTCTTCAAGGAAAGACTCCCTTTGAGACCATTTCACTGAAGTTGTCATTGCAAATTCTAATTCCAAGGGTGTTAACGAATCACAACGTTTATCATATTTATTTTTACAATTGTGAATAAATCTAAAACAATAAGCTAATGTGCGTTTCAATTTGGTTAAAAAGAAAATCGTTCAAACGGAAAACAAAAAACCCTTTGAACTACATGACAAATTGAGGTTTGCCTTTTTATCTCTGGTATATTTTCGAATTTAACCTTTTTTACACACAATGAAGGCCATTTTTCCTCTGTAAAGGAAAGCCAATATGGACCTTTCCACCACATTTCACAATCACCAATTTTTTCAGGGCTTATACCACGAGACAACGGATCTGCAGGATTGTCCTCACTTTTGATATACCGCCAATCCTGTGAATTGGTAAGACTTTGTATTTGCGACACTCTATTTGCGACAAAAGTCGGTAATAAATGTGGTGATGTATCTATCCAGCACAAAGTTACAGACGAGTCAGACCATAGCACAGTTTTTGAAAACTGAAGGTCTACGGAATTTTTTATTTGAGTTACCAATTTAGCTAGTACTAGGGCACCACACAGTTCAAGTCGTGGAACTGTTTGTGTTTTCAACGGGGCTACCTTTACCTTAGAACTGACTAAACATACATGAATGTTACCTTCTTCATCAATGCTTCTTATGTACACGCATGAGCCGTAGGCTTTAAGAGAAGAATCCGCAAAACCATGTATTTCCAGACTACTAGGATTTGTACAAACTACACGCCTCGTAATCTGTAGATTATTCAGAGAATAAAATTGATTTCTCAATTGATACCATTGTGTGTGGATATCAAATGGCAATGTTTCATCCCAATTTATTTTTAATGTCCATAAAGTTTGTAATAACATCTTAGCAATAATAACACAAGGACCCACTAAACCAAGTGGATCAAATATTTTTGACGTGTCAGACAAAATTGATCGCTTTGTTATTTTATTTGACTTTGGAAAATCAATACTGTATTTGAGTACATCTAATCCAAAACACCAATACAATCCAAGAGTTTTGTTCTGTTCTTTCTCACCGAAGTTAACATTTTCCAAGTCTGAAGAAAGACCATTAATTTTTCCAACAACTCGTGGATCACTACTAATCCATTTTCTCAATGAAAATCCATGTGCCTTCAATAATGATGACACATCATTACATAATTGTACAGTCTCTTCAAAAGAATCTGCACCAGATACAAAATCGTCAACATAAAAATGATGTAAGATGGCTTGAGCAGCCTTGGGTGTTTTTTTCAAGTTCTGAATGCCAACTTCTTTCAAACACCTCATAGCCAAAAAAGGTGCTGATTTTGTTCCATAAGTAACAGTGTTTAGAACATACTCCTTGATAGTGTGTTCTGGATTTTTTCGCCACAGAATCTTTTGAAGATTTCTGTGCATAGGATCTATCCAAATTTGCCTATACATTTTTTCTATATCTGCACAAACTGCAATATTAAATTGACGAAAGCGTAACAGAATTTTCAAGAGTTCATCTTGATTATTTGCACCTTTGTATTGAATGTCATTTAGAGAAATGCCATTAATTGTCTGTGCTGATCCGTTAAAAACAACTCGTAGTTTAGTTGTTAAACTCTGTTCTTTTAAAACACCATGATGTGGTAAAAAATATGACACTTGCTCATTATATGAAGATGAAGGAGCTAATGACATGTGTTCCATCATTTCATACTCTTCCAAGAAATCACAATACATTTTATTTAATTGTGGATTCCTTGCCAACCGTTTTCTAAACTCAAAAACATATTTAAAGCATGTTTTTGGGAATCTCCCAATTTAGATGGTGAATCAGATAATGGCACTTGTACTATAAACTTACCATCTGGAGATCGTTTTGTTGTTTTCACAAAAATCTCTTCACATTTCTGCTCATCCTCTGACACATAGTTGTTCAAAGAAGGAGGTTCCTCTAATGCCCAAAACTTTTCCAATTGATCGTGTAGATCAGATGTTTGAGTAGAACTGACATTAACAAAGTTACACTGTGTCACAGTGTTTCCTTTGTTTATACCTATAGATCCTGATACAATCCAACCCAGCGAAGTTTTTTGTAAAATTGGTTTTTTCGGTCCCAAATTTATCTGACCAATACATAACAAAGAATAAAAAACTTCTGCCCCTAACAGAATATCTATTTGACTGGATTTTGAGAACCCAGGATCTGCCAATGGGAGATGATGGGGAATATTCAAATGGGACACATCAATATTGTAATTTGGAATGTTTACCGAAATTTGAGGAACAACCAAACACATAATATTTTGTTTGAAATTGTTTTTTATAGATTGAATTGTGATGTTGCACCTATTTTTAATCTCAGATATCGATTGGTTTATACCAACAATTGATATCTGAATGTTATCCAATTCAATTCCCAACTTTTTTGTATAGCTATATGTAATTAGATTAGATTGGGATCCATTATCAAGGAGGATTCTAGCAATTTGAGGATAATTATTTTTATCCATCACATACACCAAAGCAGTAGACAACAGTACTTCATTGTCTACAATATTTTTATTGAGAGTAGTAATCGTAGAAGTGTGAGTTGAGGTGACCTGTGAAGTACTCGGTTGAAAATCAACTGATGTATTTTCAGTACCATGGCTAGAATCGAGGCTAGAATTTTGTGTTTCATGGTTGCTTAATGATTCATTAATATGTTTATTAATTTTTTGCACTTCATAATGCAACAAAGTATTGTGTTTTTGACCACACTTTCTACAATTACCACTCGAACAATCTCGACTTACATGTGAGGCTCTCCTCAAGCAATTCAGGCACAACCTTGAATGAACACCCATTTTTCCAAATTTTTCACAGTTACCAATAAAGTGCTTACCATTACAACAAGAACAAACTATATTTGACACTACTGCGAAAGACTTACTGGATTTGAAATCAGATTTGAATTTTACTTGACTATATTTTTTATTACCTTGATTGTTTTCTAATGTTTCTAAGAGTTCAGCCCTTGATTTTAGAAATTCTTTGAATTCACTTAGTTTTGCCAACTTATCACGAGGCCGTTCTTCTTCCCACTGACGTAGTGTACTAAAATCTAACTTTCCATAAATTAGAAATATTATTATCACATCCCAAGAATCAATTTTCAAACCAAGAGATTCTAACGATCTCAAGTGTTTTGTCATTGCGTCCATGAGATTTCGTAGTTCACTCGAAGACTCTCTCACCAATGATGGAAATGTAAATAATGATTTTAAATGATTATTGACCAACAAATATTCATTATTGTACCTATCACAAAGTAAATCCCATGCAACTTGGTAATTTTTTGCTGAAAATTCTGGTGTTTGTATTATTTGCCTGGCCTCACCATCCCAAGCACCTCGAAGAAAATGAAATTTCTCAATATCACCTAGGTTGTCATTCTCATGAATCAATGACCTAAACGTATCTCTAAATTCTAACCAAGTGTCTACGACTCCATTAAATTTAGGGATAGGGATTGGTGGAAGTTTAGGTTTTGCCATTATAGCATTAGGTGCTTTCGAATTATGTATGGAAAGAACAGCTGATCTTTGTTAAATATTATCATCCAAGTCAATATATGTATTTTCATCGAATCCACCCAAAACTTCCTTGCAAATGGCCATGACTTTATGAAAAGAATCATCAAATTCTTCCCTGATTTTCAATTGATTTTCCAAGTCATTTTCATCTACTGACATTTCTATTATTGATTGAATTTCATCAAATTCTGACAGTAAAGAATTGAGCGATTTCATCCTCGATTCCAATTCTATCAAAGATACTTTTTCTATAGGCTGATTATTAACTTTTTTATCCAAATACCCATCCACAAATTTCTTAAATAAGGTTAGGCGAGATTTCATAACACCCCTTTTTCTATTTAAAGTTTTAATTTCATCTACAATTGTATATTTTACTTTTGTAGCACCAAAACCAAATTAATATGAATGAAAAATATAAATAGAACAATTACCAATCTACCAACACAGTTAAAAACAGCCTAGATAGGTATAAAGGAAAGGAAAAGGTATGAATAGACTCACTCTCGTTCTCCAATAAACAAACCAATGCATGTATCCACTGCTCTCCACAAATGTGTACTTCGATACTTCGAAATATGATGTCTACCAGTCCACCGTTTACATAACTCCAATGTCTCCAGTACTCCAACAAAGCAGTGGCCAGCAACAATGCACGTATTAGTAATCACAAGGCGATAAAGTCCAAATTCGTTCAGCAACGATTTTGGCGCGTAGTCGTTCTCGTTAAGGTATGTATTTTACTTGTTGCTATTATCCAAACTCGATGCATGCACTAAAGTATGCTCGAACCACCAATAATCCAGGTTGTTTACCAAAACATCCAAAAGTATCCGGATCGCAGGAACAAATGTTAGGAGTTTTAACTCGCTACCAATAAGGACTGTAATTCTTCATTAACTTGTTTACTAATGAAAGCCCAAGAACTTTCAACCAAAACTGTATTAACATTTATTAATTTACACAAAACGAAGTTGATAGACACACTTCTTCATTGCAAGCTGTTCGTTGTTATTTACATACAACAAAAAAACCGCTACGAATAATCATAGCCAACTGCATTCTATTACTGTCTCTGTTTGTGCCAAGAGTGGGTTTGCGGCGTTGTCAGATTTATAAATTGTCCTTATACCTATGATTTCAACAACTTTTTTGAATTAGAGCTCGCGTTTTCCAATGTTTCAGAAATTCAGCCCATACAGAATCTACTCATTCATCACCTGAGACCAGAATAACTAACAGTTGATAGTCAACTGTTCTGTCAAAGCTGTGCCATAACAACAGACAGTCATAAAATAACAAGTATAGTTGAAACATCTGCAAATCATAACTCTGAAGCTCTTCAGTTATGACTCAGCAACCCAAAGATGCATCAAACTATTTCAACGAATCAAGCTACTCATTCATCACCTGAGACCAGAATACCTAATAGTTGATAGTCAACTGTACTGTCAAAGCTGTGCCATAACAACAGACAGTCATAAAATAACAAGTATAGTTGAAACACCTGCAAATCATAACTCTGAAGTTCTTCAGTTATGACTCAGCAACCCACAGATGCATCAAACTATTTCAACGAATCAAGCTAGAAGAACACCCCAATCTAGCCGACTGCAATTACGATTTTAAGCAGTCATTGTTCGCTTTGGTTCTGGAGCAGATTTTGGCCACTATTACACCTTAGCCAAAGATAAAACGGGCTGGTACAAATTTGATGACAATTGCGTAAATAGAATACCTTCTTTGGAACTGGACCTTTTGGAGCCTTCGAAGACACCATACATCCTATTTTACCGTAGAGCAGATTGTCACAATTCGTCGGACCTCCTTAGAAGTTCTCTTTCAAGGAATTCCAACTCTTCAGATGGTGTGGTGTTGCATGATTTTCGGGGTTTCCCTGCAGCTCTGAAAGCGAATGCGCTACAAAAACCAATGAAGCCGCCCCGGAGCGCCGATCAATCATTTTGATGTTTTTACTTTGTTCTTGTTAGTTTCACTATGTTAATAAATTGACATATATTGGTTTAGCCGATATTCCACCAATAGTTCTTAAGGACCACTGAATTTTTCGACAAAAATAAAATATCTGCTTGCTTGGCATGAAAAATATTACATTCATGCCAATTTCTGTTATCGGAAAGTAATGAAAAAAGTATAAAATAAAAATAAAAACGATAATATTGGTTTTTCGTAAAATTTTTGAAAATCAAAGTTGTAGATTTTTTAATTATTCACAACTTTTCAGTTAAACTTCTTCTGGTAAAATACGTATTTACGCTGCACATTAGTTAAACCCTTTTCTACCATTTACAACCTGTACGAAATTTTATTACCCTGTACGGAATTTTTCAATCAAAAAAAGGTAATTCACCTGGTCTAATTCTCATACATGTTCTCTCAGAGATTTTCACCCATTCAGCGGCTGGCGAGGTATTCATGTTTTTACTGGTGTGTCTCGCCCGCCTCATTAGATCCCTAATAATACTTTTTCAGTCCGTTAGTAATATTCCAGTCAGGTCTTGTCTCCCGAGTCCGACACATTCCGGGTGCGCCTTGAATGATATCTAAGTAATCACTCTCCACGTCCGTGGAGTGAGTGATTATACTGTTTAAGTATCATGTGCCCTGAGTAGACGGAATGGAACAATCAACACCGTTTTGATTTTCAGATTAGAGAGCAGTGTATTCATCATTCCACCAAAGACCCCTATGGTCAGAAGCACTGAATAAACCAAATGGTTTGATCAAAGCTTGGGGTTTTTGAAGAGTAATTCTTGATATTCGTTCTTTTTTTTCTTCCCTTTCACAACAGTGTTCGTTCCGCTTGGATCCGGAAACTCTATAACAAAAATCTTCCCACTTTGGTAATCAAGGTGTGATAAGGCCTCTCATTTACTTAGTCTTGAGTCAATTTGTTAGACTTCGTCATTTGGCAACAGCGTGATTTTTGTAGGTAATACAACAAGTGTATTGGGGATTATCGAAATAAAAATTCATTCAACTTTGAGAAACAGTTATGTTGCTTGGCAACCACACGAGCGCATCCATGTCACGAGTTGTATTTGTTAAGATTATTCCATCGGATTTGTGACTTTTGCGTTACTGGGAAAGACAAGAACTTTGATTACTGAATCGTCCAATAGGCCAACGATGGGCATCCAATTTCCCTGTGTTTCTCAATTTTATGTTATCGGAAGTATTTTGAAGGTAATTTCTCTATGCTGAGTATACTGTCGTTACATTTCAGGCAAAGCTTGTTTAAAAAATTATATGAATTAATACCCAAACATGTTTCAAATTAGACTTTCCCATTCTACTGAACATATACGAATCTAATCTACTATATCATTCGAACATATGCCACGTCCGTAAGTTTGTCTCATTTTATTCATTTGTGAATTATGTTCGAATAATTTCGGTCGATCACGCCGTTGTCAATCAGAAATCTTCATAAACAGCTTATATAATAACAAAGTAAAGAGGTATTTGTTGCATATACCCAAAAACAAACCATGTCTAACACCAATAAAACGATTTACTCTTATAAGTATGGGAAAATCAAAAAAACGAATTGAGAGGGCAATAGATCTCAGTGATATGCAATTCGAGGCAAAGTATAATAGAAAAAGTTCGAATGAAATCTCAGTGTGTGAAAATGTGTATGTAAAGGAATTTGATGACATTGAACCTTGTGAAACAGAGCAAAGTGGGAAAAATAGAGGGAAAAAGTTAGTCTTGAAGTTGATGCAACATGTTCAGGTGATCATCACATACTCAAACTTCACATTACACTATTTTCCAGAGAGAAAGTACAGATGTGGACTGTGATAGTTCAGAGAATGGTAGTCAGATAGTGAGAGTGAATGTATTGACTTGCACAGTAAGAGTGGACCAAACAACTATTCCGTGGCCTCAAATACTGTGTCTTCTGTCAACCAAGATACTGCTACATTTTTGAGAAACTAGGCATTGACAAATAATGTAACTTATATGACACTTTCTGAATTATTGGCTTGGTTTAGTACTAAACCCGATTATCTCATTTACCAGGCTCGAACACTCCTCAAAACACCTGTGAATTTACAAGTCGAAAAAATGGAGATAGGTGAATTTTATTAGTTAGGTCTGAAGAAATACTTGGAGGATATATTCAAAATATATCCCACTATTCTTGAAATACATTTGGATTTTGGCATAGATGGATTGCCGCTCCACAAAAGCACCAACTTGCTTTTTTGACCAGTAATATGCGAAGTGATTATAGATATGGTAGACTGACTTTATACTGTGTCTCGTCATCGTGGTACAGAAAAGCCTCGCCTCGGGGAATTCTTTGAAAAATTCACCATTAAACTCTCACAATAATTAGTGAAAGGATGCATCAAGGGCACTGAAAATAAAATTTGTAAAATCAATATCAGAACATTTTGTTGTGATACTCCTGCACCTATGTGAAAAATGTCAAAGGTTACACTGTGTATAGTGGCTGTAATGAATGTCACGTAAGGGGTGAGTTTTCGAATGTAGTTTCTAGACGTAAGAGCTGCCTAGAGGACTGATGAAGAGTTTGAAATGAAAATAGATGTTGATTATCATAAAGGTAATTGTCTATTGGAAACAATTGAAAATTGGTATGGTGTCAAGTTTCCCAGTCGATTATATGCACAACTTATGCCTAGGTGTTATGAGGAAGCTTATATTTTGTTGGATGGATGGTAGTAGAATTTACAGGATTTGTGGTTTGCTTTGTTGAATTTTGAAAAAAATTTGTTTGATTCGTAGAATTTGGCCTTCAAAGTTAAATAGAAGACCTGGAACAGTCAAAGAATTAGAAAGATGGAAAGCGACAAAACTCCGACAATTTCTTAGGTACATTGTTCCTGTGTTATTGAAGAAAATATTACACAACAAGAAATATAATGACTATGCACGATCATTGATGCAGATGTTCGTAACACATGCTCCCATGATAAATAGAAAAGAAATAGCCACTTACATATAATTTTATTTCCTTATTTATCTGGCAGATGAGGCAGCAACATATGGTAGCTTGAACACAATCAATTACTTTCCATTTGAGAATCACTTGAATTTGATGAAAAACATGCTGAGAAAATCAAATTTACTACTTCAGCAAGTTTTTCGAAGGATATGTGAAAAGTAAAATGTTATAACAAAAACGAAATCGAAACCAGATATATCTGTTTGTGGAAAGATTATAAACGCCAGTCATATTCCTGAAAATTTTAGTGAAGCAATGAAAATCAAATATAGCAACCACAATTTTCATGTGAAACTGATCTTCGAAAGAAGAAAAATAAAGTTATCCAGGAAGTCTGGAAATGATATAGTAATGCTGAAGTGTGGACAAAAATATCATGTAAAGGAGTGGTCATACCTTAAGAGCCGTACTAAAAATATTATTAATGATGGTGAAATAAAAAGACAGTTTTTCCTACCTAATGCCTAGTGTGTCTCTACAGGAATTTTTAATCTTTGACAGGGGTGAGTAAAAAAGGTTAACCTTAGAAAAGGTGGAATTGTATATTTGATTCACGTGAACTTAGCCACACTTTCCAGCCACAGTTTCTGACTTGAGGACCGCTGACGTTGAAATGCTGCGAGAATTACTCACACTGTTGCCAGATCAATTACTAATACCTAAATAGTCAATCATGATTTGAATAGGGATACAGATCAAAATAATTTGAATCTAATCACAATTGAAAATTATATATGTTAGACATATTGACAATATTGAACTTCGGAAGAAAGAGAAAAATCATGAAAATTGCTTTTCGCATAAAGAATACATTTGTAGGTGCATATTGAGTAAAATGTGAGAATTCCATGTTCTTTGAAATGATAACGACCTGTTTCTCTATAATCTAGAATAAACATTATTCGTATTAATTCTGTTTTGAGGAATGACAACTCTGGATGCGCTCCCTGCACCGCCCCATAAAATAATATTGTACGAAATGTGGGAATAAACGATAGCCTAGTAGACGCTGATCAACTGACTAGACACACAAATATTTTTCAGTTGTAATATAACGAAATAACTACTATTCAATTTCTTGCAAATGTGATAAATATTAGAATTCCAACCCTTAATTGATAAAGACTGCAGGGATGAAAGTGGAATGAAGAGTCCGCGCTGCTGAAAAACAAGAAGTAGCACATGAAGGAAAAAGTGAAGGAAAAAAATTAATAGATTTTTCCGGGATTTGAATTGTTGGTAACGAACAGGTTGAGGAACCTATGAAAACATCGTCATCTTTTTTTCGATGGCCGTCAAAGTAATAAAAAAAAATTAATATTTTCTCAGTCTATAAAATGGTCGTAAATAGACGCGCTGCTAATTGATCAAAAATACCACAAGAAAGAAGAGGTTGATGAATTTATAAAACCATCAAAATTTTTCTCTGGGTGGCCGTCAGGGTGAAAATACATTTTCTCAAAGAATCCAATATGAAAAATATCTGAGAAATATTTTTTATATAACTACTTTTCTGGCTAATACCACGCTGACTATTGGAGTATACCTATTGAATACCCACCATTATAATCTGGAAGTGAAATATCTGTGAGCTCTGAATTAACCAGATAAACAATAATTTGAAATAAATAAACATACCGATGTTAGATTCTAAACTTCTTATCCTTAATGAAAATTGAAGTAGATTGAAGGAATGTATGGAATCAGATGATATTTTATAACTTACCCTAAGAAACATGCAATTTTCATTTACCAGAAAATGTAGGATCTAACATTTTGTGTCCATTTATTTCATAATATTTTTCTTCGGAATAATTCAGAACTGATAGATAATGCAAACTCTCATAAATTTTTTAATTTTTCAGTTCTCATGGTAGGTATTCAATAGATTCAATTCAATTGTGTATGTTGTATTAGTTAGGAAAATAGTTGTTTTTTGTTGAATAAACTAATCCTATTCAACGGGCTCTTGAACGATGGAAAATCTAGATTCCTCAACACAGATTAGTGATTGAATCTGTCAATTACAGAACTTTCCATGAATCAATACGCTGTTAATTTCATTGAAATAACATGTACAATTGAATGTATTACACATTTTATTCAAACCTGAGCTGTGCTTCTTTTATTTTGAATAAAATTCTGTATTGATGGAATTTTATTTATAAACATTTTTATTCACTAATATTTTCTGTATGGAACTGATAGCTGTATTTTTCATCGTAAACAATAGTTTAATTGGAAATGCTTTCGTTTTAGAGAAAGTTTTAACTTGGAAAAACTAGTTCAATCAGTGTTTCATCATATTTATCAAGTTTCAAATGATACATTTTTAATTCAGGAGGTTTTTATCATGTATGATATTTTTTGAATACATCTAGACTTAACAATTTAAATTTCAGTTTCACCAAGAAATAATCTTCGGTGTAAAAAAACTGAATTCGAAGTTCACTCCATTATAAAAACATCAGAAGTGCTGCGGATAGAGAAGGAGGAAAAGAGAAGAGGAGAAAAACATAAATAATGATCTAATTATAAGTATATATATATATATATAAATGTGTGTTTTTTGAGAGTTTTATATATATTTCATTTCATGCAAAAGATTTTATCTTTGATTTTAGTTTAGTTCATTCATTCCTTCACAGGGCGGATACATTTAGCCAATACAAGGAAAATCTGCTCAAATGAAGTTGTACTGGGCATTAGTATAGGGACATTGAAGAACAGACATCATACCATAATACTGCCGTTACAGAATTTTAATTGGATCTTGTTGTTAATTCGAAAGCCAATCAGTTGAATATGCCGTCTGATTGACCGTCTGGAAACCGTCGCCCATAGTGTCCTTTTTTTAATGGTCCCATACCAATGCCATTTATTTTGCTACAACATCCAGTTACGGGAGCAATGTATTCAAATTACCGCAAATGAATGTTCGTTGGGTATATTTATCATTATCATTATCATTTCTAGTTATTCTGTTATTTTTGATGTATATATTAATTTTTCAAAATGTCATCATTCCTTGTCAAGAATTACCGAATTATGGAGGAATGCTTTCATTTAAAATAAACCAATCAAATGGCATTATTTTCGCACATAAGAGCAGTGAAGCCGGTGTTTCGAAAATTCCAAAGTTCTACGTTATAATTACAACAATCACGGTAAATATAGAAATGTCACTTCTACAGTTCGAAGTAGTAGGTAATATGGTTCGCAAAATGAACTGTTTCAGCAACACGGATTCTGTCCAATAGATCTTCTTGAAATTGTCTGATGGAATATTTTTTCGAAATGCAGAATTTTCAAAGTACTTTTTACTTTCCTGCCACACAGCCTGTGCTGCTTTACAAAATACCAATCGAATAAGTATTCTTAGAAAATTCTGCATTTGTGGGGACATTCTGATGAGTCATTATTTGAAGTTATCTTACTTTGGTGATATTCGATGAATCCATCAAGAACGATTTCCCTCCAACTTCCTTTTTTTGGAGGATCTTTTTCGGTGAATGGACTGATCAAGGTCACGTCGTGACCCGCCTCGGCGAGACCTTTCATAAGAGCGTTATCAAGTATGTAATGGCTGCGCGACGCCATAGGAAACACACCAAGAATACGCGCACATTCATTCCACTTTATCAAACATAGAAATGATGAAACGAGGAACATAAACCTCAACAACATGATGCTCAACGATGATCTGATCGACTGTTTCTTGTTGCAAGATCCATCAATAATATTGAAGCGATTAGTGGATGATTCTAAACAGATTCGTATCAGGAAATTTACAGATTTATTCACCCACAATGGGTTAATACAAAAAATGAGAAAATAAAAAGAAATAAGATAAGAAAGTTGATAATACGTAATTCAATACGAACGTTTATTGACCAAATAAGAATTAAGCAATAAGAGCTAGCCAACTTTTAACTTCATATCTTAATTTAGTTTAAAAATATGCATGCGCATGTGCTGATATGAAATTGTTAATTCCGTTATAGTACAGGAGCCGAAGAGAGGTCTACCTTCATCGTTCTGTTTAACGGATGAAACGTACTAAGTACGTATTAAGTTTCATAAATAGATCAAAATGTGGTCCAGACAATGAGTTTCAAATATTTGCACCATATGGAAAACTTTTTTATTATCGATTTGTCAGAAAATTGTATTTTTCAGAATACTTGTATATGAGTTGTCAACATTTCAACTTTCCACACGGTGTACAGAGGGGCACAAAAAATAGAATTATGATCAAGAGTAAACTACGCTGGCTGTAATTCCAAATTTGAATATTGCTTTCAGTTCTGAACAACCGCCTTGAATGAACTTTTTGATAATGTCAATAATAAGGGGTAGTTTGCAATCGATCAAAATTCCTATATATTTGGAAATTTCAAATTTTGACAAGTCATATGCAAGTATTCTGCAATGCACTAATTTTTATGAATCTGATTGGTATGGTCATTATGCTTTCATCTGCTTCTGATGTAATATTATTAAGGAAGAAGCTCCTAAGATTTAAAAGGAGAATTAAAGTACGGTCAATGAATCTGCTGGAGAGAAAAAATTGTGTGTATCAGAATTTACTTCTTTATGCCAAAACTCATGAAAGGGAGCAATTTTTCAGCTTTACCTGAATGTCCCCTGATGTTTGAACACCTCTTGAATATGGTATATCCTCAT
The DNA here is from genome assembly GCA_958298965.1 of Chrysolina haemoptera. Lineage (NCBI taxonomy): Eukaryota > Metazoa > Arthropoda > Insecta > Coleoptera > Chrysomelidae > Chrysolina > Chrysolina haemoptera. The sequence continues at coordinate 18,274,415 of OY282589.1, read as the reverse complement.
TTAAAAAGGGACCCTAGAATTCAGACAAATTAGCTAAAATAAATAAAAAAATGCAAAATTGCTGAAATTTGGCAAGGATGTTGAAAAATACGTATATATTCAAGAACTGATGAGTCCCGAGCTCTGAGGTTCGTGCTTTAGCCGCAATATTGAAAAAATGGGGTAAACTTATTTTTCGCAAGTACATTGAATTTTGTGTGCATTGATGACCACAGAAATTATTCAATACGCAGTAATTAATTCATATATTACTTATTTATGGAAAAATGACGTTCAAAATATTTTTATTGTTGATAAAGATGTTTCTATTCAAAATTTTAAATGATTTTATTCTCCCGTCTATTTCTCTTCTAGATCAGTTCTGAAGAAAAAAATTAATTTTCATTACATAGGTGAGTATTGGTCATAAGTTGTTGAAAATATAATATCAACTGAACCATACCTTATATCTTCATCTGAATATGCAGGGTCATCCTCAATAACATCGTCAGCATCAGTCGTTTACGTCATCAGGAGCGGAATCTTCATCATACGGCTCCGCGATACTTTCAAAACTATTGAGACATTGCACTTCTTAGCAATAGGAAATTGCATTGGCATAAAAAATGGCGTTTTATTTGTTACAGATGATCTTATCTGTATATACGATGCATGTAAAATCACACAACGAACCTATTAATCTATTTCATATCGACTACAATTCACATTCACAGTTTGAATGACAGTGTAGATACACCCGATTAAACTTCTTTCGAAACTATTCAGTTGAATTTAATGGGAAGGCACACTTTGTTTTGATTCCAGACGTGCAATATACTGAGAGACTTTAACTTCATATATATTCATCCAATGAAATACCGGTAATAGTTCGCACGAAAATAGCTAGTGTTTGAATTCTCCTTTTTTTTTGTCTGAATCAAATACAATTTGACTTGTAAGTATATATAATGTTGCGTCTTCGGTTATGGACTGGAATGGACTTGCCGTTATTACTTAAACTTCACTTGACAACACTGTAATACAAGTCACTGTCAAAACTGAAATTCTGATACCAAAATACTTGTATCCAAGGTAACTCAAGGTAACTTTCTAACTAACTCCATCCCACAAATGCATTGCTTTTATATAAAAATAAAGTTCTAGAAAAATTAAAAAATCAATAGAACACAATAAGAATGTTCGACGATTGATCCAGAACAAAAGATAGTGCTTCTAGATTTTTCCATCTAATTCATCGAACGATCTCGAAAAATTCGAGAAGTCTTCATCAAATTTCAGGTCTGTAACACTGCCTCCTCCTTTAGGTTATTCCGTCCCGGATAATACCATCACCATTTTGGTTGTCCCTCTGGAACCAATTTGGGGGATCGTGGCCTCGGTATTCTGCTAACCTTTTGATGTGAACAACTTTGGGTTTACTCCTTGGGTTGAGCTGGATGCGGTATACCAATTCGTTGATCTTCTTTATGATGACGTAGGGTCCTGTCCAATTTCTCTGTAGTTTGGGGCATTTTCCTTTCTTTCTCTGAGGTTGGTAGAGCCAAACGGCATCATCTGGCTCAAACATAGTCCCTGGACTCTTCCTGTAGTTTCATTTCTCTCCCAGTGATCAACATTGAAGGGGTATATCCCGTGGACTGATGCTGGGAACTTCGATAGGATAGGAGAAATAGTGGTACCAACTCATCCCAATCCTTTCGATTTTTGGAGATGAATATCGATAGGTACTGGCTGATGGTTTTATTATGTCGTTCAACCATACCATCTGATTGTGGATGTAGGGCTATGGTACGAGTCTTCTTCACACCTAGAATATTCGTCATTTCCTGCCATAACTCAGATTCGAAGTTTCGTCCTTGTTCAGAATATAATTCCAGTGGGACTCCATGTCTGACTATTACATTTTCTATGAAGGCCTTTGCAACGGTCTTTGCCTCCTGGTTTGGAATGGGCACAACTTCAGGCCACTTGGAGAAATAATCCAAGGCTACCATCAAATATTCATTACCTTGCTCGGTAACAGGAAACGGCCCAAGAATGTCAACTGCTACTCTTTCGAATGGTTCACCAGAAAGATTTTCCTTCGACTTCTGGTTTTGGGTCCCTTCTTTGAAGAACATAGGTCACATCTTCTGCACCATTCTTATACATCCCGACAACAATTCACCCAATGGAATCGTTCTCGAATTCAACAAGGGTCCTCTTGATTCCAAAGTGTCCACCTGCACGACTACTATGAAGTTGCTCGAGCACATCTTTAGTAAGTGCCTTCGGCAGGACCAGTTGGTACACCACAGTTGCTCCATCTGGGCTCTCCCATTTGCGATGCAATAGGCCATCACGAAGACATAGGGAATCCTATTGAGCCCAGTACCCATTTTACTAAAGTGGGCTATTACTTTCTCTTCGCCATCCTGTTCTTGGGATAAAACTGATCTAATGCCTTGCTGAGACGCATCACAGTTCAAAATAAATGTGCCGTGTTCCCGTGGGTAAGCCAAAATAGGCGCAGTTGTCAATTTCTTTTTCAGTTTAGTGAACGGCTGTTGGCAATCAGGGCTCCAATCAAACTGAACGTTGTTCTCAGTTAAGCGGTGGAGTGGCTTGGCAATTTTACCAAAGTCTTGAACAAATTTCCTGTAGTAGGTACATAGCCCCAGAAAACTTCTTACTTCATGTTTATCCCTAGGACGTGGCCAACTCCTAACAGCCTTGATTTTAGCAGGATCGGTCTTAATTCTTTCGGCCGAGATGACATGGCCTAAAACATCTTCTTTTTGAAACTTCTTTTTGAAATAAATAACACTTCTTTGGGTTCAGTTGCAGGTTAGCATTTTCTAACCTCAAAAATATTTTTTCCATATTATTCAGATGTTCGTCAAATGTCCTTCCCATTACTATGACATCATCCTAGTAGACTAAACAAATTTTTTATGTCAAACCTCTCAATACTAGTTCCATAAGTCTCTCAAAAGTGGCGGGAGCATTACATAAACCGAACGGAAGAACTTTGAATTGGTACAGCCCTTGTCCGGTAGAAAACGCTGTTTTTCGTCTATCGTCAGGATGAACTTCCACTTGCCAATACCCGCTTTTCAGGTCCAACGTTGAAAACCATTTGGAACCGGATAATGTGTTTAGTGTATCATCGATTCTTGGTAATGGGTAGATCCTTCATCGTTACGTCATTCAATCGACGATAGTCCATGCAAAATCAGGTTGATCCATCCTTTTTGGTTACCAATACTACCGATGAGGACTATGGGTTTGTGGTTTCTTCAATTATGTCATCCATCATGTTGTTTATTATGTCTGCTACCTCTTTCTGTTTGGCAAACGGTAGTCTCCTCGGAGCCTGCCGGATTGGTTGGGCATCGCTGGTGTTGATGCGATGTTGAACTAGATTGGTACATCCCGTCGCAGTCTCTGTCGAGAAAATGTTACGATGGCTATAAAGAAACTCTTTGGCCTTCTGCTTTTCGTCCATAGTTGAATGTTCCGTGGATTCCATCATTCTGTCTATTGTTCTCTGATCGGTATTAGTGGTATTTTTTCGCAGTACCTGAGTGTGGTTTTCACAATTGATAACTTGAGTGACAGGTTTGCAGAATCCTAATTGGTCGTTTTTCTTCAGGAGGACTTTATTTTCCAAAGTATTGGCAATCCTGACAGGAATCAGTTGTTCTGTGTTCACAAGACATCGGGCAATTCAAATTCCATCTTGGCGGTATTCATCATTTTCAATTATTCCAGTGCTCAAATCCCTAGGTTCTATATCCATTCTGGCCATGATGATGGTTTCGGAGTTTTTCGGAATGTGGATGTCTTCGTCAACATAAATCTTAATTGGTTGGATTTTCTCATTGTACCTGCTCAGGAAGATTTCTTCATTGCCAATCCGCAAAATTTTCTGTCTGATGTTAAGGATGAAGTCATTCTTCTCCATGATATCCAGACCCAAAACACATTCATCCCTTATTTCCGCAACCAACATAGAATGTTCTATGGTAATAGGTCATATCTGGAAGTGTACAAGTGTTTCCCCAATGACTGGTGCGGTTTGTCCCGTTGCCGTTTCCAAAACCATATTCCTTTTCATCGGCTTCACAGATTATTGAATGAGGTCTGGGCGAACGACTGATCTCGAAGCTCCTGTATCAACAGTGAAGGTGCATTTCCGATCTTCTAAGTAACCTTGTATTAGTAGACTTTGGTAATTTTTCTTCAATGACGATATATGGATCTTGGGACTTTGAACACTGAAAGTCGCCACGCGCCCCCTAGTGCCGACTAATTCTCGTTTTCCTGGTTGGGAGCAGGTCCTCTTTCAGACGTTTGAGGTCTTCTTTCTGACGTGGTCGATCTCCTGAAGGCTCCTCTGGTATAACGCCCACGTTGCTCTGTTCCTGGGCTCGGAGATCTAGATCTATCTGCGTTGCTCGCTGACGACGATCTCTTTTTTCTTGGACTTCTGGATCTCGATCTCTCCCAGCAACTCCTCTGTAGATGGCCGCTTTTCCCATAGTTATAGCAGCGCCTCTTCCTGTCTTCTTGGGAAGGCACTTGGTTGCTTAATGCTGTTATGGTGTCCAATATTTTCTTCAATAGCGCCTCGCTTGTAGGAGAATCCTCGTTGAATTTAACTTCATGTAACTTGGGCCTCGTATTTCTTGATGCGTTTTTCGCTCCAAATATGCTATTAGTGCTGCGCTTATGTTTTAAAGTCGTCCTAGTCGAAGGGCTTGTTGCATGTCGGTATCTCTCAAACCATCGATGAAAGTCTGCAGCCCTATTTGTTGTATGAACTCCTTCGGTGTTTGTGGGTATGCCAAATTGATGAGTCGCTTTACTTTGGCTCCATACTCCTGTAGGGTTTCGTTGGATTTTTGGTGTCGACTATTTAATTGGCTCTGAAACACTTGTTTGAGATATTGCTGTCCATATCTGATTACCAAAGCTTCAACAAGTCTAGAATATTCTTTCTGATTACTTTCGGGGATATTCTGAAAGATGTCCAATGCTTGTCCTCGTAGACACAGGACTAGAAAAGTGACCATTTCCTCCTCGGACCAGCCGTTTACGTTTGCTGCCGCTTCAAATTGACGTCTATACAAGGACCACGAGGATTGCCCATCAAATGTTGGAGGCTTCAAAATTTTCACTCGTGTAGGCTTTATCGGAGTTTTCAGTGAGAGTGGTCTTTCGCTGGTGGAGGAGATTTCCTCAGAGGGTGCACGCTTGTGTGGAAGGTGTAACGTTTCCAGCCTCTCCTTGATCCTATCCACTTCTTCGTTGAATTTCTTGTTCACCTCTCGTGCCACCCGTTCATCTATTTTGAACAGTTCATTTTCGACGTCTTGGACCCTTCTGTTGGCTCCCTGGACTTGTGCTCTGACCACTTGTACTACTTCGGTGATTTCATTCTGGAAGCACTGTTGACTGTGACTAATACGTTGCAGAAGATCAACGTGGTGTTGTGACTGCTGGACTAACCGCGCCTCCTGTTCCTCTTGTTCTTGTTTTCGTTTGGCTTCTTATTCCTCTTGTTCTTGTTTTCGTTTGGCTTCTTGTTCCTCTTGTTCTTGTTTTCGTTTGGCTTCTTGTTCCTCTTGTTCTTGTTTTAGTTTGGCTTCTTGTTCCTTTAAAAACTCAAGGATATCTGCTGATGTCGCCATCTCGTCGTAATTATTTGCTCGAGTTTTCACCATCAAATACCGGAAAACTGCCTTACTTTTCTTTCTTCAGTAACACTTATTCTACCGCTGTCACCAATTGTTGCGTCTTCGTATTCAAAAATAAGTGTACACTGGTATGGACTTGCCTTTATTATTCAAACTTCACTTGACAACACTGTAATCTGTAATAAAGTCACTGTCAAAACTGAAATTCTGATACCAAAATACTTATATCCAAGGTAACTCAAGGTAACTTTCTAACTAACTCCATCCCACAAATGCATTGCTTTTATATAAAAATAAAGTTCTAGAAAAATGAAGAAATCAATAGAACACAATAAGAATGTTCGATGATTGATCCAGAACAAAAGTTAGTGCTTCTAGATTCATCGAACGATCTCGAACAATTCGAGAAGTCTTTATCAAATTTCAGGTCTGTAACAATACAATTACTAGTGTAATTCCCTATTACTGCAAAGTGGGTAGCATTCCAGCCCTGCTTTTTTGCAGTCACTTCTCGCATGGCAATCAGTTGTACAGTTGCAGGAAATCAATTTTAATATTGATTTTTGAGCTGGTGCGAGGAGTGTTGGATCTAGAAAACCATAAACTTTCGTCCATCCTCATTCCTCTGGGTTCATTGTATTTTCAAGCCACGACTGAATTTGGTGAAATACTCGGAATTAATTCTTTAGAAATTTTGTTGGGGTTGGATCAGTAAAATCGAAGAAAAACTATTGTTTTTTTGTCAACGTTTCTAATTTCATTGAATTTATCATCAGGGCTCTGTAACAATGAATTTTCACAGAAAAAAATTTTCAACTATATAGTAGAATATACAAATAGAATGGAAATTATTAGTATTACTTGCCACGATTCATTATAAACCTCCGAGAAACAAAATGTTTAATGAATACTTAAGAGAACTTACCAAAATTGTTTGATTTTCTGAGTTAAAATCCTTAAACTATTTTTAAAATGAACCGACATAATAGATAACAACGCACGAAGGACAATAACACATATATCCATCAACAAGGAAACGAAACACTGAATTGAAATTTGGAGACGTCGTGAAGCGATCGATACGAATGTTTTATTTTATGGTTCTTTTTATAATTGAACGAAGAAACGAAGCTAAAAACATGAAATATGAATGGATATATCAACTCGGAATCTGACCTATCAAATTAAAAAACGCTGTATTTTAACCTTCTATGTCCCTTCTGGTATTGACGCTATTTTCTTTCACTATATGGATCATATCACTAAGAAGTCTTTTGGAATGAAAGGGTTGTGTATCAAGAACGTTGGGTGTCGGAAAATCAAAACTGTGACCGTTTTCCCTAATGTGTTCGACTAAAGCCGTAGGATTTATGATATTTAATTTTTTTGTGTCTCTTTCATGTTCAGATATTCTTGTTTTTAAATAACGTTTGGTTTGTCCTACATAACATTTTGGGGGCAGTTTTCACAATTGATTTTGTATACTGTATTTGATTTGATGTCTAAGGGGGTTTTTGTTTTTTGGCGTGTAAAGAAGTATTTTCCAATGGTGTTTTTGTTCTCAAATACTATTTGTGATTGTTCATCTCTTAGGACTGATGCTAGTCTTTCTGAAAGGTTTTTGACATACGGTATTTTGTTATATTTCATTATCGTTGGGTTTGTCGTTTTTTGGGTGTTTTGGATGTTTTTCGTTGAGTATTTTTTTAATGAGTGATGTTGGGTAATTGTTTTGGGCAAGGTATTTTTTAATCATTTCTAAATTTTTTGGATGGTATTCCGTATTGGAAATTGCGAGTGCCCTTGTTTTTAAATTCCTTATAATGTTGATTTTTTGTCTGAAGTTGTGTGTGAGTTGTAATTTAGAAATCTTTCTGAAAAGGTAAGTGTGTGATACCAATCCACTTTCAAGACATTATCACATGTTTTTATAATTTTGGTATCTAAAAATGGTATGGAGTTATATTCTTCTTTTTCCAAAGTGAATTAAAAAAAAATTAAATATCATAAATCCTACGGCTTTAGTCGAACACATTAGGGAAAACAGTCACAGTTTTGATTTTACGACACCCACTGTTCTTGTTACACAACCCTTTTATTCCAGAAGACTTCTTAGTGAGATGATCCATATAGTGAAAGAAAATAGCGTCAATACCAGAAGGGACATAGAAGGTTTAAATACAGCGTTTTTTAATTTGATAGGTTAGATTCCGAGTTGATATATCCATTCATATTTCATGTTTTTAGCTTCGTTTCTTCGTTCCATTATAAAAAGAACCATAAAATAAAACATTCGTATCGATCGCTTCACGACGTCTCCAAATTTTAATTCAATGTTTCGTTTCCTTGTTGATGGATATATGTGTTATTGTCCTTCGTGCGTTGTTATCTATTATGTCTGTTCATTTTAAAAATAGTTTAAGGATTTTAACTCAGAAAAACAAACAATTTTGGTAAGTTCTCTTGAGTATTTATCAAATATTTTGTTTCTCGGAGGTTTATAATGAATCGTGGCAAGTAATAATAGTAATTTCCATTCTATTTGTATATTCTACTATATAGTTAAAAAAAATCTGTGAAAATTCATTTTTACAGAGCCCTGATGATGAATTCAATGAAATGCGAAACGTTGGCAAAAAACACTAGTTTTTCTTCGATTCTACTGATCCCAACCCCAACGAAATTTCTAAAGAAGCAATTTTTGGATCAGTTACTCGGAATTAATGTTGAGCAGCTGCCTCTGAAGTCGGTGGTGATAGTTATAATTTCGACTTGTTTTTAAAGTGATTTTTTGAATTGGCTTACACATTGGCCAAAGACAAAACGGGCTGGTTTAAGTTTGACTATAGTTGTGTCACTGTCGGTTCTGACGATGTCTTGAATTCATTGGAGTCTCTGGAGATGCCCTACATTTTATTTTATAAGAGAGAGAGAGGACATTGGCAGATCGGGATGTTCAGATGCTGCAGGTTTTTCCGGGTTTTCCTGCAGCTGAAAAAGCAAATGCGCCACTGGAAACAATTATGTCGTCCCGGAGCGCCAATTAATTTTTGTTGTTGTTTTATATTTTGTATTACTTTCATTTAATTTTTTTATTTGTGTATTTCACATTAATAAAATGATATACTTCATTGGCTAAATGTGTAACCATTCAGTGTGAGGTTTTCATCCTATTTGCACCTATATTCGGGGAACCAGGATTTCACCAGGTTTTCTTACTTGCGTACGTGTTGATTGGGGATCATTGACAATTGTAACCATACTGGCTAACTGTTTTTCTTTTTGTAACAGTATGAGAAATTTCAATTTTGCTCTCTGGAATATTGTGGACGTGGTATCGCACCCACTAGAAGCATGAGTCGATAAAATTGTTTTTCACACACCTTTGTTACTTTCCTGAATCTCTGACAGAGACCATATTCCAGCCGGTTGGACGACTCGGTCACAGTTTATAGCTAAGAATCAATTTGGTTACTCGACACAATTTTCTCGTGGGAAACAACCGAGCATATATGGAATGCCAGCGCCTTTATGCGCGTGGAATAAAGAGTACGCAAAGTGAGCGAACTGGTTTAGCTATGAACTGTGACAAGGTTGCTCAAGTTCAGTTTGGCCACAACCTCCGTTTGTGCGGGACCGTCTATTTGCCGCTTGTCTCCGCAACGGAGACCTATTTTCTCTCACAACAAATGTATGGGAATTAAAACAGGTTGAGAAGATAATACACGCCCAGAACGGTCTTCACCTTCGAAAATTGATGGAAACATCAAGAAAATAGACAATCTCGTCGATCATGACCGATGTTTGAGTATCCGTGCAGGTGCTGATACTGTAGGAATCGACGAAGAATCAGTTCGACAAATATAAAATCAAATATGCTCATGGATGAAAATTTGTTCTGACATTTTGAAAAATAAAGCAAAATCATATATGTAAGAAAGGATTATTACATGTGACGAATCATGGTATTTTACTTATGACCCATAAACTAACCGCGAATAAATTCGCACTTGAAGAGTCCAAATTCACCAAGATCGAAGAAAGCTTGAATGTCCAAATCAAAATTTGAGGCAATAGTGATATTTTCCGACATAAATGGGGTTCCCGGAGGTCAAACAGTTAATAAAGAATATTATCTTCAGGTTTTAGCCACTCTCCGTGAGCGACTAGGAAGGAAGCGACCGGAGTTGGGATAGGAGCACCATTCAAAGTGTTGCCTGAATTGTGTGAACATCAGATTTGAGTCATTAACGTTATTCAGAGATGCATGCCGAAAGTCATAAAAAGCGAGTTAAATTCGTTAAGCGTTACTTCATTTAATTTTCGAGTTGATAATTTAGGTTCAGGTGGTTTTGAGAGTGTTTTGCACATTGAGAGCCATTCAAAATGTTGACCAAAATCATCTGATATACCTAGATCTATATTATTACAATTTCCATTTTCTATATTGGTTGTTATGTAGTCGATACCAGTGGAGGTGATTTTGTTACCGCATTTTGCCACTCTAGTAGGTGTGTGGAGGAACGACTCAAGTTTAAATGCTTCAATTATGTTGAAAAGTTCGTTTGTATTGCAACTTTCCGATTCCATATAATCAATGTTAAGGTCTCCGCATAATATTAGCGAGGGATATTTTGTGGTAGTGTGAATTAGTGATTCGTAAAGTCTGTTTAGGAAAGAACTGATATAAGTGTTTGGTAATGGGCTTCTATATATAGTTAGTTAAAATACAAAGTTTTCTGTAGAAATCTATCGCAGAGCATTCATAGTAGAGCTATCAGATAATTCTCTTGGATATATTATATTTTTTCATTTATCTTGAGATTTTTTAACTAATATAGCAGTTCCTCCTTTCGCGGAATTCTTCCTGCAGAAGCTTGATACTACCTCATAACCTGACACCTGAGTCATTATTAATTTATCTTCACTCATCCAATATTCAGACATACATATTGCAGTTGGGTAATTTTTTTCACAGATTGAATCAAACACATTCATTTTATTTGCTAGACTTTGGATGTTTACATGGAGCAGACGATGATCATATTCATTTGTGGGCTCACGAACTATATTTTCTGCTGCGAGGCTGGGTCCTTAAAATTTCCCGGGGGTCTTCCGGGTTTGAAGTTGAATCTACACAGCCCTCTTTCGAAATATTAGCATTGTACACGACTTTCATATGGCTTATTAGAAACGGAACTATCATCGAAGACGTCTTCTCGGTTTTTTCCAATATACTACACTCAAATGGAATATCATGTTTTCGATAAAACTTTTTTGGAGTTTTCGACAGTTGTTGCAGGATATAGCCTGTAGAAATGTGAATAACCCAGTTCTGGGACCGTTTTTATATAATACCGTATATTGGTTTGCGTACGCTCCCAATGAATCTGCTAGTCCGACTGTTTTTGTTTTTCTCGTTGTAGTTCTCTGCATTCCTTATTCGCCAAATGCGTTCCCGCTACGTGGCGCTAAAATTTAGGCGCGAAACGATATAATGGTATTCAGTTGCTAAATTCCATAAGAGACCATAGTGTTTAATATCAGTCTCATTCAAATTTAAACGAAGTATCAGAGATATAGAAAATTTAAATAAGTTTATCAGACATTTTTATATTATTTATTTTCAGGGACATGGACTACAGTGCTTTTTCGAAAAAATGAAGAGAAATATGGAGTTGTCAGGATTCATTGCCTCATTAGATTTAGATGAAAGTAAATATAAATTGATGTCATGTTGTGTCGAGATACTCGAAGGATTGAAGCAACATGATCTCAAACAAATGGCACACAGTAAACAGACTACCTCTGAGTGGCACAGTTTCAGGAAATTGAGAATCACAGGTGAAATTAAATGATCTGGTAGTCTGTAGCATCAGTCACGGTGACAGAAATGTTGAGGCCCGTTACTATGTTCATCATGTGGGCCCTCTTGGTTCCTAGTTCTGCAGATTCAAAACAAATTATTTTTTCAAAAGGGGCCCCCTTTCGTTCAGGTCCCAGTATAGCTGTAACCATATAGTCCACCCTTGTCACCGTGCCTGTGTAGCATTAAGTTTTCTTATGATATTGAAGTTCAAGTTTGACCCAATTTTATTCATGAATCATAAATATGATGTTGAAAGAAAAGCAATTAGACATTGGACTGACCAAACTTTGTGTAGGTTCCAAGTGTTACTCATTATGCACTCATCAAAAAGGGGAATTGGAGATGAAATCGAAGAAATATTTCTTTCCGAAATAATTTTCCAATAAGTACACGAAGCATGGTGAAAGTTTCGAAGGAAAAGCTCTGGAAACCTATAAAAAGAATAATATCCTGGATATTTATGTACATGGATTTATTGTCCATAAACAATTACCATGATTTGGATATTCCCCTGATGGAATTGTTTTCAAGGATGGAATGCCTTAAAAATTATTGAAAATAAAATGTCCTTTTTCAGGTTTGCAATTTTCCACTCTATTATGTCTTTTTAGTTGTTGGAACTCTTCATTCCTTAAATAGCATCCATATTTCCTGTGAGAACCTAAGTAACCATACACTCATTTTTCAGGTGCTGTCAAGGATCATAGCTCATTAGTGGATTCATGTGATTTTATAGTGACTCGGAATGAAAAAGTGGGATTGAAGAAGAAACATGCCTTTTATGGACAGGTACAGTTGGGTATGGCATTACTCAATTTGAAAAGCTGCGATTTCATAGTTTATTCGTCCTTTTCAAATTCCCACCTCATTATGGATGAACCATTTGATGAAGAGTTTGTCGCATCACTGCTGACAATAGTGAGCCTTAATTACTTCAGCCACATGTTACATGTTCATTGTGAAAATAGCTGAAATTTTTTTATGTTTATTAAGTATATTGATTATATATTTGTACATATAGGAATAAAAAGTCATTCATTATTTATCATTTATTTTATAGACTAGGAATGCATATAAAGTCACTATACAAATCTGTTCTACTCAATAATTCAAAAGATATAAGGAACAAACCTAAACATTATGAAAAGCTCCCCTATATAAATCAAATGTGAACTCACCATACCTTTGGTATGATCACGATTACAACATAAATTGGCAATGTTGAATTGTTGAATAGTAGTAATTCATCTCATTTTGAGGGGTAGAATATGCCGATATAAAAATAGATATTTCAATGTATGCAATACAATTTTGTTAACAAAGCTAAAAGTGAAAATTCAATACAAAAAAGACAAAGGAATTTTTACAATTTTACATTCCTGAGTTGACTTATATGTTATATAGTAACTAGTGTATTATATTTTCACTAATAAAGTCTATTGAGGAAAAAGATTTCATATCCAGTTTTGAGGTCCAGAATCTGTATGTTATACGGGAGTTCATTCAATTTTTCATATACTTATATACATATTCTTTGTTAGGTCTGTAACAAACTACTGTTATTTCCAGTACGAGTGCATTCACTCACAACTTTCGAAGGGATCAACAATATTTTTACTTTTATTCTTTGCTCTTGGCTAGACCATACTGATGATTACAAATAAGCCTGAAACACGTTTCTGAAGAATAAAAAATAATAATAATAAACGTTATTTATTGGTAATTACTAAAAAGCCATCGACCGAGGTCCTTCAGCCAGTGAACAGTAATTTTACATAATATGTGTTGATGAATAGTAAATGGAAAGATACAGTGAGTTTCGAAAAGTTTGCAGCACATGGGAAACTTATTCGAGTTATCAAAATTTTGAATTTTCAAACCGATTACAGAGGAGCACAAAAAATAGGAAATTTGATCAAGAGTAAACCACCATCATTTTTGATGTCAGCAAAAAAGTCTATTGATAAAATTTGTTCAGAATTGAAAACAATATTTAAATTCCAAATCACAGCCACCTACCCAACAATGAAAATATATATTTTTCTTATGAATAGCTTAACTATACTGAAACATTTGTATGTCAATGATAATGACAAAACTTTCTTATTTTCTTCACAGCAGAGAGAGCACTAAATTTATAAAATTGTATTTTATCAGGACCCTGGCTGTTACAGTGGTTCGTATTTAATAGTTATATCAGAATTTCACGATTATTGTGATAGTAGAGCAATCCAAAAATACCGTGTTTTCCGGTTATAATAATGGAATTTAAGGATGATCGTGCACAAGCAATTCACTTCGCACCTAATCTTTAAAATAGTGTGTCAAATTGAAGAGGCTTAGTTTTTCAGATTGTATGTGATGTAAAATTGAATTCTAGGCAACTTTTAAAAATAACTTTTCACTTGACATGTATCAGAATCGATTTTAAATTTTCTTGGATATGCACAAACCTCATAATATAGGATTTGATAGGTTCACTAAGGTAGCAATTATGGTCATGATATTATCCATATCAGGAACCAAAAAATATCATGGAATTTGATGTTTCAAGATGTTCAAAAGTTTCAACCTCTGAATGGTTCTTTCAACATGTACTCTTGCTCGAGCAATGTTGCCAGTATTTTCTGCATACTGTTTGGAAAATTGTTTGATTTGCTTCTCCAAGAAACGGGGTCTAATGAGTTTAACCAAGCTGTTGTTACACAATTCTTCAATGCGAAAACCTTTATCTACCATGATGGAATCTCCCATATCTAACTTTTGTATGAAATTTTCAGCAACAAATATTCTTTTAACAGAACTTCTACCACCATATGCATCACTCATAGGTATATGAAATTGAGCCAGAAGGTGTGATCCCAACTAAAAACTTCAAAGTCTACATGTTAGACAGTTAGACTTTTGCACTGAAATTTCTTTACAGTCCAAAATTACCCTGATAGATTTATATTTTTCAAAGCATTTTGGCATATTGTTCAAAATCTCTTTTTTTGTCGTCCAATATATTCCAGGCTTTGAGGCTGCTGTCAACCACGGAAGGGTCCAATAAAAAGAACGCTGGCAGACAGTTTGAGACTGACTGAATAAAATAGCCAGACGTGAAAAAGAGAGTTTTTGTTTCAGTTTCAGCAAAACCAATAAAATCTTCGTTCACAAATTGACAACTCTCTCAAAGTTTGATTTCAAGACGTTTTCCATACACTTCACTATAGTATTTAGTACGGCATTATCAATTCCAACAAAAATATATAATTTTTACTATCACTACTCAACAGGTCACCCAATTGAAACTCATCAACACCTGATTTTTGGTTTGACTTATCCAGATATTTCGGAAGAAATAGTTCACATTCAGATGTAACAGGCTAAGTAAATTGCCCATAGCTCTATAAATGATGAGAATCTTTGATAGGTCAATCACTTTTTCCCTCAGCAGTTGTTTGGGCTTCACCGAAATCATGATCAATACGCTCATCATCATTTTCTTGGATTTGATCAGCAGATGTTAAAGGGCAATTCAACCTGAAAAATAATTGATACAGCATTCTTTCCATCGGTCTCTAGGTTTTGAAGTTTTGCATGGATGACTTGGCACAGGATTTTTCTGTATCGGAGCCACTCATTTTTTCAAACGCCAACGTTTCCTTTCTATTCCAGACATAACTAAAACATGATTTATAATAAGTTATGTAGCCCATTTCATTACCCGGAATACTAACTTCTTGAATAGCTCTTTGTTTTTGAGAGGAAAATAATGTAATTATACTTTATTTGTTTTAGGATTCGTAATTGGGGCACTGAACAAATACGCCTCGATATTGAATTTCTGACTTCTGTCGCCATTTCAAGTTATCATATTTTGAAACTATGAACATGAACGAATATCACCTGATCCACTTTATACCAGTTCAACGAAATAATTTTAGATGTCGCACCCTTCGCGCAGGTCGCGAATTATTTGGTTTGTTTCGTTGATACATCTAGGTTTTGTATGGTTGCGGATGGAGGGACTTTTCTCATTTACAGGTATCGCTGCTAGTTTTGAAGTACCGGTGTTGGATGGTGCTGAGGTAGATGGCAGAACTTTTATCGATGATGAGTTTGTTGTATTTGTGTCATTAGACTTGTATTTTTCTTTGAGTAATATGATAATTTCTTCTAATTCACCAATCCTACTCTTGAGATGTGTTACATATTCATTTAATACAGACATCCTGGATTTGCTCACCTCTGCTTGGATTCTGTACGCGATACACGTGTCCTGAAATGTTTCATATTCACTCACTTCCACAGAATATTTGTTAATATCGTCAGGTTTATTCTTCAGATCACATAATAATTTACTGTTTGCATGTGCTGGGTACTTTTTGATTACCGATTAACCCAAACAATTTATATTTTTTCAGTTTGTCTAGCTCTACAGCGAGCAGGTCTTTGACGGCTGCCGTCTTTTTAGTATCTTTAGTACCATTGATAAAGCTAGCCCTGCATAATAATTTTAGTACCTATATACAATTATTCATTTATTCAAGACACAAAGTACCTATATAAAATAAAACTCAAACATTTGTCAGTACATACTTTGTATAAGTACTCCAAAAAAATCAACATAAATTCTTATAAAAAAATAAAACAAAAATATATTCTTATATCACATGAAGCAAAAATAAATACCTAACTAAAATGAACTCAAAACAAAAATAAAATCTTATATCTCAATAAAAAAAAACAATTTCTTGTTATATCACATAAAACAAAATAATTACTTGTCTAACTGAAATAAACTCAAATAAGTTTTTATTTTGTTTGTTATTTTTAAATAATATCATTCATTATTAAAATTATCTCTTTATGAGAAAATATTTTCATATCACGAGTCAAACTTTTAAGAAAATGTTCATCATCGTCTGTTTCTTGGGTGCTGGTGTTAGTTTCCAGGACTTTTCGAAATTATTCGAAACAGTCCGTCATTCTGACTGCCATCAAATCTGTTTTTGGTTTTTGTTGACAGGAAGAGTATTTTGAAATAAAATTAAACGTATTTTTTCTTTTAGGACGTATTGAGTTTGAGGTGCTTGATGTGCTGGGGCCCGCTTCAGGGGAGTTTTCTTTTTCATATAAATAATAATAATACTGATAATAATAATAATAAGGCATCTTTATTCACTATGAAAATACAACAAATGAATAGTTACACACCAACTGTATGGTTTGAAAAAACAATCATAGTGAAATAGGCGGAGTGTAAGCCTTCGCTGTTTTTAAACTGAACCTTGACAATACATTCACATCTACAATAACTATATTAGAGAGAGAAAAACAATCAATAATCTTGGTCTACTGATATCTTAAAAACAAATATTTATTTTTTTGATTGATTCGGCCGCACTTACCTACTTACCTATTTGTATTGACAAGAGACGATTTGATTTTCACAAACTTTTATTTTACCACTACATCCATTTATATACCCGTAACAATAATTACAACTAAAAATACCTTTATTGAAAGTAGAACTTTATAATTACCATTTAGTCTTAATCCTTCATATTATTGTTATTTTAGGACTAGAATATTTACCTTTGTTGTCTTGGTTAAAATTTTATCAATGCAGGTAGGTTAGGTATACCCTTGTTAATTGTAATTATCAACAGTCTGGTTAGGGGTGTTTTTGGTTGTAATTAATGTTATGGGTATATACAGTGCGGCTTCTAATAGTCCCCCACTCCTGTTAACTTCTGAACGGTTCGACGTAAAAACATGAATAAAAAATTGCTTCGAGGATTTCACCAATGGTACTCTTTGAAATGAAAAATATGGTGATTGCTCAATAGGGGGCGCAGGGGGGCCCATCAACTCAAAATTTTCAAATGGCATGAGGGGTCAAGTGGCACATCTTTGAAAATTAATTCAATTCTCTTTACAACCATCTACCTATTTTTTAATTTTGTTCATAATTTTTTCCCATTTTCGATTTTTATAAAGCCTTTCAAAGTTTTTAAGTTAATGTGCCCCCAGCGCCATCTGTCGAGTAATTGCAATGTTTCTCCTCTCAAATAGTAGTATCGGTAATACCCTTCAAAAAATGTTTGGTTTCATTGTTCCACATCAAACCATTCAAGTTTATCGAGGTATGAGTAGTATTTATATCCGCTATTCTATTTGATGTTTCGAATTTGAATTGCAAAAAAAATATTAATGAAATTCAAAAAAAAAATAGATGGTTTTGAAGAGAATAAAATTTCCTTTTCGACGATGTGCCACTTGACCCCCCATACCTTAAAAAAAATTGAGTTGATGTATGACCTCTCCCCCCCTGTCGGGCAATCACCATTTTTTGTTATTTCAAATAATAGTATTGGTGAAACTCTCGAAACTGTTTTTTATTCATGTTTCTACGTCGAACTGTTCAAAAGTTAACAGGTGGGCTACTTGAAGCCGCACTGTTTATAACTGGATGTATATAGCTTATTGTATAATCACTCGAGGAAGCTACTGTGATAGCGAAACATGACGTGGTTAAATAAACAACAAACAACAAATATTTATATGAAAAAATAATTGAAAAATCAACCAACCTGCTACATATTCGTTCTTAGAGTCGCAAAACCTAAAAGATGAGCCGTAGACTTTATAAAAAAGAAGAACTAATCAAGTAAAAATGACTTCAACTGTTTTTTGGAATGTTTTATTATGAAATACCTATATTCACTGGAAAGCGAGTTATAAAGTGTCGGAGCTTCATACGAGAAACTACGTGAGAAAATTGAATACTTGTTGTTGGGTATAATTAGGACTGGTCACTTACGTATGGTGAACCCATTTATATCCTAAAATGTTTTAAGTTTGCTCGATAGATAGTCAGGCTTCTTGGTGATTAAAACTTTGTGCGTATTGGTTAACAAGTGTACAGCTTGGCAAATCTATAAAGAGATATCAATAAACGTATGAGCTGCGCGAATTAGAGGTAGTATAAATTGTACATTCAGTTATAATGTATCCTGAGCTCTTCTGCAACCGCGCATCGATGTGCGTGACGATTTCATATCTCTTTATAGATTTCCTGAGCTGAAATGTTCTGATCTTCTCTACACTGAAAAAAATGTGGTACTTTATATCAATAAATGCCGTTTTTTACCTCTCCGTTCATTGGCAAAATACATTTTTCATCGTGGTAATGAATACATATTCACTGACTTTTGTAGGTATTTATAAATACAACAAATTCAAATTTATTGAGATCAAAGATGATCGTTTCTTACATTTATGAACAGTTTTCGTTGTTCGTACGGAAAAGTTTATTGAGGCGAGGAAAGGGGTACACTGAGATCAATGATGATCTAATTTCAGACCTATGAACATATTTCGTTACGGCTTTGAAAAAGACTATTGAAATGAAGAAAAAAGTACACTGGAACAATGTATATTATTTCATGAAAAAAATGTGGTACATAATATCAATGAATACCGTTTAATACCTTTCCGTTCATTGGCACAATTAACTTTTCATCGTGATAATGATTAAACATTCACTGATGTACGAAGGTATTCATTGATACAATGATTTCAAGTTCATTGAGATCAAAGATGATCTTTTTTTACATTTATGAACAGGTTTCGTTGCTGCTATGGAAAAGTTCATTGAGGTAATGGAAGGGGTACACTGAATCCATTTGAAATTGTTCATCATATCAATGAACGTAATGAATGGTCCCAGAGATGATTTTATTGTTACAATGAACTCAAGTTAATCGAAATCAATGATAATCTATTTTCAGATCTACACACAGGTTTTATTGGGGCTATGGAAAGATCATAGAAGGTGTAACGAAGTTACTAAGTCCCAGTTTTGTTAAGCAGATAGAAGCAACATTTTTTCCGCCCATTTTATAACTCCGTAATTAATATGTTAATATAATAATGAGCCTTATGTCGAACCAAGCCATCTCGTGTTTGAATATACTCATACATTTTGCCGGCATCTGTTCAGCCGAATCATCGCATAGAAATCTCTGTTGCTGGCAAGTTAGCTTTAGCTGGTAGTACACAGCGCCTCCACTAGAGGGACCACTCCGCACGACTTCGTTGTTTGCACAGAGCCGGTTAACTTTAGCGGACAGAAGCGATCGTTGAAGCATCTTCTCAGGTAGCACAGACTACAGAGACATCCGAAGAGCTCCGAAAGGAGCCAGCCGAAATAAAAGATAACTTGGAGATACGCCCTCCAATCAGGATTGCGATGTTCTGATGAATGCATGTTGATTATTTTGCATATCTTTCGGAAACTCACTGTATGCTCAATATCAGTGGGAGGCCTTCATTGCCTTTACGAATGATATGCAATGATTGAATAAATACCACTTATTCAAATGATAAACAAAATAATTAGTTCAATGTGTGAAAGCATCACGAGAATAAACTGAAACATAGATTTAATGTATATCAATTATTGAATCAAGGAATAACCGATACTTAATAATCACCGTTCATTGGATTGATGAAAAATATCCATCGTCGAACTAATCTGAATCATTATATCAATCATACAACATTTATTCGAAGAACAAACAATAATAATTAATCTGATAAATACAGTTTCATCAGTTGAACGAATACAATTCATTGCTTGGGTGATCACTCTTTATTCGTTTGATGAATTGAATTCATTACCACAACGAACCTATTTAATATACTTGATCATGATATCAATGAAAGCATTCATTGATATTATTAAGATCCGTATTCATAGTATGGATAACCAGTGGTACATTGACATAACGATTGCGTTCATTGGACCAATATTGATAAAAATATTCATTGAGTTCATGAACTTTTTCATTGTATTCAGGTACCAATTTTTTTCTGTTTAGTTTCAACCAACCCAATTTCTACATTACAGAAGATATATGGACGAATTTGCGAACCACAAAGGAGAAGCGCAAGCAGCTATTCTGGAAACGTTGTAGGCACATCGAATCTGATTGTCTTAAGGCGGGTCCATAAATATTATCACAGTAAGAAACTTTGGAGAATATAAATGTTTCACACAATTTGAGTTTGAGTTTTGTGACGAGCAAATTGCGATTTGGAAACAGTTTTCTGGGAATATTGAAAGAGGACTGAATCTGATGAGTTAACTTGTCTAGTGAAGCGGATTTCAGAATCCAGCCACAAACCTAGATTTTTTATTCAGAGATGAAAGGTAGGGTGTCATTTTCGATGCAAATTTGAAGTGAGTTAGGTGCCTCTTTTGGGTCTTTTTTCTGTACCAATAGCATCACATCAGTAAAAGGTCTTCATCTAAAATTGTGGATATAGAGTCCCAGTCTTTTGCCTCTGGTTTTTTCTTGATGTTAGAGGGTGACCTGAAAATATTTATTATTATGAACAATTCAGTTTCAAGAAAACTGCACTCAACTTTCTTGTTAAAATTTATGGATCTAAAAACTCCATAGTTTCAAAACAATGCCAGGTGATTTCAGAGGCCGCAGAACCTGAGGGAGGGCGTTTCCTTTCTGGACTTGTATACTCATATTCTAGAATCTCCCATCTATGTTCACATGCTTCAGCTGTGAAAATAGTTATAAAACAGGAATATGACCAGGATTGTATTCATTGAACTTACGTTTGCTTCAATTCAATTTATCTGTATAAACGGGCCTATCTTTGTCTTGTTTCCTATCTTATTCTTTATTTTATCTTATTTGCTGTATAAATCCACTTTTTTATTATTTTAGAAACACATCATGTAGTTCTTGTAGATGTAGACCCTATCTGAATAAAATGAATCGGTGAAGACAATGAAAGTCTTGCATAAGGACAAGCAGTACTCTATTTTTGGAAATATCAAACTTACTATAACTGGCAATTGTAAAAATGTGTTACGGAATCGATAGAGAAACATCCAGTTATATCTGAAAATACATCAACTCAAATACGGTCCTGTATTTCTCAAACGTGATTAAATAAACACTTATAATTATCATTCTTGGTACGATAACATGACAAGATTATGTTTGAACCATTTTGTCATATGATAATCACCATTGAATTATCTCAATATTCCCCAGTCTTTTATACATTTTTTTATTTCATGAACGTGCTTTCTGATGCCTATCGACTACATGATATGTGTGATAAGCCAATGCTGAATTTCCCTCAGTTTGTGGGCAAAAATAATGAAATACAAAAGTTGTTTGGCGATTCCAAAACTCACCAATTTTTTTATAGAAAGAATTAGTATTGCTATTCAACGTGGTAATGTTGCTTCGGTTTTAGGAACTATTCCTCTATCACATAATTTGGATGAAAAATGTTCTTCATGTTCCAGACATCACTATGAATTTATTTTCTGTTAGTAGCGCATTAGAAAAAGGCCTTACTTTGAAGTCTGACAAAGGAATTTGTCAATTTTTCAAAAATGGAGAAGTTATCGTTGAAGCTGTTCGAGTGAAGAAGCTCTTTCGACTGAAATTTGATGTAATTGCTCAAGAAAATCATCAAGCCAACGCAGTCAACGTACCTTTGAAATTATGGCATGAACGTATGGGACATCGAAATATGGATCAAGTCGTGAAAGTTTTGAAAAAGTCAGGTGTCAAGATATCACCGAACTCAAATAAACAATTCTGCCAAAGTTGTGTGTATGGGAAACAGAAAATAATGCCATTTCCTTCGAGTTGCAGTAAATCAGTTCAAAAGGGACATCTCATCCATTCAGATATATGCGGCCCCATGGAAGAGAGTTCATTGGGTGGATCTCGATACTTTCTCCTTTTCAAGGATGATTTCACCCATTTTCGATTCATTTACTTCATCAAACATAAAGATGAGGTGAAAAGTAAACTAAGAGGCTTTCTGATTTTCATGTCAAATAACGATACACCTGTCAAATTTTTGAGAACGGATGATGGCAAAGAATATTGCAATCACAAAGTTAGTTCCATGCTGAGAGAATTCGGAATCGTTCATCAGAAAAGTGTACTCTATACTCCTCAACAAAACGGGTCTGCAGAGAGAGAAAATAGAACAGTGGTTGAGATGGCGAGAACACTACAACAGGCAAAAAACCTTCCAAAAAGATTGTGGGTTGAGGCGGCAAATACATCAGTTTATATATTGAATCAAACGGGTACCAGTACAGTTATCGACAAAACTCCATACGAGCTATGGTTCAACAAATCCTCTGACATCAATGCATTTCATGTTTTTGGAGCAGAAGTATTCGTTCATGTTCCCAAAGAAAGACGCCAAAAGTGGGATGCAAAAAGTAAAAGGGGTATATTCGTTGGGTATTATATATATAGTATATACCGAATCTGATTGGGTAACAAAACTGTTGAAGTTTCTTGAGATGTTATTTTCAATGAACAAGTGGATCCTATAATACCTGAAATATCACAGGAAGAAACAGTTCAGATACCTTTGCTCAATGTTAGGGAACCACACACCAACCAAGAGTCAGAAAGTCCACGATTGAGTGAAGAATCCCCAGAGAATGAAACTGAAGATTTTTTTGCTTTGATGAAACGAAAGAACACTCTTATAAACTTAAACCCCATCACCTCCAGGGTTTAAGTTTATATTGTTTCACCCTTCTCTTAATTACCTCTCCATCCAGCCTACCTGCAAACTCCCTATATAACTAGGCTTAGAGTTCAATTGTATTAGTTAGTTTTTATACTTGATAATGGGATAAAACCCGAAACCGGTCGTAACAATAAAAAATCTAGTGGAAATAAGACAAAAGAGTGTTCTTTCGTTTCATCAAAGTGATCATGAATTTCCACAAAATAAACAAGTCATCAATCACACAAATTAGAAACTGAAGATAAAACAGAGGCATCCTCCCAAGAGTTTGACTGTATGTACCATCTCAGAAATAGAGATAAAATCCAGGCACCAGAGAGATGGAAATCTTGTCCAGGCAGCAGTAAATTTATCTGATAACGAACCGAGTTAATTCGAGGAAACAATATCTTCTGATGATTCGGAGAAATGGAAAGTTCAAATGACGGAAGAATTGGAATCCCTGAAATCAAATCAAACATGGACTCTCACTGAACTACCCGAGAACAAGAAGGCAATTCGTAACAAATGGGTGTACAAAATAAAAACAAGAAGATTTTTCCAAATTTTGGGGGTTCTTGTTGAATACTTTTCGTGAGCAGAAAAATAACAAAACCGTAGCTCAACTACAACACTACAACCTACAACCTATACTTCTCCCCATTTGCCCTATTGAATGGGTCTTCCCCAAAATAATTCTTCCAAATTGAATGTGCCAATGCCCTTGATACCAAGTATGAGTAGTACTTTGTGCCATATCCTACCAAGTGACTGAACCTCAACTGCCAAGAAGTATTAGGCACATAGGGCAGACAGTAGAAGTTCTTTTGTGTCTCTGCCAGTACCTCAGTAGTAGTACCTGTCAGCGGATGAGTACTGTGGTAATTTTGATCGATAGTGGCATAAAAAATCTGCAACTGAGTCTCGCTAGCAGTGAACAAATGCTTGGACGCACAGAGCCTTCGTAACATGTCATCAGACATGGGCTCCTGTATCTGAAAATGCCTAGCGAACTTCTTCAGCACTCTGATGCAAAGTACTTCATGAGAACAGAAGGCACTTCAGCAAAGTCAGTACTGCACCTGGTGCCACTGACATGCTGGTACTGGGTTCGAGCCAGCATGGAAGGCATGGCATGCCCCATTTCGATTTATGTGACTTTCTGGAGCTTCAACTATGTTCCAGTCTCATCAAGTTGTTGATAAAATATTTGAAATACATTTGTTATTCTTTATTTGAAAAAGTAGTAATTCAGTTGTTGAATTTAGACAGATTTGTCAATATCATTCTGAAATAAAAAAAAGAAAAAGTTACTGAGAATTTATTATGATTTTGAGCAAATACATTGGTCCTTCGAGCCGGATATTGATAGTTACTGAACCAAGAAATGGAGAAGCAATCTTCGAAACCCGATAGAAGAAACGCTGGCATTAATAAAAGTTTGTTAGTCGACTTTATATGGTCTGAAAACTTTGGAAAACCGAATAGAAACCATATGGGTGAGAAGGCGGACACATCCAAGTCCTTGGTGACTCTAGACAGACATGACCAAACGTCTGTAGCAGCAAGTTCTAAAGGGAAAGTCTGTGACGAAACTGTTTCTGTGACGAGTTAGAAACGGTCCCAGGCAGCCCTCAACGTCCGAAAAATGAGACTCAACTTGGAAACAGAAAAGTTAGACAACAGTTGGAAACGCAACAAGAACATCTACAACAGAAGCAGCGATAAATTGAGAATCGAATGCGTTTGATTCGGATGGAGCATAAACTACACGAAGCAGAACTAGAAATAAACTTTGAATCCAATGAATCCCGATTCAGTGGTTCATCAGAAACTTCTGCACGATTCCACAAAGTGCAAGAATGGGTTCAAGAAAACATTGAATTGCCATTAGTAGAAATAAATGAAGCAATTGATTCCCAGAAAAGTGATATTCACCACAAAACAATCAAAACTGCCGGCAAAACTTCAACTGCAAGTGTCAAAACCAAACATAATTCAGATAACGGAATAGAATGTCACGTGAAATTTCAACGAAATTAGCAGAATTGTCGAGTGAACACGTTTCTAATGAGATGAAAATGTGCCAAATCATCTCAGAAACCATCAAATCAGCGAATCCAGTAACACAAGAGAAAATTCTTGCCAGACAAAAGAAAGGAGATGGGAGACTGAACGGTTCGATGGGTATCGCACGTTAAAAATGACGGACCCCTTTACGAAAACATTTTGAATCCTCATACCCCCAATGACGCGTGTTTTGTTTGACAAATGACAGAGGCAACCATGTTTTCTCTCTTAAATCATATGTTGGTCCACCCGGTATATGGTATTTGATAAGCAGGCGCCATTTTTTTTCTCTTAAATGATGTTGGATGTTTTTTCTTTCAATTGATGAGTGTTTTGAGACACCCTGTATACATATTATGAGCTGTATACTACTGCACACGTTCATATAATTACATTCGAAAATGAAAATTATTTTGCTAAGCTTATAAACGAAAATTGATGAACCATCAAATGAGGTGGCAGACATATACTTGACTGAATAAATCATCAAAGTATTTGCCACTATATAAATCACCAAGGTATTTGCCACTATTTCGACTAACATGAAACGATGTGGTCAACTCACAAACTCGCTTACTTCTCTGAAACAATGTACAAGACGTGTTTGATTGAAATCGATCTGATGATTTTGATTGCATCCTTTTCAAGTAATTTGTCTCCTCGGTGCTGTCATACCAACACATTTGCTCATTTCTCAACAAAATCGTATTGGTTATTCAAATTATTATGGAGTTCAGTGCAAATGTTTCGAATTATCTCGATATTGTGTTAACACTCTCGAAGTAATTTGTCTCGTCGGTGATATGGGCATTCCTTGTGATTGTGACCCGACGTTTTGGTTACTTATATTCATCATCAGAACACTGTTTCAAATTTGTATCTGAATTTCATGTGAAATCTCGACTTTCGACGTGTTAGGTCCTCATCAGAGTGAAAATTCCAAATTTCTGTCACTTGTTTTCGTCATCAATACACTGTCTCGAATGTAATTCAAATCTAATGTAAAATCCCTGTTTCAAGTTGTCTTTGATTCCTCATCAGAGTTATAACTTACTATTACGGTTGATTTTTTCCATCATCGGTGTACTATTTCAAATGTTACTTGAATTTGATGTGAAAAATCCCTAGTTTCATCGTGTTGAGTCCTCGTCAGAGTTGAAACACCCAACTTTCGGTAAATCGTTTCCATAATCAGTACACTTTGTCTCGAATTTTATTT
Source organism: Chrysolina haemoptera (assembly GCA_958298965.1). NCBI lineage: Eukaryota > Metazoa > Arthropoda > Insecta > Coleoptera > Chrysomelidae > Chrysolina > Chrysolina haemoptera. The sequence continues at coordinate 18,248,005 of OY282589.1, read as the reverse complement.
CAGTTTTAATCAGAGTTGAAACTCAAAGTTTCACTTACTTCTCTCATTATTATCACCGTTTCGCAATTCCTTTGAGTCTTCATCACAGTTAAAAACCCCAACGTTGGATTGAATGAAAAAATCTCTCAATTTTTGGTTCTATTTGGACTTCATCAGACTACAACGTTTCGCATATTTTCCCATCATTAGTATACCATTTCGAATGTTAGTTGAATTTAATGTAAAATCTCCACTTTAGACGTTTTCAGTCCTCATAAGAGTTGAAACCTCCAAATTTCGATTACTTGTTCCCACAATCAATACACCGGCTCGAATACCTTTTAAATTTAATTTTCACCAATTTAGTCGGCATGGACGATTTGTCTGAACCATTCAAAACGTTGCCAATTACATCTACATTTATTTATTTCCATGTGTCTTTCAAGCATGATATTCTTAGCAAATATGTGTATTTACGTTTTGGGCAGATTGTATTTGAAACAAATGCATCAAACACATACGTCGAAAACGGACACCAATTCACTGATGAAACTTTGAAAGTTTGTTAAGTTAATCTCATTATTTATATCAATACTATGCACTACGGTCGGATGTGTTATTACATTGCAACTCTCATACAAACTCAAAAGTGTATAATGAAGCGATAGAACCATTTCACCATCTAGTGTAAATCTCTAGAATTGAATACTGTCAGTCACATTTGAAATCGTCTTTTTGTTTGAGTCCACGAAATCAACTGTGTCTATTTATTTCATTACACCTTCAATCTGCTACAAATACACTGTTCAAACTTACATTTTCAAGGATTTCATTGCAATACTCTACATATGAAGTTGTCATATAAAGCCAAACGATTATTTTGTTGTGATAAAACATAACAAAATCACTATTTTCTCTGCAAAATTACCCCTAATTTATCATGTTGAAACGGAACCTTTGTAGTAGTTAACTTCATTTTCAACTTTATTTGAAACTGTAAGCACTTGTAGTTGTCTTTGATATTTAAATTGATTGAGCACTTGGTATTATCAAGTAAGTAAATGACGTTTGTCAAAAATAAAATTCAATGTTTGTCAATGATCTGAATCTGAACTTTTCATCGATCATTCACTTTCATTTCGAAGCTACCATTCAACCACGGTAAGTAATACGTAATTTGAAACATTGATATCCTCATTGAATTATTAATTGAAAATTATAGAAATACTCTCATTCATTTTCATTTCATAATTCATATCATTTGGTAATAGTCATTATTGTTAGGCCTGCAGTTTAGGCAATATTAATTGATGATTTATTTCATAAATAATATTTTATATACAAAATATACGTGTATATATCCATATTTATATATCCCATTGCTGGAGATATAACAATTGGCGCCCGACTTAGTAGTTTGAACTCATCAGTTTCAATATTAAAAAGTAGAGAATTATAATGAATACTAGATCAGGAGTTCGTTTTTCTAGATTAAATAGAGAACCGGTAGTGAATGATCTTCGTCAAAGAGTTCAACAAGAAACCCCAAATAGAAATGTATCTGGTAATGATAGTCCTGCTAATCGAATTATTGAAAACACAATTATACCCGGTGTTCCACATTCGAATATTGTTACCCCTGAAACCTCTCGTGAAGGTATTTTAAGAGGTCCGTCAAGGGGAGATGGTCCACATATATTTCCAAACGTAACAATATCCGAGCCTATTTTGAATAATCCAGTTTCACAACATATATTTAATTTTCCCAATAATTCTCGACCTACATTGAATAATATCGATTCAAATACAGCTAATAGTCAATACTCTCATATTCAACATATTCCTAATACGAATCAGCAGTTCATGTCTTTTCCATGGTCAAATAACGGCCCAGAACTTTCAAATATGCGTACAGAAAACACTCCTAGATATCAACCAATGGTTCATCAAACAGCACCAACACCAACTCATAATATATTGATTGAAATTTACAAGTGTCAAAAATATCTTCCAAGTTTTGGAGCCACAGAAGGAGAATTCGGAAGAGAGTTTATTGACAATTTGGAAAGAGCCATGTCAGATCTGAATATTCCGGTAGAGTACAAAACCCGATTGGCAAAAAAATGTTTATTGGGTGATGCACAAAAATGGTGTTCCATGTTTGTATCAGATGATAGCACTTTTGAAGAATTCAAAGCGTTATTTTTGGACGAATTTTGGGGCAAAACAGCTCAAAGAATTGTTCGATATGAAATGGATAATGGTTTCTACAAGAAACAAGGAGAGTCAAAAATGGCTGCATACTTCATTGATGTAATGAATCGAGCAAAATATATGCATAATGTTGGAAGTGAAAAATGTATTATTTATAATATTGCCTCTCATTTCATGACAAATGTTGAAAGAACCATTTTATCCATGGAATTTCCAACTATATCAAAGGTATATAAATTGCTACAAAGATTTGATGATGCTGAAAACAAAAGGATGACACGAACATGTAACAAAAAGCAAACTTCAGATTTCCAAAGTAGATATGATTTCCGACAAGAATCAACTACATCAAAATATAGTAACGGTGAAAACAAAAATCAAATACTACCTAATTGGCGAGAAAGAGACTCAGATAACAAAAGTGACAGAAGAGACATTGTCAACTCAAGACCCCGGTTGAAAGTAATGGATTTTATCGCTGAAAATAATGAGGAAGAGGAAAACTAGAGGGGCCGCATTTTAGCTCCGCAAATGCGACTCTATATGGCGAAGGAGCAAACCCATTGTGTAGTACTGTTTTCAAAAATAACGAACAAACAAATTGTGTTGAAAGTGTTAAACCACCTGTTATTGATATTGAAGTTAGTGTTTGTCAAGTGAGTGCACTGTTGGATAGTGGGTGTGAAGTGACTTGTGCATCAAATGAATTAATCAAAGATCTAGAACAAAAGGGCATAAAACTACCTGTTTTACCGGTCACAGGGGTTTCAGTGTTAGGTGCGTTTGGTCAAAAGAGCAAAAGAATAGAGTGTCAAACCTATCTACCACTAAAATTAAATAATAATTTGATAGATACGGTGTGTTTAATAGTGAAAGATCTTATTCATCCGTTGATACTGGGAATAGACTGGTTTCATAAAACTGAAACAAAACTAAATTTTGGTAATAGTAGCATGGAGTGTCAAATTGGTGAAACGAAGATTATAAAGAAATTCAAGAAAGTCGATGCGAAAGAAAAAATGAACAAAGTAGAATCAAATTACATAACAGAACTAGAAGCTGAAGGAATTCTGGAAAGTGGTGGGACCCAGGCAACAGAAATACAAAAGAAAGAATTGAAACAGCTGATTCTTGCATATGCTGAAATATTTTCGGATAAGCCTGGGTTAACGAATGTATATGAACATTCAATTCAAATAAAAAACGAGACTCAATTCCGCACAAAATGTTTTCCAGTGCCATTTATCCATCGAAAAGTAGTGGAAGAAAAACTAGATGAAATGTTACAAGAGGGAATAATTGAAAAATCCAATACGATATATATAAATAGTATGGTGCCAGTTATAAAGAAGGATGGGACAGTTCGTATTTGCTTGGATGCTAGACAGCTGAATAAAGTCATTATAGAAGATTATGAATGTCAATCTCTTCCAGAAGAGTTATTATGCCGCTTTGATAAACCTTTGTTCATGTCGACTTTGGATTTAACTAGCGGATATTGGCAAATTCCTTTAAATGAGAAATCTAGAAAATATACAGGATTTACATATAACAACAGAATTTACCAATATAAGGTAATGCCATTTGGTTTGAGTACTGCTACAGCAGGAATGACCAGAGCTCTTGATCGTGTTTTTGCTCCAGGACTCTCATTCATTAGTGTCTATGTAGATGACATTTTAATAACATCTTCGAGTTTCGAGGAACATTTGGAACATTTGGAATTCGTCTACAAGAAATTGAAAGATGCTAATATGACACTGAAGATGAAAAAGTGCAAATTTGTTTTGAATGAAATAAAATTCTTAGGTCACATTCTGACTCCTGACGGCATTAAAATAGATGAAAGTAGAACCGAGAGCATTATGTAATTTCCGAAACCCAAGAATATAAAACAATTGAGATCATTTTTAGGATTGACAAATTATTGTAGGAAATTTTGTGAAAACTATTCCATCATTTTACAACCTTTGACGAATTTATTGAAAAAAGACACAAAATGGAATTGGACTGAAGAAGTGGATGAGGCATTCAAATACATTAAGCAGGTTTTACATAACCAAACAATGGTTTATCATCCAGATGTAACAAAAGTTTTCTATATCCAAAGCGATGCGTCACTGGTAGGAATAGGGGCTAGATTATTCCAAATTAATAATAATGGTGACCAACAGAATATAGCTTTTGCAAGCCGTATGTTGAAACCTGCTGAAATGAACTATACGACAACAGAAATTGAAGTCATGGCGATCATATGGTCGATGAATAAATGGAAATACATTATATTTGGTATGAAAATAATTATTCAAACGGATCACAAAGCCCTATCATTTTTACTGAATTGTAGGTTATTGAATTCCAGACTTACCCGGTGGATTTTATCAATTCAAGGATTTTGCTTCAAAATAACTCATATATCTGGAAAAGATAACAAGATTGCGGATACATTATCTAGAAATCCATTGAACGAAGATGACAGCAGCCTGCCAAAAGGGCCTGAAATCATCATTGCAGAACTCACTATGACATGCGATAAAAAAATTATGACCTCTCTCAAAGAAATTACAACACATCAAATGAACGATTCGAGATTACAGAATCATTTACAACAGAAAAAAAAAAAATGGGTTACATTTTATGAAACATAACGATATAATTTTTGCAAAACGCAATTCCGATATGCCTTGGAAGGTATATTTGCCGAAGTCGTTGATTGAAACTCTGGTTGAAGGATATCATACTCAGTATGGACATTTTGGTATATCAAAAACTCTGAAGTTATTAGAAGATCATTTTATTTGAGAAAACATGAAAAGAGATATTATCAGAAGATGCAAAATATGTCAGCAAGCTAAAGTACCGAACCGCATGTATTCCGGTGAACAAATGTCAATTATCCCGGAAGATGAACGTGATCTTCTAGCCGTCGATTTTTATGGCCCACTACCTAGTGGAAAATTTGGTATGAAGTACATTTTTGTTGTATTAAATGTCTTTACTAAGTATGTTGTGCTGTATACGATGAGAAAAGCAACTACGAAAAGCGTATTGAATAAATTATTAAAAGACTATTTTGTAAAGTTTTCGGAAACCAGAAGAATTCTTTCAGATCGTGGAACACAATTCACAAGCTCGACATTCATTGAAAGCATGAAGAAAGCACGGGTGAAGGTTATTCATTCATCAGTTAGGTATCCTGAAGGTAATCCAGTTGAACGGGTAATGAGGGAGTTGGGAAGATTATTTCGAACCTACTGTTACGAAAATCATAAATCATGGGTAACATTAGTACCCAAAATCAATTGTTGGTTGAATTTGGTAACTCATGAATCAACTGGATACTCAGCATACGAGTTACAAACGGGAAAGAAGCCTAGGGAAGAAATAAGGAAAATAATTTCCGGAGCAAACAAATGACAATGATACGAAGGAGTACAAGATTGAATTGGCAAAAGAAAGATTGAGTACACGAGCAGAGAGGAGAAAAAAATTTCGAAAAGTTGGAAAAAAAATATGCCTAATTAACGGTGATTTGGTATGGTTGAAAGCGAATAACATTTCTTCATCAGAAAATAAATGCATTCAGAAATTTTTTCTCATTTATGAAGGTCCTTATGTTATAACAAAAGTTGTTTCTTCGAACGCCTATACTCTAACAGACCCGGAAACAAACAAATTGAGGGGTACCTTTAATATTACCTCACTAAAACCGTATAATTATTGACGGAACAGACATGATTGGATTCGTTGAATAAGATTCAACGTGTGAAACGATGAAATTAATAATTTATTGAGTTAACTTCATTTTCAACTCTATTTGAAACTGTAAGTTCATTCAATAAATTGGTGGGACGATGAAACGGAACCTTTGTAGTAGTAGTTAACTTCATTTTCAACTTTATTTGAAACTGTAAGCACTTGTAGTTGTGTTTGATATTTAAATTGATTGAGCACTTGGTATTATCAAGTAAGTAAATGACGTTTGTCAAAAATAAAATTCAATGTTTGTCAATGATCTGAATCTGAACTTTTCATCGATCATTCACTTTCATTTCGAAGCTACCATTCAACCACGGTAAGTAATACGTAATTTGAAATATGAAAATGAAACTAAACCAACATATTTCAGTTGTCACGTGGTTGAGATTTAATACTGAAAATATCATTGACTGCGGTCAAGGTTTGTGAGAGCAACCTGGAATTCGTGAGAGGAATTTGAGTCTTTATATTCAAATGGTATCAACGTTATATTGCCCAAACAATGGCTGGTTTTTATATGTATTAGTGGTGAGACCGTTCCATTTTTCTGCTTCCTAATAGGAAAAGTTCTCCGATACACCTACCTCAAGAAGTGATTTGAATTGAAGATAATTTTTCGTATAGCTAATTGCGCAAAAATAGAGACAATTCACCCGTATTGCAAAGTGCACAAAAACATTGATATCCTCATTGAATTATTAATTGAAAATTATAGAAATACTCTCATTCATTTTCATTTCATAATTCATATCATTTAGTAATAGTCATTATTGTTAGGCCTGCAGTTTAGGCAATATTAATTGATGATTTATTTCATAAATAATATTTTATATACAAAATATACGTGTATATATACATATTTATATATCCCATTGCTGGAGATATAACAATATTTTTATTTTCAATAACTGCAATATCAGACCTGTCATATCCCATGCATCGCTCTTGCAGTATTTGAAATATCATACAATCCAATCGAAGATATATATCCATCTCATATCTTCTCAACCTTTCATATGTCTCGTCGACGAAATCCTCTTCACAACTCGCTCACTTCTCTGAGACACTACACAAGACTTGTTTGGAATCAATTAGATTTGACCACTCTCAAAAATACCACATTCATTCATTTCTCTATTTGAATTAACATACATTTCAGTCAGAAAAATGAAGTCATTCCAATATTGTCTCCAACTAAAACACTGCACAAACTTGTTTGAATTCAAGAGGTGAAGTAAAGCAAATAACTGACCCCGTCTGAATGAAAGGAATACAAAAAAATATTCAAGAATCAATACTGAGAAAACTGTTTTTCTGGGAATAAACTCCGTTGGAATTTTCAATTTTATCTGCCATCCTCACATAGTAGTATTTACAGTGGCCACGAAATTTCACTATGACTCTGACAGAAATTGTGAATTTGCACTATATGTTAGAAATCGTTTTCTTTTTTTTTTTTTTAGACTACCGACATGCAGTTGTATGTGCAATTTTTAAATCTGGAATTATTTAACTGTTGCTTTTTAGTTTCCCCACGGGTGGCGCTGCGGCTGACTTTACCTGGAAATCACTGCTTTATTTGTAGGGAAATATCAGTTATACATACAATGGATTATAATTTATTTGACTGTATCAGGATGATTCTAACGTTGTCCGACCTACCCTGTACTGATGATGAGGCAAGAACCTCGAAAGGAGTCTGCAAGTGGTCTTCCCCAGCTAACTGAATGATATCCTGCTGTATAATTACAATAATCATCTGCAAGTGAGTCATTTCGGAAGAACGTTACACAAATATCTGTCAGATGTAATTCAAAGTCGTCGTGGTATTAGCCAGGAAAGTAATTGTTTGCTGTCAGACGTTTGCCTGATATTTCCCACCTGGTGGAAACAATTGGAGAGAAGGGTACTTCGACATTCGTTGATTTTACTATATCATGTATTTGATACTCTCCGACAAAAATTCTTGAACCGTGTGTCCTGATATTCAAACGAATCGATAATGTCCACTCCTTCAAAATCAAACAACGTTATTTTATTGGTACATAAATATATGATTACTTTTCCTCCAATTTATTTGGTGAAGGATGTGAAATGTGGCCATTTTGCCATATTAATGTAACACTCTTTATATATTTTTATCACTATTACACTTTATGGGGCACCCTGTATACACCTTACTCCTACAGTCTCCAGCTGAATGATAGATGTCGCCCATTAGTTGTCATATACTCAATTTGTACGATTTTAATTCATTAATTATTTTTATATACACCTCGCAACTGTTCATTTCTTAAACAATTGATTTTTAAATCTTCCTGGACTACCCTGTATGTTTTTTCTGCTAAGATTCGTGTTAGTTACATTCAACATTTCATTCTATTTATTATTACAGATAAAAAACGTTTCGAATACCATTTTCCAACATCAATATACCGTTTCGAATATTATTTGGATTTAATGCGAAAAATCCTTCATTTTGTCAGCGTAGTAACGTAAAAAATTACTGAAAATACGCGACTGAATTTTTTATGTTTAATGACATATTTTTAAACACCTTATATTTATTTTTTTGTGTCGTTCCATTTCAGAAACATGCAATATATGATTTTTCTTCAAGGTGGTATTTTAAACCTCCTTGTATACGTTATTACTATGTCATGATTCATTTTGTGGGGGTTGTGTACGACAAATCCTCAAAAATTTCGTGGCAAATGACCCGATTCCTCGCAAAATATATAAGTTATTCTATGTCATAATTTGTTTTCGGGGACGCAAATGATCTGTTCTATTTAACGATGTATCAAAAATGTGCATAAAATTCCTGTCGTAGTTGATTAAAACTTGTTTTTCGTCAAATTTCTGTGAAATTATTTCGTTAGACATTATTACCTACGAAAAATCACTACAACTACATTTTGAGAATATTTCAAGAGACATATTATTGGCAAAGCTGTGAAAATAATTCTGCGAATAAAATATTCTTTCAAGTTTATCAACGTGAAATAACCTTGACATCACATCCGATTGATATAAAAACCGCGTAGGAAACATTTCCAAATGAAAAATATTGTTTATTGAGTACTTGTGAACTTTGCAAACTATACGACTTTGTTGGGCACTCATTTTATTATTGAATTGTTCTCAATTTAATTCAAGGTAGTTGATTTATATTTCTTTTTGGAATCGGTTTGTTTTTCACTCAAATAATTTCTTGAAAACACTAAATTTTCAACCTGGATACTTCATGCTTTGATTTAACGTGTTTAAGTGAAACGCGAAATTTAATAGTTTTTCTACAATGTGTACCATGGAAATATGTGAACTGTTTTGTGCCACGTATATTTTGATTTTATGTGAGTACCTTTGTGTATTTTCAAATAAAAAAATTAATATTTTTCGAAGTGTTTGTTCACAAAACAATTCTTTTATTATGATGAACTGTACAACATTTTATTGTGGTGTGCGAGGTGTGCCACACAACTCATTTTATGGGGCCCCCACATTCTCCTCGCTTTGTGTATACAAATGAGAAGGCAATATCTCAAAGAAAGGTTTTTTTCTTCAATCGTTAATTCAATTTTCTCTCTGCAGACTTGTGCAACTGAATATTTTTTCTCTCATTGCAGCTGAAATCAACGTTCGTATATAATCCTTTCTTTTTGTAAAACTACTTGGAAAGGCATACCTGTCAACGGTATATAAATCAACCTCTCTGTAATAAGCTTAAATGATGTCTACTTAAATACAAATATATTATGTGAGTCGTTCAATGACATTTTCGACATTTGAGTCTGCCCTACGTCAATTCTGACAATTGCCTGAGTGTATAGTATTAGACTTTGAATTCTGAGAACTCTGAAAACTCTATCACTTCCGAAATTAGACTGAATGTATGGAATCGCATGTTGAACGCTAAGGTCCCTCGGCACTTGTGCTTCAAACAACCGAATTTAAGATTGCAACCTCTCTCTTAGGATAGTTGACCGAATGCATGGTATCGCACGTTGAAATGTTGGGTCCACGTATCTACCGACAGCTGACTGAATGTATGGTATTTTCGAATGAGAAGACTACGACTCCTATAGTAGTTGACTAAATGAATGATATCACACGTTAGCATGTGACTGCTACATAACTCATGACTGAATGCATCACACGCTAAAATATTAGGTCTACGTTACTTAAGACAATAGTCACATAATTACGTTTTTGGGAGGCTCATTTACAAACATAAGGTTAGTTCGTTCTGGTTCGATCAAACTGAATATCTGCCAGTCTGCCTACCTGTCAATCTGTCAGTATTCAATCCTAATCGGTCTAATGAGACTAAAATGGACGTTCATGAGGTAACGAAAAAAGGGGTATCGCACGTTGAAAATGACGGACCCCATCTTGATACACTTTATAAGACACCCTGTAATTCAATCTCATTGCTATACCTTCGTAAGGTTAGTTCGTTCTGGTTCGAACGAACTGAATATCTGTCAATCTGCCTGTTTGTCAATCAGTCTGTCTCCTGAATCCTTTCTCCTATCTTCTACCTCCTATCTTCTGTTCCCTATCTCCGGTCTTCGGTTAGTTCGTTCTGGTTCGATTAAACTGAATATCTGTCAATCTGCTTGACAAGCAGCAATAACCACCATGTTTTTTCTCCTTTTGAATGATGTTTTTTGAAACACCCTGTTGTTTTTTTTATCTTAAATGATATGTTGGTACTCCTGGTATAGCACGTTGACAAGCAGCCGCCATCTTTTTTCTCTTAAATGACTCATTTTGAGACTCCCTGTCGTTTTTTTTCTAAATGACATGTTGGTACACCCGTTATAGCACGTTAAAACATTACAACCTCGTTTCCCCACCATTTTTCACATTTTTTAAACATTATTATCAACAAACTCTGAATATTACATCTATAATTATTATTCTCAGAAGCGCGGATTGGATTACTGACGTACCTAAGGTTAGTTCGTTCTGGTTCGATCAAACAATACATAGATGTCTGATGTAATTCAATCTCTCTGTATGGGTAAGTAGTTGTTTTTTCAAATCCTCATATCCCAAATAATACATTTTTAAATGTCAGATGTAATTCGACCTTTCTGTATGGGTAAGTAGTTGTTTCGAATCCTCCAATGCTTTAAGACGCTATACGTGAAGTTAGTTCGTTCTGGTTAGATCAGATGAAATTTATTGGGTTTTTTTAAATGCTCTATATTAAAGGTTAGTTCGTTCTGGTTCGATCAAACTGAATATCTGCCTACCTGTCAATCTGTATGTCTCCTAAATCCTATCTCCTGTCTCCTATCTTCCGTCTCCTATCTCCTATCTTCTGCCTCCTATCTCCTGTCTCCTATCTCCTGTCTCCAATCTAACACTATCATCGAAGATCATCACATAGATGTCAGATGTAATTCAATCCCTATGTATGGGTGAGTAGCTGTTTCAAATGGGAAATTTATGATGCGACCCTGTACATTGATGTGCTGCGTTGACCAATCAAACGCCTCCATATTTTTTTCTATTGCTATTTTGAGATATCCCATATATATTTTTACCTAATTGGGAAATTTTTGGAACGTCCCTGTACAACTGCGTTGACCAATCAAACGCCGCCATCTTTTTTTCTTTAACGAATGACCCTCTTTTTTCAAATGACAGACAAATGTTAACAATCTCGTCGAAGAACGTCACATAGATGTAATCCAATCTCTGTATGGGCAAGTAGCTGTTTCAATGAATAATTTGTATGTGTCGTCCCATGATGTGCGTTGACCAATCAGACACCGCCATCTTTTTTCTAATGACAGATGACAGGCGACTGAAGCGACTCTGACAGTTGACAAACGAGTATAAACACCCTCGTCGAAGAACATCACATAGATGTCAGATGTAATTCAATCTTTGTTTAGGTATGTCGTTGTTTCGAATCCCCATATCTCCAATGAAATGTTTTTCTTTGATCCATTTTCCACCTGATATTTGACAACTGACAACGATAAGGTTTTTAAAAATAATCTGCATATTTTGCCCTATACAATGAACTATGATCTACGTTGACCAATCAAACGCGACTCTGACAGACGTCACCATCTTACTGTACGATCTATTTTCAAACACCATTATTACCATCACACCTTCAAAACTCATCTATAATTATTATTGTTCTCATAATCGTTTGCATTCTACTGACTCTGGCGCTGTATAAACAACATTTCAACCTACATTTACTAAGAGGTCTTATAGCCTGGCGTATTGATGTGCGGATCCAAAATGGGGGTGTTACCCAGATTGTCTGAAGAAGGCACTGGTGATACCCATTCTAAAACATGGTGAGGATGGCCATAAGCTTGATAGCTACCGCCCGATCTCGCTCTTGAGCGTGATCGCCAAAGTGGTTGAGAAGATCCTCTTGAGACGACTGTTGAGTCTCGAGGAGAAACTCAAAATGATCCCCGATGTACAATTCGGATTCAGAAAGAATCATAGTACAACATCTCAGGTTGTCAGAATTGTACACGGGGTGAAAGAGGCAGCTCATCGTGGACTCAACACGGTCATGGTCCTGCTGGACATGAAGAAAGCTTTTGACTCAGTATGGGTTGAAGGTCTTATCTCATGCTGTTGGCAGGCATGTCTTCATAAATGGTAAGATTGGTTAACTCCTACCTTGTTGGGAGGACTTTTATGGTAATAGTAAATGATACTCGCTCCGCAGAGTTTCCGATCGAAGCAGGTGTCCCGCAAGGTTCAAGTTTGTCGCCACACTTGTACTCGCTAAATACGTATGACTTTCCTCAGTGCGAGAGACCGGATATGGGCACGGCGGTATACGCCGATGATATCGCCATTTTCGCCCATTCCTTCTCGAGCGTCGCTGCCCAGTATAGGATCCAAGTTCACTTGGATAGGAAGGTCATACCCTATTTGGCCGAGAACAAGATCGTGGTGAACCTGGCGAAGTCAGAGACCATCAACTTCACTAAGAAGTATACTTACTCGAAATTATACAGGAAGTTGGTGATCAATGGCCAAGCTGTGGAGAACGTGAACACTGCTAGATACCTGGGAGTACAGCTTGACAAGCGTTTGAATTGCGGCAGACATATAACACTGGCTATACAGAGGGCGGGTGGTGCACTTAAGCGCACCTACCCTCTGATAGCCAGAAGCTCCGAACTAAGTCTCGATAACAAGTTATTGTTGTATAAACAAATTATCAGGCCATCAATGACATACGCTTGTCCAGTATTTTGCAGCCTAAAAATGAGGTTGGATAGGATGCAAAATAAAGTACTCCGTATCATAACCAACAGCCGAAGACTCTTAGGGAGCTTGCTGGCGTCGACTCGATCCCGACATATATTAGAAACTTGTCTTACAAGTTCTATAAATACTACATCGATAAAAGTCCCCTCACCAAGGACATTACAAAGCTCAGAGTGTTCGATAATGAGCCCCGCAAGCACGGCAGGCTCATCTATCAAGCGTTGGATATCTTCCAAGAACGAAGGGAATAACCGGTTCCTTAGGGAACCAAGACGAAAAGAATACCTAAAACGCAAAGTACCTCGACCCGGTTTTTTGCCTCAGCCTTTTCCGGGATTGACATCGAAATAACCAGCCTCAAAAACAACTGCTAGCATTTATCTACAATGAATAAAATTCAACAACACGCATTAGCTATGCAGGAGGCGTGTATCTTACAGAATATCACCGCAGATAATGAAATGTCTGGCCCCACGTTACTACCAGCGTGGCCGGGCAACGGCACCCTCTCTCTTGGGGGTTCTGAGTTCGGTTTGGCAGGGCGCTCTCCCGTTATCCTGATCGAGAGCGGGAGAGTTGCTACTTCTGCGCCCGTCTATACATCCCTTCTCCTCCCCCCTGTAATTCTGAGCTTGAAATCTCTTATGGCGTTTTCCGTGTTGAATACTTTGACAGTTTCGGCAAGCTGAAACCGCCAGTGAAACTCGTACGATATTTGAATGGTGGTGGAGGAAATGTGATAATCTACGATCGCTATCAGACATTCGATCAAGCCAATTGAGGCAATTTGTGTTTGAAATTCCTCTATGATCAAACAAACGATGGATGATTGTACCAACAAAAAGACGGTGACCTGTAATAAAAAGTGCAATAAGGTTCATTATATGATCGTGTGGTGATTTGCATACAATACTTCGCGCAAACTCGATTGGGAACGTATGGCCATGGACAGGATTCGTTTCGCCAGACGAATCTCCAAACTTGACTGCATAATTGACCCCCTTTATGGATGTGGAACATAGGAGGCGAGCGTGGAAGTCTTTAAATGAAAGTGCATAACACCCAAAGTGTCAGTCATGTCTTTGTTGTTCACCCTAACAGGTCACACTTCTACGCTGACCGGAAATTTTGCTCCGCCAATTCAATCGGACTCAGACAGCACCTACGGCTTGGCTTTGATTGGTTTCCATTCGTACAACAGCATACCAAACACTACCAGAAGAAATTCTTTTACTTTTCCAACAGAGTGCCATCCCTTAGCATCATCAACATACCCACTGGCTGTTACGAAATAAGCGATATTGCCAAGTTTATTCACAAACACATCGACAAACTGGGAGAGGTGATGAAGAAGAGAGAAGTGGAGATTGAGAGAGACAACAACAACAACGCTAAGGCAGCAGTGTTCTCTCTCGAATTCAATACCAATAAACTACAGTGCGAAATTTACAGCAAGTACCACACCATAGACTTCACTCCACAGGAGTCTATCGGACGACTGTTGGGTTTCTCACCTGGAATACTCCTAGCTGTACTCCTTCAGGTGTCTGACCTGCCCGTCAACATAGTGAAAGTGCGAACATTTCACATTGACAGTAACGTCTCATCGGGCGCTTTCTTCAACAAAGATCCTGGATTTGCCATCGACGAAACTTCCTCGAATCTTATCTAGCTCCCTGTGAACAAGATGAAAATATACAACATAACCTTGAATATTCTCGATCAGGACTTTCGTAGTGTGAATTTCCGTGGAGAAACCATCATCGTACGGCTGGTGTTGCGCAAGTTTTCAAATGGGGTTGGTGTTTGATTTGGAAGACAACGACCAACAGCATGAAAGTACTGAGAGCGCAGACGTCAGTTCAGTCAGTCAAACGCAGTCAACGAGAGTATACACCAATCATACGCTCTCTCTCGAGCATACATTTCCTCATATCTCAAGGTCATCATGTTGTCAAAACAAGTGTTCGACGTGTACAATCATCCAAAATTCGATGAATCCACCCAGAGAGTGAAGACTCGAACGTACCACCTGTACGTCAAATCCTTCCAAAATAATGACATTGTCGAAATCATCATTCAGCAAAGGGACACATGGATTCTGATGAACGACGCTATCGTCTGTATAGGGGGCACCCTAGTCAAAACCGCAGAAGATGGCAATTTGCGATTCGTCAATAATGCTGGAGCATTTTTCTCCGGATCAATGTACTATGAAATCCACGGCAAGGAGGTCGACTCTGTTCGCTTGCCGGGTACAGTGAGCTTATACTTGTTACGCAGATGCCTTGGCCACTGCCGGGTGGACGTATCCAGGTGGAGCTATTCGCAACGCCAACGACGGCTCGTTTGCCTTATGGATTCCGCTTAAGCATCTGTTTGGCATATTCCACGACTACAGATATGCCACAATCGGACGAAAGTGTATTCGTTTGGTGAGAAGCAGAAACGACAACAACTGTATGGTTATAGAAGAGGTTGCCAATCCTCAAGTCACAACCAAAGCCGCCCTGACGATCAATAGCATCGTGCTCAAAGTGAAAAACATCATTCCCAATGATGACATTTGCTTGAAGCTGCTGCAATCCATTGAGACTGGTAAACCTGTGGTCTTCTCATTCCGCACATGAGAAATGCACAAACTGCCTGCACTCACGCGTGGTTTCACCAAAGAAATATGGTCTGTCAAAACTTGTACGGCATAGAGAGTCCTCGATTCGTCATTGTCGCCTCCTAAACAAATCGAATGGACAACATTGAACGAGATTCCAGCTACTTTGACCACGTTGACATCAGAGACATACGTCTTACGTTGAACAGTGACAACTACCTGCATGAACACATGCGCTTGCAATTTGACAGAAACAACTTTGTGGAAGCTCATCGCACCTATAAGGAATTCTACCCAAGCTATGCGAATTGTTTCCAGATACGCCCCTTCTGGATTACGATGCATCGAAGGACCGAGCCGCCATCTTCGTAATCGATTGCTCACAGAGAGCGGAATTCATGAGAACGTCCACCGTCGATGTCAAACTTGACATAGAAGCCACTGTTAGGTTTCCAGCCTCTAGTCGTGCATATTGTGTAATAGTGCACGATTTTATCATAGAACACTTGCCTTTAAGTGAATTCGTACGTCGTTTGTCATGAGACACAAAACACTTGCCGTCATCTGTCATCTGCCAGCGAAATTGGTGGTAGAGTGAGGGTGGTGCTGACTAAATGTACCCACGTTGTTTCCGTTATGGTACTCACGGTATTTCCAAGAAATCCAGTGCACGTGTCATGCTTATGTCAACAAACGCTGCCTCTTAGCGTAACCAACAACCAGTGGCGGAGGCAATCGACAGGGTCTTGTCACCAGTGCCAGAGTCAGTATATCTCGGCCCCGAGGCTTTGGCGCGGCCCATCTTCTCTGGGGACCTCGTCAACGTTGCCAGCCCCCTGCACTTTTTCTCAGCCGATTCCAGTTACCCAATTCTATACAACTATCGCCTCACGCGAACGAAAACTGAGCTTTTTTGGGCTCCAGCGATAGTTGTATTGTTATTCCACTAGAGCTAAAAAAACGGCTATCTTAGGTCGTCAGTATGTGCTGAAAAAGATTCACGAAAAACATGGAATTCCCTTAGCAAAGTTTATCAGATCCTAACGAAATCAATAACTATTTCGCAAATTTCGTTCAGAATACGAATAATTGTGATGAAAATAATAAATTTCTTAGCCAAAATCTCCATAACCCTGAAAACAAATTCTCGTTTCACCTTACGACTGTTGAGGACATTCGGGAGATCCTTCGCAGCATAAAAACACAAGCTCTTGGTTCTGATCAAATTTCATCTAAAATGATCATTTACTGTAGTCCAGTAATTGTTTACATAACCCATATAATCAACTGCTGTACTGAAAGTTCACATTTTCCTAAGCAGTGGAAGATCGCGATTGGTAAGCCGTTTCCTGAAAAACATGATCCCTCCAACTTTTCTGAACTCAGGATTATTAGTATCCTACCAACTATATCTAAGATGCTGGAAATAATTTTCTATAAACAAATATTTGAATATTTTACACTAAACAAAATACTCCCAGGCACACAGTGTGGCTTGAGAGAGGGTTCAGCACAGGTACTGCTTTGGCCACTGTTACTACTGATATAATTGACTCTTTTGACAAAGGTATTGTTAGCTTTTGTTAGCTTTTAGATTTTTCAATAGCCTTCGACACCATTAAACACGAATTAATTTGCTGCAAACTTGGATATTATGGCTTTGATGATAAAGCAGCTTTTCTCATTTGGTCTTTTTTGTTGGGTAGGTCATAAGGAGTATTTGTTAACGACGAATATTCTGCGTCCTTGGATATATTATCTGGTGTCCCACTTGGACCAGTATTCTTTATTATCTACACTGCGAAGATAATTTCATCTGTCAAATACTGTAAAATCCAAGCTTATGCATTTGATACACAACTTTACACCCACTTTGATACTGAGGATTATTTGAATGCACAAAATCTCATCAACAATGATCTCATTCAAATAAAAAAATTATAATAAATGTTCAAATTGATGACCTTCAGCAATGATGCAATGTGAAAGCCGGGCAGTGAATTCCCTTTTAACGTTTTCGAGAACTTCGGGGGTTATTTGAGCAATCTTCGTTTTGATGCGTTCCTTCAACTCTTCTAAATCATTTGGTCGATTTTGGTAAACTTTGCTCTTTAAGTATCCCCACAAAAAAAGTCTAACGGAGTCAAATCCGGAGACCTTGGTGGCCATTCGAGCGGTCCTCTTCTTCCTATCCACTTACCTCGGAAAACAGTATTCAGGTAGGTTCGTACATCAACGGCGTAGTGTGGGGGCGCCCCATCCTGCTGGAACCACAAATAATTTCTATTTGGAAATAGCTGATTCAGTTGTGGCACCAGATAACCCCGAAGAAAGTGATGATAGCACCAGTTACGCTTTCTTCAAAAAAGTATGGCCCTATTATCTGGTTGTTTAAAATTCCGGCCCAAACGTTCACTTTTTGTGGATATTGTGTGCTATGCTCCTTCATCCAATGTGGATTTTCTCTTGCTCAGTATCGATACGTCTAACGGTTTACGTGACCATTGAGCATAAAAGTAGCTTCATCTGAAAATAGTACATTTTGTATGAAACTCCGATCTCTATCACAGCGTTCCATCATGATTTCGCAGAATTCGACTCTTCTATCATAGTTATCTTTTAACAGTTCTTGGACTAGATGAACTTTATACGGATGCTACTTTTCTTTTTTCAACACTCTAACAATAGTCGATTGGTGTAAGTTATTATCCAGTGCGACTTGCTGGTATGGAGGTTTTTTGGAACGCAAGTACCACGTCAAGTTTTTGGGGTTCTGAAATTGATTTTCTACCACTTTTAGGGAGATCTTTAACGTGGCCCGTTTCTCGAAACTTTCTCTCAATTTTACTAATTGTTGATTGAGAAACGGGTTCTCGGTTGGGGTATTTCGTATTGAATAAATCACGAACTTCTGCTTGAGTCCTTACTTTATCTTCACAGCCAATCATGATTAAAATTTTGATTCGTTCGGTTTCTGTAAGTCTCATTGCCAGATTATAAGTGATTTAAATATTTTTATAGAAATAATGTCAAACACTTCAATGACATGAAGTTCAATGATATTGACGAATTGGAAACTAGAGTGTAGAACTTTTATCAATCAATGTATTTTTTTTTTCCGAATCAACAAAAACAATAGGAGACACTACGATGTTTAATACGCAGTGGCGGTCCTTAGCATAATTTAGTTCAACGAATGAGCATTTATTGTAATTCCATTCTTCTAAATACATAATTTCGGTTGATCCTGTATAAATACATGTTGGAATTATTATATCGTTGAAAAGACGATTAGTAGATTCTGAATAAGGTGCCACATGACCCCTGTTTGCATTTAAAAAAAACGTCGATTACGTCATCACACCAATACCGGTGACGTAACGTCTCTCACATGTATATCATGAGATGGGCCGTCAAAAATTATAATTGACGTGTTTAAAGATTTATTCCATAGATGTGCATCGTACTGTATGTATGCTGGCTGTTTGTGAATCTGTGATCCTAATTTGGTTGAGTAGCTGTCAGCTAGACTTCGCCAAAATTATGGATCATCTTATGTCATTTATATTATTCCATTTATATCTATTAATAAAAGCCGATTTATTATTGTTTTTATTATTATTATAAAAATTTAAATCATAGTAGCCATGAGCACGTATGGTATTTTCAGATGTGGTCATAGTACAGACAGTTAGCTCAGTTCAGTTTTGATTATGGCGTTATCCTCGGGAAAGCATTGTTCAACGATTTGAAATGTATTTCCAATCTCACAGAATATCTGCTAAATATGTAGTGGCTTTTAACGTCTATTGTCATGATGACAACACGTTGGAGTAAGATGACAGATGAGTGCAATGAAAACTCTATTGCACTAGTAGAAACACATTTTGAGAAAAAAGGTTAAATGAATGAAATGTCGGATATTATGTGAAATCATTTCAAATATTTAATGATATTGTGATGTATAGAGATCCCGTAAAACTCTATATGTGTCTGGTCCAATCAAACTCAACAGTGCAGACACTTCTCTTTTACCACTTTGATTCCGTTGATGTCGAAAATTATTTCGAGCTGGTCTTGGTACAAAATCCAACTATCGTTCGTGGGGTTGAATTTCCGCATATATCCTATTGTAGTCATAGTTTTCTGATGGTTCTGGTTTCTATTCAATATTTTCCTTCGTCGCCAAATGTATTGGTTGCTACCGTCTGCTTGAGTAAGGAAATCTAGCAAGGTAGCTGAAGAACTTCAACAGTTGTATTACAAAAAAAATTATGCTCAGTCGGGAGGGGTTGAGGGTAAAATATATCCATCAAATCATTATACTTTGAAAGGTCTATTGAATATGAATAATAGCTGTACCAGCATCAATAATAATTGTAAATAACGACTTGATCTCTGAAAATGACAACCTTGGAGTATACTTCAGGTTCACAGTATTTGAAAGGTAGGTATTGTCACTGATTCAATGTTCTAAGTTCTCTGTTCTCTATATAATAAACGTTATTCCTCTTTTCTAGAGGCAGTTAATAAGCATCATTCCAATGTTGAGCCAAAGGTGAGGTAGTGGTCAGGTAGAACCTGGGTAGAGGTGCCCGAGGAGGACTCATGAAGTGCACCGCTTATGACCCTATCCAATAGATTGATTGAATGGAATGATCTAACTTGTCATCTGATGGTGTTCCACTCTCAGTGGTATCTGAAATTTTATAGCCAAACGCAGCATGCAAAGCGAAGAGTTAGAGCACAAGCGGAAGCAATAAGGTTAGCCTTCGTGTTTCTCTTCCTAATATATCTATCGGTCGATCTAGTCTGGTAGAATGAAATGGAGAAAGTTACATATAGTATCAGCGGTAACAAAAGTAAGTAGGTGGAATAAAAAGAGGCCTAAAATATAATAGATATTTCCAGATTGTGTTTTCATACGCTGAAGAAAGCTAGATGTTTCTCTAGACTGTCGAAAGTATGCCCTCACCTTGGATGGGGTGTGGCCTTGAAGAACTAATGTAGATTTTCATATCTTTTCCAAAATGGGTGAACTATCATAAAATCAATGGAAAGTATACAATCTCTCCTAATTTGGCTAGAAATCCACAAATTTGTGTTTAACAGTGGAATATGCTTCACATAAGGTTAGCCAAAATAAAATTGGAGGCAAAAATCTCTGAATTTGAGGCTATCTGTCAGAAACATGAAGGTGGCAATCATGAGTGGGAGAAAAAAGTGAAGAGGATGAAAATATACAAATTGGAATTTGGTCCTTGTTGACATTTTGATGGGTCAGATTCTGATTTGAAATTATTGAGGTTAGATGCATGAACTCTCAATTGCTATACAGGGTGTGAACATTATCAATCTCTCAAGTTGTGCCAAATTATATGATATTTCAATGTATCAGGTGCCATCAACATTGGATGCATTTTCAGCCGGTTCCAGCCATTCAATTAATTGAGAATAAAATTGCGATTGAATAAAGGGAATGAAAAATTACTTTAATTATTTCATATGCCAAATACACCTTAACATAGAATTGACCTGTAACAACCCCCTCTTTTCCTGGAAAATGTCGTTACCAATTATCGACACAATTCATACTCCTCATCGCTGTCATCGCGGACTTCTGGTGGGTGACTTTTAAGGTCCTTGGCATGCCACACCCCTCGGATTTTGCCGGTAGAATCGATCAGTTGGTAAGACCAAAGGTACAAAATTTGAGGAATAGTAAAAGGTCCTTTAAACTTAGCAGCTAACTTTGAAGTGACTCCTTTTGCCTTATCCGATAATGTGTATGCTTTTTTTCAGACTCGTTGATGAAGGTGAAAACGTTCATCCCTCCTCCGAAGGTTGTAACGACTTCGACTATTGTCAAAACCTTTCTTGAGCCATTTTGCTACATCCTTGAATACTTTGACCTAGGCTTCAGATCGGGCAAGCGGATTATAGTTCTCTTCCAGTTCTTGAATTTTCGAAGGATTCTTCCCCACGAGGTTGATTTCTCTCCCAAGCAAAAGTTATTGAACTGATAACTGCGTCACTTCATGGCGCGAAGAATGAATGGCGTAAGCAATTTTCTGAAGGTATTTATGCCATAGACGATTATTATCTGAGTAGATCACCAATGAATTGTTTGGAGCGGAAGTGGCCAAGGCCGCCGATCGGCGAAGTCGAGAGACAATATCTACCGCACGCCGGGTGCTATCTTACCGCAAGCCGAGTGCTGGAATATTAAATAAAAAGAATAGTGATTGTGAATGAATAAATTCGAATTGTTGAAGTGGTATAATAATAATGATGTTTGAAAAATGTTCGGAAAATGGCGGGGTAACGAGAGTGTAACGTTTCAACGTGCGATTCCAATGAGGAACGTATACAGCCTATACAGGGTGTTTAAAAATACATGATTCAAGAGAAAAAATGACAAGGAGTCTCAAAATGAGTCATAAGAGAAAAAAAATTACGGCTGCTTGTCAACGTGCTATACCAGGAGTACCAACATATCATTTAAGAGAAAAAACAACAGGGTGTCTCAAAATGAGTCATTCCAGAGAAAAAAACATGGCGGTTGCTTGTCAACGTGTTATACCAGGTGTACCAACATAATATTTAGGAGAAAAAAACATGGCCGCCTTTGTCAATTGTCAAATGTTAGGTGGGGAAATTAATCAAAGAAAAAATGCATCATTTGGGGTATGGGAATTCAAAATGTTTTCGTGATGGTGCCCATCATTTTTAACGTATGTACCAACAGAAGATAGAAGACAGGAGACAGGAGATAGAAGACAGGTAAGCAGACTGACAGATATTCAGTTTGATCGAACCAGAACGAACTTACCTTGTTTATGTATTGTTTTAGAATACCTGAATTAACCATATAAAACATCTATTTTAGTCGCATTTTGGCGTTTCAAATTTGGGTTGTTTTTTCGAACGCGAAAAATGCTTATTGTGGTCGCATTTTCGCATGTTTAAACGTTAAAAATTTTAACTGTTTTTTCGAACGCAAAAAACTTGTATTTTGAGAAATTTTGAAATGCCTATTGTCCATAAGGAATACATGTAAATATACAGTTCTTACGGTTTAATTTTATCTTGTTTTTTAGAACGCGAAAAACGCTTATTGTGGTCGCATTTTTGCGTGTTTTGCCGTTTCAAATTTTAACTTTTTTTCGAACGCGGAAAACGTGTTTTTTGATCACATTTTTGCGTATTTTAGAGTTTCAAATTGACCAACTTAACTTATAAGTGAAAAATAAAATAAAACAGTTTGAAGACAAAAGTTATTGAACATTTTCATATTGGTAACATATCGCATAACCATTTGAAAAGAATATCAACGTTTCGGAGGCTGCAATTATAGTTCGTGTTGTTGCGACGAATGTGATGCATACAAGGTAAGATGCCAGCATTGGTGTCGGTAAATGTAGGAGCCATCCATGTCATATTATCATAATCCTCCAAGTTCACAATACGTGTAGGTGAACCTAATTGTTGAAATTTCTCCGCAAGATAGTTTCGTTTTTGAAGCCCTCGCACATAAATGATATCAGCATCATGCAGATGTTTTTTGAGGATGCCATCCAATTGACGATATTCCACAAAGCCGAAGGAATACCGCAATCCGTGAATGTTTTTCTCCAAGAAGCAAGTGGTACGTCGATCCTCTTTACTCAAAGAGGAAAATGGTACATTTGGCAGCAGTAAAAAGTTACTACATTGAATTCCAACCCTAATAGCTATTTCCTTAGGATAGAATTGCTGGTCGACGATGAAGCCTCGAATATCTACAACAGCTTTTCTCATGTTGACTGTACGATTAATACTGAAGCTAAATCACATGCTCAGTTCCATTTTTTGATAATTTCTGAGAGTGGGAGGTGCTCAATGACGGTGTCATGCACAATAATGGCATAGGCTCGAGTATTTTGGGGGAATCCTTCAGATGCTTCAATTTCCAGTTTCACATCAACACTGGAACTTTTGATGCTCTCGTCCCTCCTAGAACAATCGACCTGGGTAGGTCAAAAGAGGATTAAGCTGATTGGTAAGTTTATAGCTGAGCCCAAATTGTGAGTAGTTGAAATAGGCTTGAGAAAAATTTCCCTTTGCAAAATCCAGATGCATATTTTCTTTGGGGTAATTCTCACCGTTTAGAGTCAGCGTTATATTAGTGATATTCGAATTGTTGAATATTGTTGGATCATTATTGACCTTCGTATAATCACGATCTTTTTGAAAACATACAATCACATAGCGGGGGCTTTCGAGAAACGACGAAGTCTTGACAGCCCATATTTCATTTTTTGCACCTTGTGTGAGAGCAGGCAACATATGTAGTTCCCATTTTCTGAAGGGGATGAGAATGGGAGTGTCAGCTTGGATAGCTTTCAAAAGTTGTAATTTAATTTGATCATGCGGATAGATTCGTTTAACTTCAAGCTCAATATTCTCAATTTCCAGTTTGACTTCTGTTGGGGTCAATGTTGTTCCAGGAGTCTCGTCTATTTTGAAGAGGTTGCTATCATCTCCAGCTCGTACTAATCGGATGGTATGCTTACCGTAGGAAACACATTGACAATCACTGAAGATATTCAGAAAATGTCTAATGGGTATTAGCATGTTGAATGTTAGATGGGTTGGGTGGATGACTCCAGTGTTGGTGGCAGTGGAAAAAGTCCAACCTGTGGTGGCCAAGTATTTAATATCTTCATCAGTGTAGGTGAGAAAGCCTCTGACACTACTGACAATTCCTACTTCACGTACTGTTTTCAGTTCCTTACCACTTTGTTCATAAGTAGCAGATTGAAACATGAAAGCGCCAGCATTGTTTACGAAGGTCACCCGCCCATTTCCTTTGGTTCTCTCAACTTTTTCGCTCATGAATAGCAGGCTGTCGTACAAGGCATCATAGGCATCAGATTGATTAATGTTGATTTTAATAACATCATTGTTGCGGAAAGACTTGACATATGGGTAGTAGGTGCGCCACTCTACCTTTTGTATGGATTCATGGTTGTGCGGTTTTCGGAAAATGTTGAATAATTGATTGGAAAACATGATAACCGAGAGATTCCAAAAAAAATTTATTCTCCGTTGACAGTAGTTGAGGTTGTTTCTGCTGCTGCTGTTGCTGATGGTTGAATGTCTTGGTGAAGACTGAGATGTGGTATGGTGATGAGTTATAGTTATAGATAGTTAGCACCATACTTTCGCTTCAATTCCAAACGAATTATTATTTCTTCGTTTCGAAAATCAATAAGTTAAGAATGTTGATCGAGCACTCGCAACGTAATGGTATTTATTTCGTTTGTATGAGAAATGTGCAGATAAATGAGATGATTAGGCGTTTCGTCAATTGCGTAACCAGGATCAACACCTACAGCAAATTCGTATATCGTATAACGGTTGTATTTCTACAAACGTTCAATTTCATCATTTTTACCGTGAATCATGGCAGTGTGAACGAGGCACCAACTGAGTTTATAGGTTTCAGAATATGACTTACAATGTTTCTGTTGATTAATCTTTATTTTACAGCTCGAAGAACGCTGCTGAATACTCCACCAAGTCTGAATGATAAATTATTTAATAAAATCAGTAAAAAATGTAAAAACAACTTTAGGTATGCTCAACTGTCAGTCGCGTTTGAATTATTTGAATTGAAGTCTTATTCTTCTCAACATTTTAAAGATAGTTAGTTCTTCTTCTCGTTTTTATTTGGATTCAAAATTATATCAATTAGCCAGTTCCGACAAAGTGTGAGTTCCGTGTTCCGTCCAAACCATGGATGTTATTTGTAATGATCATGCAGAGAGCGATAGTAAATTGAAGCTTTCTTGTGTAGGCAAGATGTTGGTTTCATTCTATCTATGAGTTCTGTGATCTTAACATGAGCCAACAGTTAGTAAGCTGTTCTTTGATAGTGTGACAATTGGTAACACTGTTTGTAGAAATTGAGGAGGGGATTAAATTTTGAATTTCCGTTATCTTCCATTTCCTCCATTTCGTCCATTTCTGCATTTGGTCTCACTTGAAGAACTCGCTGATGATTTAAATTTTTATTTTGAAAATCATCCAATCAGTGTATATTAATAACATTTATAAAGAGGTAACTATCTATTTAAAATTCAAAGTGGCATTCATTGGAATAAATATTTTTGTCGTTTTTAATGCTTTTAAAATAATTTTATTTCCAATGAATTTTCATGATTTTTCAAATGGCGTCAATGGACATGTTTTACAACAATTTCTCCTTTTTTTTATGTGTGTAGTTCGACCAGATTAAATTTCAAGATTTGATTAAATTTCAAGACCAGATTTAAATTTAAATATGATTTAAATTTAATTTCAAAAAGCTTAGTTAAAAGCTTATTTCTCGCCATTGAATGAACGGCGATGTTAGTGGCCGATTGTCAAATTACCACAATATGGAATAACAATTCTTGACATAATTTTTTGGGTTTATCACCTTCCACAATCTGAAAATGAAAAATTTTTTTTAATCCAAAGAAATCTGGGGATTCAGGAGTGTTCCAGAGCTGCTGTTACAGTATATTTGAATCAAGGAGCCCGAAGAGCTTGAAATATTAACAGGAGAGGAGTTTGGTTGATTCTTTCTTATAACTGATGATTGGTTAAGGAAATATGTAAGGTTTAAATGCATTTAACCCAATATTCCAAGTAAGTTGGTATGACCATTTGAATGACATACAATAGTCCAAAGAACCAAATTTCTTCCCTTCAGCCTGATTCGATCATTACTTCTAGACTTTTCTAGATCTCATCAAGCCCTGAACTCAGTTTAACAAACTTTCAATTCATTAAATACTATTTTTATGCAACCTGATTACTCTCATCATTGTTTATTGATTGTCTCAAGATCGTCAAGCCCTGAATTTGGCTTAACATTTATTTGATTAAATACTATTTTTTAATAATTGTTTTACTTGTATGTCTGGAGTGTTTTCTCTTTCAGTGTGATAAAGACTTTCTACAGAGACTGGCTTTGAGAATGAAATACTATATCAGAATTCCTGTAGATGGCGTCCAAATAACAACTTTCAATTAGCTATTTTATTCTCACTGCCATAAATTGGATTTCTAAGAATATCTTTGGGTTAATTCACCAACAAACGTACCACGACCTTTGCCTCCGCAATAAGAGTTAGCCCTCCGCATTGTTTATATGAGGTTTAGGTGAAAAACCCCTTAAAAGGGAACTAAACCTTATATAAATTTGGCGACTGCCAACGTGTGGCCCGAAGATTTCAGAGAAATTAAATTATTGCACTGTGGAAGACTTCGGACTTACAAATAAAATATAGATACTGTGTGTCATGTTCTGAAAGTTGTATCACAGTGACTTTATTGGTATTGCTCAGTATTTGGTGGTGTTGTGTTCATATTGGTGTGTTTTTTGGTATTTATCGGTATTAGTGTATGTTGTATGGAATTTTATTACCTTTATTGGTACCCTTCAAGTATAACTTTGTGTTGTCGATATAGTTATTTTTGAGAATTTTTATTGAATATTTATCCATAAAAGTTTCAAAATGGAAGGAAAAATAGAACCTTTGTACCTTTCTGAAGAAGAAATTGATTATGAGCTGCGTATTCGAGATGCGGTAGCTCCTAGAAAGACTTCAACTTCTAAAAGAATAATTTTGAATAGATTACTTGGCCAGGAAACTGTTATGACCCAGTTGGAAGATACAGAGTTCCAAACCGAAGATGAGAAAACATTCATTAATAAAACTCTATCAGATTTAGAATCATTAATACTAAATTTTAGAGGTCCAATAACAGATCCCAGAAACCAGGTTGACATCTCTTACAGGGAGAGTCAAACGTTTTAAAATTTCAAATGATCATGAAGAAGATAGAATTTCAGATACAGAATTTAAACAGCATGCAAAAGCTACTTGTATAGAGTTTGATGCAAAATTATCAATGAATGTAGTTCAAGTAAATGAACAGTGTCCTTCTACAAGTAATATTTCAGCAGTAGGTAAATCTGTGCCAGTTTATAAATGGGGAATACAATATGATGGTTCAACAAGTTTAAAATCATTTCTAGAACGAGTACAGGAACTTTCACAATCTCGTAATGTTTCAGAAACGGAACTTTTCAATTCATGTATAGATTTATTAACAGGTAGAGCTTCAATTTGGTATAGATCAATTAAAAATGATGTCAATAATTGGCAGGAATTAGTTTCTTGCATGGAAAGTGCATTTTTGCCTTCATTATATGATGAAAAACTTCTTGAAGAGATCAAACAGCGTACTCAGGGTAGTGACGAACCCATTGATATTTATGTTGCTGTTATGCACAGTCTTTTTGGTAGGTTAAAGAGTCCTGTTGATGCTCAAGAACGTTCAAAAATAATTAGATGAAATATTATGCCAAAATATATAGACCACTTGATTTTACAAAAAATTGACAGCACTCAAGAACTAATAAGTTTTTGTAAAACAATTGACGAAGCTTCTCTAATCAAGCAGAAGTATATTCCACCTAAGTCGTTGCATTGCCTAGAATCTGATCTTGCCTATGTGGAGTCCTCACCTGAAAATAAAAATAAAAGTTCAAGAAATAATTGGAGAAATAAAAAAAATTGTTTGATTCATCAAAAACACATTTTAATTCCAATGTTGACAATTCAAATACTCCGTCAACTTCTCAACAATCTCAAGTAAATAGTAGCTTGAACACAGCTTCTGTTCGTTGCTACGGATGTAAAACAGTTGGCCATGTGTTGAAAAATTGTAAAACACCCCGCAAATTATTTTGTTATTTATGTGGTAAACCAGATTTTACAAAAAATAATTGTCCTTCCTGTAATTCAAAAAACTAGTTGCGAAGACATTTTATTCTAGCCGTCAAAATATCTGTGTTAGTAAAGGTTATGAACCAAAAAATTCTCAAAATAATAAATTTAAATATGGAAAACGTAATTTAAAAAATAATAAATCCCCTCATTCTTATCAAAAATATTCTAAAAAATTGACAGTTGAAACGGTAGAAAACAGTATAACGTTGGAAAATACGGCTGAATTTGGTGATATTGTTCCTTTGTTCATTTCTAAACCATTTGATAATCGACCATACATTTCAATTAATTGTTATAATGAAGTTATAATAGCATTATTGGATAGTGGAGCAAATGTTAATTGTAAAGGAAAACATTCTTTGGATTTGATCAAAAAATATAAGATCAAACTGGATAGAACGCAGAGAAGAACGGTGACAACTGCTGATGGAAAAGCACAAACAGTAATAGGAATTTGTCAAATTCCTATATGCATAGGAAAAACAAATTAATTAAGCTTGCTGTAATACCTTCTCTTCAATGTGGAATAATCCTCGGCAGTGATTTTTGCAAGATATTTGAAATTTCCATCAATTTTAGTAATAATTCATGGCAAATCCAAAGTGAACTAGAAAATGACATAAATGTTTTGTCAGAAGCTCCATATAAAACTGATTCAAATGTTGGTGTGAGTAACAATCTTAACGATGAACAACAAAAAGAAATGAAAAAGGTAGAAAATATGTTTAAATCCATTTCTTCTGAGGACCGTTTAGGTTTTACAGATAAAATAATAGCGCATATTGACACAGGCGACAATTTGCCTTTCAAAAAGAGACAATATCGAATGTCTCCGTATATGTTGGAACATCTCAATAAAGAATTAGATAAAATGCTTGCGTTAGATGTGGTAGAACCTTCTTTCAGTCCGTGGAACTCTCCAGTTCTTTTAGTAAAGAAATCTGATGGTGAGTTTAGATTTTGTTTTGATGGAAGATCCTTCAACGAAATCACAAAGAAAGATTCATATCCACTTCCTTTAGTTGATGATATCCTCAACATGCTTAGTGATGCTAAATTCATTTCTACAATAGATTTAAAAGCAGCTTTTTGGCAAATAAGCCTTGATGAGGAGAGTAAAGAAAAAACAGCATTTTCAATTGCAGGACGTGGTTTGTTTCATTTCAAGCGACTTCCTTTTGGCTTATCTAATTCAGCAGCTATTACACAACGTTTGATGGATCGTATATTAGGTCCGGAATTACAGCCAAAAGTATTCGTGTATTTAGATGATATTGTATTATGTAGTTCAAGTTTCTTAGAACATATTACGTTATTGAAAGAAGTCTATAAACGTTTAAAAGATGCTAATCTAACAGTCAATTTTAAAAAATGCAAATTTTTTAGAGAATCTTTACAATATTTAGGCTTTGTTGTTGATAAAAGAGGTTTACGAACGTCCCCTGAAAAGATCAAAGCTATGGTAGATTATCCTAAACCTAAGACTACAACAGAAGTGAAACGTTTTGTTGGTATGTGTTCATGGTACAGACGTTTCATTCCTCATTTCAGTACTTTGCTTAGTCCATTGAATGATTTATTAAAAGGTAAAGGTAAAAGACAAGGTATTGTTTGGACTGATAATGCGGAAAAAGCTTTCGTTGAAATTAAACAAAAATTAGTCTCAACCCCTATTCTAACAGCCCCTAATTTTTCATTAGAATTCTGCATTCAGTGCGATAGTAGCGGTTTTGGACTAGGAAGTGTACTCACCCAAATTCAAGATGGGGAAGAAAAAGTGATCGCCTATGCTAGTCGCACTCTCAATCGAGCAGAGCGGAATTATTCAGCTACGGAACGTGAATGCCTTGCCTTGGTGTTTGCACTGGAAAAATTTCGCCAATATATAGAGGGTGTTCACTTTAAAGTTCTTAGTGATCATGCTAGTTTGAAGTACCTCTCTAAGATGTCAGGTAGTTCTGGCAGGCTCAGTCGATGGGCCATGAGACTTTCTGTTTTTGATTTCGAAATGGTGCGCCGCAAAGGTAAGCTTCACATAACTCCAGATGCTCTGTCTCGAGCTCCAATACCAGAGGAAGTGAATGTTTTGGGCATTTCCTTGGAAAACCTTGATCCTTGGTACCTAAAAATGAAAAATAATATTAGTAAAAATCCTGAAAAATATCCCCAATGGATGATCAAAGACGATTATATTTTTAAACATACTCCCAGTAAAATAGCTTTAAAAACTAATATTTCTGAGTGGAAATTGTTAGTTCCCCTTGATCAGAGACAGAAAATAATTTTTGATTCTCATAATCCACCTACTTCTGCTCACCTAGGGTATTTTAAAACTATAAAGAAAGTTGCTGAACAATTTTACTGGCCTCTTTTGAGAAAAGAAATTTTAAAATATGTTCGTCAATGTCATGAATGTTGTAGTCAGAAAGCTCTTAATGCACAACGTTTTGGTTTAATGGGTGCAGAAAAAAAAGTTAGTTTTCCATTTCAATTAGTAAGTACCGATGTTATGGGTCCATTCCCTAGAAGTTCTAAGGGAAATAAATTCCTAATAGTAGCTTCTGACTATTTTTCAAAATTTGTTATTATGAAACCTGTTAGAAATGCGATGGCACAAGCAATAACAACATTTTTAGAGGAAGTATTTCTAGTTTATGGTGTTCCTCAAATTTTATTGCTGGATAATGCCTCAGC
This sequence comes from Chrysolina haemoptera, assembly GCA_958298965.1. Taxonomy (NCBI): domain Eukaryota; kingdom Metazoa; phylum Arthropoda; class Insecta; order Coleoptera; family Chrysomelidae; genus Chrysolina; species Chrysolina haemoptera. The sequence continues at coordinate 18,216,649 of OY282589.1, read as the reverse complement.
CCACACAGGTAAAGTGTTCAATGATTTCATCAAAGAGTATAAAATTTCAAAAGTTTGGTATAACTGTCGATATCACCCTCAGGTGAATCCTACAGAGCGAGTAAATCGAACAATTGGCACTGCTATCAGATGCTTCATTAAAGATTCTCACAAACATTGGGACAAGGAAATTTTAAAGATTCAACATGCTTTGAATTCTGCTACTCATGAAGTTACTGGTTTGAGTCCAAATTTCCTCAATTTTGGCAGAATAACACCAGCTTCTGGAGATTATTATGGTGAAGTCATTGATTTCGAATTGAATAACAGTGCTCAGGGAAGACAGAACTATTCTGAAGAGATTGAGAAATTGCCCTCTATCTATAAAAAAGTTCAGGATAGATTATCTGCTTCTTACAAGAAAAACGCTAATTATTATAATTTGAGGAAGCGTGAGCATGTTTTCAAAGAAGGCGAAAAAGTCTGGAAGCGAAACTTCGTATTATCAGATGCTGCCAATGATTATTCGGCTAAGTTAGCATCTCGATATGTATTATGTAAAATCAAGAAGGTATTGTCAAAAGTGGCTTATGAGTTGGTTAATTTAAATGGTACACCTGCTGGTAGATGGCATGTATCAAAACTCAAGCCTTACTATGGGTCTAACTCTGACCTATCCGTTTGATTTTACATATATTTTGATTTTTTATATCAGTCCCCCAAAATGAAATTAAAAATAATCCTTGTTTCAATTTGAAAAGGATTATTTTTCAGAAACAAATTGATCCTTAATGACTTATTACAATCTTGATTTTGCGATTACTTTGTTATGACTGTTTCTAGAAAGTGTAGTATTTTTATGACCATTACCCTAGTAATGAATAGTGCTAGAAAATACAGTTTCACAAAGTATCTGAATTTTTGTTGAAAATAAAATTCATTTAGATTTGATAAAAAATGTCATTACATCCCCAAAGACTGATGGTATTTATAGTCATGAAGTTGACTGGTTATAGATGACTAAATAGTTTGGTATTTGAGTCTGTCTATCTGTCAGTGTGAATAGGAATTTAATTATTCACATGTGGATCCACACAAAAATTATTGCGCATAAGATTGTGGAAAGGAACTTAAGTTTTCCACTGTATATTTTGATATCTCTTCTTGAAGAGATTTTTGTAAATGTTATTTTCTATATTTCTTTTGTAGGATGTTAGAGATAATTTCCGGTGTAGTCTGATCAACTACACTAAATAGGTACCTGTATATATTAAAACTGTAAATATTGAAAACTATAAAATCTATGCATAGTTAGTCTAATAGTTAGATAGTTAGACAGGTTAGATGAAAAATGAAAATGTGGAATATTTTCACAAAAAAAATATATGATTAGTATATTTCTTAGATTAGGTGCACCAATTATTTTTAGTATTTTTATTATTTGAAGTAATGAGTGAAGCTTATTATTTCCTCAATTGGGGCAAAATCTGGTTGTCCCTTGCTTAGGCATAAAGCGACTTGGACTTGGCATGTCCCCAGATAGTTGGGATTTTTCTTAAATTTCCAACGACAGTAATACCGCTGTTCATGTTATGAAGAGGTTCATAATATTTATGAGTACTCACCTCAATGAAATAGGCTCTTGTTTCTTGTAATCTGAGCTTGGTTCATTTCCTACGACAGTAACACCGCTGTTAGTGTTCATAAATTTTATGAGTGTTTACCTCAACATAACATTGTTGTGAGGATCACTGAAACTCACTTTTCAGCAACAGTTTTTAATACGTGGAGGAATAATCCACAAAAGAAAATAAAGACAGCAAAAATTATTTTTAATAGTTGACAGACTACTTAATCAAAAAAAAATAACATTTTATTCAATTACATGGAAACATAAAAATAAAATATATCAGTACCTACTTAGGTATATAAAAAACATTCAGAATAACTTCAACACTCCCACTTTCTGGATGTTTTGGTTACTTCCTGTGTTCTGTGTTATATAAAAGTCAAATATTCTTCTTAACACCCAACAGTTCAAGCAAATACTGAAAAGTCTTTTTACATAATGCCTTTGTAAAAATGTCAGCCTGCTGTTCTGTAGTAGAAATGTATTCTGGGAATATACTTCTTTCTTCGTATTTTTCTCTTATGAAATGTAGACGAACATCAACATGCTTTGTCCGACTATGAAATTCGGGGTTCTTAATAAGTCTAATTGCACTCTGGTTGTCAATATATAATGTCGTAGGTTTTGTTACATGCTGATCAATATCTTCCAAGAGTTGTTGCAACCAGATTGCTTCTCTGGCAGCATTTGATGCAGCCACATATTCAGACTCGGTTGTTGATAGTGTAACACTACTCTGACGTTTGCTGGCCCAAGTAACAGGACCGGAACTAATTTTGAAGACATATCCAGTAGTAGATCGCCTTGTTTCTGAATCACCAGCATAATCTGCGTCTGAATATCCAGTCAGTAGTGGTAAATTTGGTGTTTTCTGGTACCTGATGCCATATTCTGCTGTTCCTTTCAAATATCTCATGATTCTTTTCACTGCATTCCAGTGAGCGTTGGTATGCTTGATGAGATAACGACTCACAACTCCCACTGCATGCATAATGTCTGGTCTGCTTACGATAGCGGCGAACATAATGTCGATAGGGAACTTCATTCTCTTCTAGATATGGCCAGTTTCAGCGGATAAATTACTATGTGGATCCAAGGGAGTACAAGCAATTTTAGCATCTTCCATTCCAAAACGGTTTATGAGTTGTCTGACATAACTTGACTGACTGATGGAAATTGAATTGTCACTGTCACTCCGTTTGATTTCTAATCCCACAAAGTAGGTCGGTTCACTTACAGTTATTCCGAATGTTGTTTGTAATTCTGATAGAACAATTTGAATTGCTTCTTCACTGGACGAAAAAATCAGTCCATCATCTACATAGATCACCAGTAAAAGTTTTGCTCCACGGAGGTTGCAACGATAAACACATTTATCAGCTTCTGATTGAATGAAGCCAAAATTGCTCAGAAAATCATTGAATTTCTTGTTCCAGCATCTTGGAGCTTGCTTCAATCCATAAAGCGACTTCTTGAGCCTATAAACTGCATCATTTTTCATATCACGAGGAAGTTTCAGGTATATTTCTTCCTCAAGGTTGCCATGAAGAAATGCCGTTTTTGCATCAAATTGCATCATATGTAAGTTGTTTTCTGCTGCAATGGCTAGCAAAACTCGTATAGAATCATATCTGGTGGTTGGTGAGAATATTTCTGAATAATCTACACCTTTGGTCTGGGAGAAACCTTTCGCTACCAGCCGAGCTTTGTAGCGGTTTATTGATCCATCAGGGTTTCTTTTCACTCTGAAAACCCACTTTGAGTGAATCGGCCTTTTTTCTGGTGGAAGTTCTGTTTTCTCCCAAGTATCATTTTTCTCTAGAGCTATTAGTTCATCAGAGATTGCTTGCTTCCATTCTTTTGAATCTTTCGATTTCAAAGCTTCTTCGTATGTACCAGGTAAGTCAACCTCAACTAAGTTAAGTTCAAAATCATGGAATCTGGCTGGTGGACGAATAGTTCTTTGGGATTGTCGTCTATCATGAGTTTCCTCGAGGTAAATTTCTTCATGGTTTTCGGGTTGATCAGGGATAATTTGTGCTTTTATCTGTTCTAAAATTCTGGGTGGAGCTGTAACATCATCATCAGCAGCATTGACATCGACTGGAACAATGCTTGGTCCATCTTCAAAACCTTTAACATTCTCGTTAAATATTACGTTTCTGGAGATTATCACTTTTCTAGTTTTTGGATCGTAGAGTCTATAATTTGTTGAGTTATTATCGTAACCAACAAGAAACAGTTTCTTGCTCTTTGCATCGAGTTTTGTACGTTTCTCATCAGGTATGTATGCGAAGGCTTGGCATCCAAAAGTTCTGATGTGACTGAGAATGGGTTTTTTACTTGTCCATACTTCAAATGGAGTTGAACCAGGAGTTTGAGATGTTGGAGTACGGTTCAAAATGTAAATTGCTGCATTTACTGCTTCTGCCCAGAGATATTTCGGCATTTTCGCGCTGTAGAGCATTGATCGAGCATTTTCAACGATTGTACGGTTATCTCGTTCTGCTCGGCCATTCTGCTGAGGTGTATATGGTGCGGTATTTTCCATCTCGATTCCTTGGTCACTTAGATAATTTTTCAGGTTCTGGTTGCAGTATTCAGAGCCGTTATCGACATGAAGCACTTTGATTGCATTACCAAATTTATTATTTATCTTACAGCAAAATGCTTTGAAGCAATCCAAAACATCGGATTTGTGCCTCACAAAGTAAGCCACACGGTAGCCAGAACAGTCATCTTTGAAAGATAAAAAGTATCTTGCACCTCGCACAGATGCTACTGCCATCGGTCCACATAGATCGCTGAAGATTCTCTCGCCAGGTTTCATTTTTGGATGGGACGTTTTCTTGAATGGCAATCTATGTTGTTTGCCATATGCACAACCTTCACAGAAAAAATCATTCATGTCACTGAAGTCGATACCTTCAACTAAACCTTTTTCTACCATTTCTCGAATAGATTTCACATTGACATGGCCGAGACGTTCGTGCCATATTTTCAAACTGTCTTTGGTGACAGCATTGGCATTCAGAATTACTGTACGAAATAGAAGTTTATATAAGTTGTTGTGTTCTCTCACTGCACATGCTACTAATTTATTTTCGTGAAAGATTTGAGCTTCGTTACTTTCCTTGACAATCTTCATTCCTTTGGTGGTAACAACTCCTTCTGAGAACAAATTTTTGCGAAGTTCTGGAATGTATAGTACATCATTTATAGTTGAGTCGAACCATTTGCCATTTATCAGTTTTTGGATTCTTACAGTACCTCTACCTCTGACAGTTAATGATTGATTGTTACCAAGAACAACTGTTCTGTCGCTTTCTTCGTCAAAAGTTGAAAAATACTCTTTTCGGTGACACATATGAGTCGATGCACCACGATCCAGAATCCAACAGTCATCACTGAAGTATATGTCATTCTTTTCCTCAACGTTGAATGCTGTTTCACTGCTGTTTTTCACACTATCACTGTAGTTGAGTGAATTATTCGGCATTGGGGATCTCATATTTTTCTGGTTACTCCTATTTTTCTTCGGAGATCTACAATTTATCGACAGATGTCCTCTTCGGCGGCAGTTATAGCAATACATATTTGTGTGCTGATGTGGCTTTTGACTATTGCTTTTATCTGCTTTGCTGTGGAACGATACTGCAGCTAGAGCGGTTTCTGTTTCTTCGTAAGAAGTCGAATATGCCTCTTCATCTAGAAGACGAGCGGTTAAGTTGTGGATTGTCTGTTTATTTTCTTCTAGTGACAGCCAAGCTTGTCGAACGTTTCTATACTTCATGGGCAATGTGCTCAAGATTTTTGTCATGATAGCCGTGTCACTAATTGGTTCACCACATTCCTTAACCTGTTTGGCAAGATTTTCTACTTTGGAGACATGTTGAGCTATCGAATCACTTGGGTTCATTTTATACTGATGAAATCGCTCATGCACTATCATCTTGTTGGTTTCTGATTTCTGCTCGTAAATTGAATTGAGCCGGTCGAACATTTCTTTGGACGAGTTGCAGCTTTCAACTAGGGTGATTTGGGCTAAATCCATCGCGGAAGTTATCAGGAACATTGCTTGTGCATCCTTTTTTAACCAGGTTTCTGCTTCAACAGGAGAAGCTGGACATTTCATCGTGCCATCCGTTATTCCAAAAAATTCCTTGGCTCTCAGGGCACATTTGAGTTGGAATTTCCATTGCGAGAAGTTCAGGCCGTCGAACTTATTGATGTAGGCTACTTCTGTTTTATCCACCATTTTCTTTATCGTGTTGCAAGTGCCAGTAGACGAGGTGACTCTCAATCTCTACTCGAATTTTCAGTAACTGCAGGTTGTGTCTGGGCCCATAACCTGTTGTGAGGATCACTGAAACTCACTTTTCAGCAACAGTTTTTAATACGTGGAGGAATAATCCACAAAAGAAAATAAAGACAGCAAAAATTATTTTTAATAGTTGACAGACTACTTAATCAAAAAAAAAAATAACATTTTATTCAATTACATGGAAACATAAAAATAAAATATATCAGTACCTACTTAGGTATATAAAAAACATTCAGAATAACTTCAACAAACATGCCACTGATTCTTAATATGGAGGTAAAGGTTGGTTATCTCTCAACTTGTAACAACTTGAACCCTGGACATGGTTCCCAACTAGTGAGATTGTGCGTTCTTAGAAGGTTGTGAAATCCTTCCACACTCTTACGTCAGTAACATTGCTGTTTGAATTTTTCTTGGTGACAAGAAATAATTTTAGAGGTGCTTTCATTTATTGATATGACTAGGTAGGTATTGTGTCATTAGTAGTTGATATTTTGGGTTTTTGATATTTCGAGAAAACTATGAAAATGCACTCACCTCAAGAAATATTAATCGACCACTGGTACATGAATAGTTGTTTCCAGTTGGTTATGTCCAGGTGTAGTACTATTCAATTTTTATTGTATCCAGGAGGGATAGGAATTTATGGGATGACAGTTCATTGAGCTGGCCTGTCTCAACACATTGAATTTTGAAGATATTTGCGAAAATTGATCCTTTTTGTTGGTAGGAGGCCAAATTTGTGTTGTAGACCACTGTCTTACTGGTGAGAGGGCCGGTTAAAGCTACTGGTCGGTTTGACAACCTTCAATACAGCTTGGAGTACCTCCGAGGCGTTTTTTTTCTTTTTGTCTCAGTGTTCATTTGAAACACTTTTAAGGCGTGGTGAAATCCTATATTTTCACTAGGGTTTTTGTTGGAATCCTTGGATCATTCCTAAACAAAATTTATTATTCATTAGTTTTGGCTTTTCAACTTAAAAAAATTCAACTTACCATTTAATTGTTGACGAAAAATTTGAAGGTCAAATTTTTCTTTGTAAGAAGGAGGGTGTATAACGGTTGTATTTCTACAAACGTTCAATTTCATCATTTTTACCCTGAATCATGGCAGTGTGAACGAGGCACCAACTGAGTTTATAGGTTTCAGAATATGACTTACAATGTTTCTGTTGATTAATCTTTATTTTACAGCTCGAAGAACGCTGCTGAATACTCCACCAAGTCTGAATGATAAATTATTTAATAAAATCAGTAAAAAATGTAAAAACAACTTTAGGTATGCTCAACTGTCAGTCGCGTTTGAATTATTTGAATTGAAGTCTTATTCTTCTCAACATTTTAAAGATAGTTAGTTCTTCTTCTCGTTTTTATTTGGATTCAAAATTATATCAATTAGCCAGTTCCGACAAAGTGTGAGTTCCGTGTTCCGTCCAAACCATGGATGTTATTTGTAATGATCATGCAGAGAGCGATAGTAAATTGAAGCTTTCTTGTGTAGGCAAGATGTTGGTTTCATTCTATCTATGAGTTCTGTGATCTTAACATGAGCCAACAGTTAGTAAGCTGTTCTTTGATAGTGTGACAATTGGTAACACTGTTTGTAGAAATTGAGGAGGGGATTAAATTTTGAATTTCCGTTATCTTCCATTTCCTCCATTTCGTCCATTTCTGCATTTGGTCTCACTTGAAGAACTCGCTGATGATTTAAATTTTTATTTTGAAAATCATCCAATCAGTGTATATTAATAACATTTATAAAGAGGTAACTATCTATTTAAAATTCAAAGTGGCATTCATTGGAATAAATATTTTTGTCGTTTTTAATGCTTTTAAAATAATTTTATTTCCAATGAATTTTCATGATTTTTCAAATGGCGTCAATGGACATGTTTTACAACAATTTCTCCTTTTTTTTATGTGTGTAGTTCGACCAGATTAAATTTCAAGATTTGATTAAATTTCAAGACCAGATTTAAATTTAAATATGATTTAAATTTAATTTCAAAAAGCTTAGTTAAAAGCTTATTTCTCGCCATTGAATGAACGGCGATGTTAGTGGCCGATTGTCAAATTACCGCAATATGGAATAACAACTATAGCTACCTATGATAGCTGACTGGCTGAATTACACACTCGATCAGGTGTCCAGAACCAGGTGGGGATTCAGGAGTGTTCCAGAGCTGCTGTTACAGTATATTTGAATCAAGGAGCCCGAAGAGCTTGAAATATTAACAGGAGAGGAGTTTGGTTGATTCTTTCTTATAACTGATGATTGGTCAAGGAAATATGTAAGGTTTAAATGCATTTAACCCAATATTCCAAGTAAGTTGGTATGACCATTTGAATAACATACAATAGTCCAAAGAACCAAATTTCTTCCCTTCAGCCTGATTCGATCATTACTTCTAGACTTTTCTAGATCTCATCAAGTCCTGAACTCAGTTTAACATTCAGTTCATTAAATACTATTTTTATGCAACCTGATTACTCTCATCATTGTTTATTGATTGTCTCAAGATCGTCAAGCCCTGAATTTAACATTTAACATTTATTTGATTAAATACTATTTTTTAATAATTGTTTTACTTGCATGTCTGGAGTGTTTTCTCTTTCAGTGTGATAAAGACTTTCTACAGAGACTGGCTTTGAGAATGAAATACTATATCAGAATTCCTGTAGATGGCGTCCAAATAACAACTTTCAATTAGCTATTTTATTCTCACTGCCATAAATTGGATTTCTAAGAATATCTTTGGGTTAATTCACCAACAAACGTACCACGACCTTTGCCTCCGCAATAAGAGTTAGTCCTCCGCATTGTTTATATGAGGTTTAGGTGAAAAACCCCTTAAAAGGGAACAAAACCTTATAATCGTATGAGACGGTGTGTCGTTGTAGAAGGCTCCAAAGGTAATGTTGCTATCTATGTGTATTGTTCGTACTTTAATGATATCCACAGGCAGATCTGATGCGTAATGCAAGTTGGGGTTGAGAAGTTTAGACGAAAACCCCAAAATGCGAGCTGAACTATTTACAGGTCGGAAATCGATCGAGTGCTTCAAGCAAAATATTTCACTTTTCAGTGTATTATTATTGGGTTTGAGATAGAAAAATTCCTCAGGGTTTTCTTTGAATGTTTTGGGTACGATATGTTTGCGTATTAAATCTTCAATATCACTGACTTGGTAAGATCCAGCAGGAATATCGATATTTCTTCGTTTAGCTTTGTTGCCATTTTCGTAGTAGTAGAATTTCGTACCGTCTTCAATGTTGGGTATACTGTTGTAGGAATGGAAGCTGAGTGGGTGGATTGAAATCGATGGAAAGCGTCGAAGAACGACTTGTTAGTGTTAATATCATAGACATGACTGACACACATCAAACAATCACACACCTTGAATAAAGAAACATTTGAACAAAAATCATTTATTTTTTACTACAATAATAACATTCTAATTGTGCGCTAACAATATCAGTATACAATATTCGATGTAGCGGCGCTGATGCAGGAAAATCATGTCGGAGATGGATGAAACATGGTAGGCGGATCTGCAAAGCGTATCGATGTTAGTAAACCATCGGCAATCTGCGCCATACATTCAGAAATTCCCAAGGTCCTGCGTTCCCCATCAAATATTTAATTGGTAAAGCTTGCAGTTCAGCATCGGTGAAATCTCGCAAAGATTTATATTTATGCATTTCAATCAATGATTTATACATTTTATCGGACGACATTATGAAGTAGAAACTTCAGACAAAGATGGCCACAGTTATTCTGATTGTAATTTTGATATTGATCATTATTATATGTAATTTTCACCCCCTTCCCAAAATATCTCACCAATTCCATTGGAGATTTTAGATTGCCGAAACTGTCGAAATATTGCGCGACGTTGTCGCTTTTATTGTAAACTACCCAATGAGTGCCCGCATTCAAATGTGAATCCAAGTTTATTACGCCGCATTCTCGCAGCCAAGGACCACAAGTTGGCAACGTATCACGCATAAAAACTGCACGAAAATGCGGTATTTTGAGTTGACGGGCACACTGTAGAATTTCCGAATCGTATAATGCTCTATTAGGTAGCTTGTCTAGTAGTTTTTTTGTTTTTTCAGGTATAGACCTTGTCCTTTACGTTGTTTTTTCAGGAACAATCCAAATCCTCGAGGTGTTTTTCGTAGGTACAAACCGGATCCCAATTGCTCCATGGATTTATTATGCCGTTGATCTTCTTCGAGTTTCTTTTTGGCATTTTTTGCATCTATAACGGTTTTTGCGACAGCGCTCGCTCCACCTACCAACGAACCCAAAGCCGAAAGGGCTGCAAATATAAGTCGGAGTGGCAAGATTCCTCCGGATTTTGCATCGAATGGAATTAAACTAGGTATGCGTATTTTGTTACGTCCTCCAGCTTGACTCACAGCCATTTTAGCAGCTCGCAAAGCTGAAGCACTAGATTTCTTAAGATTGCTAGGATTCGGTTGCCAATTTTTAATAATTTTTTGAAGTATGTTACGGAGAAATGACAGACCCATGCCGAGCTTACGTTTCGCTTTCATGGTGTAAGTGACAAGCCAAGCTGCAGCCCGTTCTCCAAATTTAGCGTCTTTAGATTTAACGCGTTCCCAAGCTCGATTTTCCAACACTTGATCTGCCTTGTGTCGGTCTTGTAGATAATCACTTTGAGAGTATGCAATATCGTGATCTACAGCTCTCGTCCAAAAGATTCACGCCTTTGTCCCGGCGATCCAATCTCTCTTTCAATTTGGTGCCTGGACCACAAAACGAATAACCAGGAAATGTAATTCGAACGGGAGCTTATTGATTATGGAATTAACAACACCTGCACCGGAGTAAGTCAACATTGAGAATGACGTAAAGTGATTGGGATATTTTTATTTATAACCGTGGCGCACTCATTTTCAACCATCACATCATTGAAGTCATTCAACAAGTCGAGTCACTACCTATTGAAAATTTAGATATTTTAAATGGAGACGGTTGTGGTAGTATAATTGGGAAACACGGTAAATTATTACCCAATTCGTTCCGTGCAATCATCTGCTGGCCAAGTGATTGTGGAAAAACAAACGCCATCTCAACATTGTTATTCCACCCGAATGGCGCTAAATTTGAAAACATTTATGTATACTCAAAGTCATTGTATCAGCCGAAATATCAAGTACTTCAAGAAATTTTGAAGAAAGTCAAGGGGCTGGGTTATTATCCGTTCAGAGAAAACGAAGAAATCATAAGTCCTCACGAATCCAAATCGAATAGTATATTAATTTTCGACGATGTCGCCTGCGATGGTCAGCAGAAAATTCGAGAGTATCATTCCGTCTGCAGACACAAGAACATTGGCGCTGCCTACCTTTGCCAAACATATTCGAAAATCCCAAAACAGCTGATACGCGACAAGTGTAATATGATCGTACTTTTCAAACAAGATGAAATAAATTTGAAACATGTATTCGATGAGCACGTTTCTCCCTACATGTCTTTCGATGAATTCAAGAGAATGTGTGCAAAATGTTGACAGCAGCAGCAATATGGAACCGTTGTGATTTGCAAAGATTTCGATACGAATACCGGTCGATATCGACAAGGATTCGACAAATATATAAGTATACACAAGATGTGATGTAGAATCATTCGTCATCATGAAACAAACCGTTGAGCAAAGAAGTTGATGTTATTCGAAAGACTGAAATCAACGAAATTGCAAACGTTATTCGAAAAAAATATTTAGCCTTGAAATTGGGTAAATCCGAAGAAGATGAATCGCTGCAGAAATTCTTCAAACCTTTATCTACTCCATTGAAAACAATAGCGAATAAAACAGCACAAGCTACTACCGCCCCAGTCAAAAGTGAGATAAAAACCGAACATAAACAGGAGAAAGTGGAAAAGCCTGAATCGACTCCATTCCAATCCCTCTACGTTATTGCAAGTACAGACGATGATGATAATGAGAGCATCTTCAATGCAGATGGAGAAGAAGAGGAACAAAATGATCTGATAGACATGAATGAAGAAGTTTTAGAGGAATATATCAGTCAATATCCTATAATGGTTCAGCCATACATTATAAAGCATTGGGGGAATGATAAAAAAATCGACAAAGTATACGGGCCCATATATGATCATCTTGATTCAAAATGGTTCCTTGGTGTAAAAGAAATAGATTTTGACAAACGCAGCGGATATATCAAAATGGGTGGATATCAATGGAAAGGGACACCCGGTATATATGAATTGATATTTCTCATTAAGCTTGAAAATTACAATGACGAGGATTCACGAGCATACAGACAAATTTTGGATTTATCAACCAGTCACAAAGACACCTTAGGTCGTACAAAGTTTAGTAAAGGATGGAAGTACAGCAACATAATTAAACCAATGTTTCATACACAACAACAACGTAAAACATTAGCACGTTTGAATTTACGTAAAGCATCCGATTCAACAACGCTAGGCAGCGGTTGTTTACCGAAAACACCTATTGCAGTGACATTCAATACCAAACCTATGGAATTCGTTTATTGGGACGATCCCAACGAACTCTGCGAACGTCTCAAATTATTGATAGCCTTTCGAGATGCCGGAAATACTTCGCATGACAACGAGATTATTGCCATTTTGAGTGAACTCAAAGAGGCAAATATAATTTTATAAGATGAAGTGCGTTTCCCCATACATTGTCATTTTCAAAATGGTTCTCGACAAGTTTGGACGTAGCGACAGCGCAAGCGCAGATAAAAACGCCCTCTGGAGGTGGTTTACTGCACACCCCAGATGGTAATATTGATTTCGATAATTTGAAATTGAGTAATGTGAAGAGTCCCACCAGGGATACTGATGCAGCCAATAAACAATTTGTGGATGAAATAAATAAAAAAATGACTGTAATTATACAACACCAAGCTGAAGTACACCATTCGGAAATAGCTCAAGTGAATGATAGATTAACAAATCAAATCTCCACCTTCATAAATAAATTGTTTGTCAGCTTGGATGAACTCAAAACGAATATAAAAAGTATTCAAAATGAAGCGAGTAAGCTACAGAAAGAAGTTGATGATAAAATGCAAAAACTTAATGAGGTCATTGCTCAAATAGAGCAAATCAATGTGGAACGTTATGATAAGGCGATGACATTCTTCGAAAAATTCAACCAACAATATAAAACTAACATTGAAAATATTCGTGCAGATTTGTTGAAAAAAATTGCCGAAATAACCGATACGATTCATTCACACAATTTAAAATGGGATATTAAGAACAACGAAACGTTAACTAAAAATGAGTTGAACAAGTTTCGAAATGATATCTCCAAGCAAATCACCAAAATGAATTTAGATATAGCGAAGGCAAAATCAGCTATTGATCAAATCCGTAAAACACAGAATGTGGTTGTTGCAGCACCATGATAAAATAGTACGTTTTGCAGTCTTATCATCAGATATGTGTCATGGCTTCCAAAGAAAAGATTCAACTTGTTCGTGAACTGCATAAACCTATTAGAAAATATTATCCTCGACGTCGTACCATTATCAAAGGCTTGGATGATTTGTGGCAGCTCGATTTGGCCGAGATGAGACCGTACGACCATCAAAATCAAAATTTCAAACTCATTCTAGTCGTTATAGATTGTTTTTCCAAATTTGTGTGGAATAGACCATTGAAAACGAAAACGGGGGAGGAAATAACCAAAACGTTTACAGATATTTTGACACATACGAAACGTTGTCCACAGATCGGGGGACGGAGTTTTATAACGCCAAATTTCAATGGTTGATGAAAAAACACCAAATAAATCACTACCATACGTACAGCATCACCAAGGCCTCCATGGCTGAATGTGTAATAAAAACGGTAAAAGAGCGATTGTACAAGTATTTCAGTCTGAATGGCACATACAAATGGCTGAATATATTGCCTGAAATCCCAAAATCCTACAATGATACGCGGCACTCAAAGACAGGCATAAAACCTTCGAAAAACAATAAAACCAACGAAAAACAAATTCTCAAATCAACATACAGTCACTTGAAAATAGCTGGACCGAGAAAATTCAAAGTCGGTGATGTTGTGCGAATCAGCAAGGCAAAACACGTTTTCGAAAAAGGCTATTCACCCAATTGGATTACGGAATTATTCAAAATTATCAAAGTCAATATTACCAACCCTGCCACCTTCATGCTGGAAGATATGCAGGGTGCACCTATTAAGGGTGCTTTCTATGGGAAGGAACTGCAAAAAACTGCAAATCCTGATATATATCTAGTGGAAAAAGTTCTCAGTGGAAAAGGCAAAAAAATGTACGTGAAATGGTTGGGTTTACAAAAATATAGCTGGGTCAGTAACGTTGATTTTCTATAGAATCTTATGGAAAGAAGCACAATTTGAAAGTCTATTGGGGGCCTTTCGACGAAATCACTTTTCTGCAACAAACATTATTTCAACTTCACTACGTCACACATAACCACGTGATGTGAAGTGAAACTATAAAATCGTATGCAAGCACACCCAGATATTCAGTTTGAAAACGAAAGTTTGAAAGCAAAAAAAAATGTCTCAAGATAGTGGTTATAGTAGTGAAGTTGAAGTAATGTTTGATAGTGAGGATGAAGATTACAACGAAGCTCTACGTGAGGCAGATATAGACAGAGCGTTGGAGCGATACGAAAGGGCCGCTCGAAACGAAAACCAATTGTTGTTGATGTCCTTTTCCATGCCATCCTATGAAATCCGATGTGGTCTGAGTCCAGCTAGAGACTTTACCCCATGCGTAATTTTGAACAGTTCTCCATTCGATCCAACAATTTTACCTGTGATGAGTGGGCAACCCTCATTGGCATATTGCAAACAACCAAAGAAAATTTCTTTGAACCGCAAATTGACGGTTATGTAGACGAATACAATCCAATCACAACACGTTGCGAGGATTACATTCACATTACACAGTACATCGAAAGTAATACCAAACAAATTTCCATTGTCAAGGATGCTGTGAACATGGAGCTGTCTGAAAATGATGTAAACGGCGTCCTCAATACACATGTGGGGGTGTTGTCCAGCCGCATCGCTATGTTGGATGCTTTGAAATTTTGTGCATATTATCGAGGTGTTTTTAGCATTATTCACTCATGGTTACGTGACAATAGGACTAATTTAACTTTGGAAGAAATTATAGATGGTTTTTGTCTAGCTTCATCTTCAGACAGTATGTACGCTAATGCTTTACGTGAATATTTATTTTATTATAAAAATGAAATTGTATATGATTTATGTAAAAGGAAAAAATACAATATATTATTATAAAATCATAAATGAAAAATGATTTGTTGAAATATAGTTGAATATGATGTTTTCTATTGTGCCTTATCAACAAAATTTTACTTTTTTGTGCTTATGCAGATCATGTTAAACTATAGTGCTCCCACGGTAATGTATCAAATGATTTGGGGATCAGATGACGTTTATCGTCATCGGACTAAGAGCTATTTTCGACTGCTCGAGACTAAATAGATCATGGGCGAATGGTCGGATTGTACACTGAGTAATTTTCTTTTGCTTGCAATTTTTCAAAACGAACCACGAAATCTTCGAAACTTATTTTATTTTTAACGACATTATATTTTACTCCTTTCGCTTTTTTGACTACTTTGCCTCCCTGCACTTCGTAGGTATATATTTTTGAACGTAAGCCTACAAATTGTGTGATAATTTTACCGTTCGCTTCATCCTTCATGAGTACCGGAACTTTTTTATTCACAAGTGGAATATTATACTCGTTATTTTTGGAATAATCAGACGTATCGAATTTTGAAATATGAGTTTTAATAATTTCTTCGTACCCATCGTCACACGTTACCTCATAAATAAAACTGTCGGTATCTGTATACATTAATTTGCATTTTTCTGCAGCTATTTTTGGTAACATAAAGTCGTAGTGAAATTTGAACGTGCAAGTTTTTGACAAATCTAAAACTGACATCCCCACATACATGGGTTTATTGAATACAAGTTCCGCTTTTTTCAATTCAAAAGCCATTAGGTTTGAATCGAAAATGGTACGATTATGAAATCGAGGGCTTGAAATGAGATTTTTGGCACCATATCTGCCCTCGTAGGAAGACACTAATTTTACTATTCGGTGCAACCGGGTGTTCTCCATGATTACCAAAAATCGCATTATTGGCCAATTTGAATTGATTTTTTCCAAAAGAATTACTATCTGCAGTCCTTAATCGAGTATTCAGCTCGAAATAAGGACGCAACTATGCAGACTGTTCAAATTTTAAAATTTTATAAATTTTTTTCAATAATAATCCATGTTCAAGAGCCTGTTTCAAATTCCTATAGTGCAACGTATACTCTGTTTTATTATGGAGGGTTGGCATTAATTTTTTCAACTTGGAATTTGGTGGTGCGCGGTGTTCGGAACAAAACGGGAAATCTTTGTGTAAATCGTGAAGGTGTGCAGGGTATTCTAAATCAACTTGCAAAATATAACCTTCGGGGTTGTCGTCGGGAATTTGAGTCACATCAATATTCGTATCCACCCATTCGAAACCTCCATATGGTAAAAATTCCGACATTGCCCCCCCATAAAGGTTATTTACATCAAAATACATGATAAATTTGGATGGCTGCGTGGGATTGTATGTAGGCATATACTTGTTATTAGCTTCCGAATATCTATTACAACAAACTGAAATTCCACCCCTTATACCATTTTCGATAAACATGACCATATCGATGTCTTTTAAAATTTGTAATTTACACCGAGTATATTTCAACATACAATTCCACGTGTAGCCCGGCATGGTATAGTACCATGCTGGGTCCAGCCCATAAGTTTTTAAATCAATTTCGCAAAAATTTTCAAAAATGTCTGCCAAAAGCAATATATCCGTGTATTCCCCCAAAGTTTCGATATCAAATTGTTGCCAAACATTTTGAGCATGTGCACACTTCACATCATCAATTTCGGCATCGTAAAGTTTATTGTAAAAATGCTTTTTGGAAGGTAGCTCAGTGTCGATGAGTTTTTTCGTACTATCAACATAATCATAAGGAAATACACCCTTCTTAGTGAGAAGTTTGAATTTCTCATCATTCAATTGTGCAAATTCTTTTTTTTAAATTCCTAAATTTTTTACATCCAGTGTGGAAACTAACTCATCGAGACTGGCCCCCATAAAGCGATGAGAATCGATGAATCCAAATTCAATGCTAGTTTCGCTATCGTATTGGGTGAATGAAATGTATTTCTCTTCGTTGATGGGAAGTATGCTTACACGTCCACTTTTTGCAACATCTTTAATAATAAAATGGCAGTCATAACCAGAAAGATTATGGAAAGTAATGGGTACAACAAAAAGCTTTTTAAAGGCAAGATTGCAAATTTGATGACTCCAACCCCTAAACAACCCCGAGAAGTGACAATGGTCTCTAACGATGATATCCTGCTTTGAAAATGGCTTTTCGCATATATGGCACACTCTAGCTTTAACAATATCGGGATTACATATCATTGATACAATATTTTTAATTTTAGATTCTACAAATTTGGCAATGCTAGCCATTTCATCTGTAAACCATTGTATGCAATCGTCACCTCGATAGCTATTGAACTTGGACAAACTGTCGTCATAAGAACATTTTAAATGATAACCTGCACTGAACGCTTTATGCTTTTGATATTTCGATGATTTATCTGAAATTTTTACGTTGCAATTTTCGAGAGCGGATTCAAAATCATCACGAATGGACATTTTTGTTTGTATACATAATTTCAGAATTCTACATAATCAAATTTTGGAAATGAAATTTCACCCTCGTTAATATTTTCGCATAGTAAAATATGTTCATTCAATTTTTGTTCGCTATTAAAATAATTAATACACCTATCACAAAAAAAATTGTTAACTGTGCTCTTGCTAATTTGTTTTGAAAATAATCTAGACATATTTTTAATATAACAATAATGATATTTGATTTCAGAATCATCTGTATCCTGAGGTAAAGCGACGTACTCATTCAATTTAGGAAAATATATATTTTGAACTAATAATAGATTTACATGTGTATTCAATTTATTTTTGGTTAATCGTGCAGGTACTACTTCGTAAAATGTCTTTTCTTTGACAACATTCATTTCTAAACAATATACATTTACAGAAATATCCTTTTGTTTTTCAAATTTTGTAATATGGTAAATTGGCATAGGAATTTCCAAACCCTTTGTATTCAATACCGACTCAAACTTTGGATATGAAGATGAACGTGATACATGTTGTTTGACCGGATACAAACCACTTACGACTGCTCTAAAAAAAAACACGCATCATCCTGATTATCAATATTCACACATGCTTTTCTGTTTTCGATTTCTTTATGTAACCGTATGAATGATGAACCGTTGCCTATTTCGTATTTATTTATTGATACCTCAAGCAGAAGAATTTTACTCAATGCCCAGCCCGACTGTTTTTCTTGAAATTCGCCGAGTTTATTAAAAATAACATCCACAACATGTTTGTTGTAAATCACCCAAATCTGTCCCCAAATCAATGATTGCATTACGAGTATTGAAATGTTTTTGATCGATCAATTCCCCGTCATTCGAGGTTTTGATGAAATCCCCCAACAATGTCATGTCCACTTTGAGGCATTGCATTTCCTTCAAAATTTTGGAAATTCTCGATTTGAAAACAAAGTATGCATCACTCAAAAATGTTCGTACTTCTTTGTGCGCTAAATTTATTATTACACCCGTCCTCACTACCATTGGAAATTGCATCAATATTTTCCCGTTTGACTCTACTGCTTCTATTCAAACCTAATCCAATATACTTATCATTTTTCATCACGTTTATTATACATGTAATACGTTTTAATTCCCCAATTTTACTAACAATTGTCTTTTTTTCCCCTACTGAAAATTTAATTTTTTTCATTGCCAACTCACATTTTTTACTAATCAAATTTAGCGACGTTCGTGCAATGGAACTTGAATAATTTTGCTTGATCACCTCGAGTAATTCATCAATTTGAGATAAAGTTTTTGAAAACATCATTTTCAACTAATATTCCAACTCACAACAATTTTTCCTAATGGCGGCGGCAACGGATACGTGCAGTACGATGGCGGCGGCTTGCAAAGGGAAGCTTGGTGGGGCTGCAGGAACAAAGACGAATCGCAAAGAGAAGCTTGGTGAAATGGCCAACGGAGAGATGATTCTCAAAGAGGAGCTTGAAGACCAATGCTATTGCTGCGCTCTCAGGAAGGGTATATAACTATCTGAAAATAAAGAAAAAATAATTATTTTCAAACGAATTTTCAACACATGCAAAAAATGAATGAAAAATGAATAAACACAATACTAACCTTAATTTTCTATAATTTCGAACAAAGCAGCAGGATTAGCTTTTCCTATGTTCGTTAGGCCCTTGAAAACCAACGCGTATTTTCCTTCTTCAAATTGCTCGATATGGGGACGATATCCCTCCGTCACTCTTGCCGGTAACACTACTTGGGGCCCCAAATCTAGCAGCACCACCTCGCCGAATTTCCCCTTGACAATTTTGGCTCCTGTTATTAATTGTGGCGTCCCCGCTGGCAAATCTGCTGACTTGACAATGTGTTTTCTCTCCACGACGAAAGTTGAATTGATTTTTTGTAGGTCCATCTGAGAAAAACCAAAATAAAAAGTTTTTGCTATAATGAAAAACAACGATTTTTCAATTCGAAAACAACCCATTTGCATTTAAAATTAAACAAAAACTTGAAATACAACCTAAAAACATTTACGTTAATTCATCCGAGAAAACTTTTGAATTGAACATGAACCCAAAACCCCCAAAATTCAATCACTTCATACTCCGAGTTCACATAAAAAAAATCTCTGTTTGAATTCTCGAATTGAATACTGAATTCACTTCTTCTAGCCCACCAACAATTTCAATGTCACAATCGAATAAAAGCAATAAAATGAATAAAAACTTACTTTGTTTTTCACAATATAACTCCGCACACAAAACACTTGAAATATGAAGAGCTGGTTCGGCAAAGTTGAGATGCAGAATGACGATGGTCGCACCCAGAAATGGTTTATTTATACGACTGTTCACACCACTACGTCAATGCGCAGTCGGTGCCAGCGCGAGCTTCTAGAACTTTCTCGAAAATAAAACGTTAATTCCCATGCAAACATTTAGATAAGACGCAATAACGGTTGGGTTTTTTCCAATAATAATTGATAACACTACCTCGATTGCCGCATTTCAATGCCAACAGATTGGTACATCCGGTATAATATGGCAACAGATTATTACATCCGGTATAATAATTGGATTTTTGTAGTTTGCGGTAAGACTTGAATATCGTGTTTCGTAAATAACTGATAATGGAATAAATAACTGTAAAAAAATTATATGGAAATTCAATTTGCAGTAGTTTTTTTATTTTAATCATTTCACATATTTTTTCTTATATTCCATAACTACTTCTTGTACAACCTTCATTACCTTCATTAAGATTTTACTTAAACAATATATTCCATTTTCTGTTCGCCTCTACAATTATTTCCAATACAATTCTAATTAATATACATGATAATATCGTGGGTATAATGAAAATTCTATACAGTTCAAATTCCACTCGTGCCTTCCTTGTCTCTTGCCCTGTTGGAGGAACAAATTCAATGGTTTTTGTGTCTATTTCTCTATGATCTTCAAATATCAGCTTCAACTTATACTTAAATGCTGCATTCTTTGGAAGTGTGCTTGCAAAAACTGGTAACTGGCCCTCATTGACTGTTGTGGAATGCATCGATTTCCATTCGGTTCTGTTCCGACATCCATATTCGAAATTATTAACCTTCACGCATATTGCCATGAAGTTCACACCATTTGGAACATTAACATATAAAACGTTATTTATTATTGCAGTTAACAGCACAAAATTCATATTCAACATTGGTGACGGCATATTCGACGCTGTGAGGCTGTATTTTTCTCAATGGGTATCTTGATTGAGGCAATTTTCGCATGAACACTCTGTCCTGAATATCTAAATTATTCAACTGCTTTAAAACATTTTCTTTTCCTTCAAAATAGTGAATGTCTTTTTTTAATTCTTCAATACGTCTACAAAACTGCTCGACTATCTGTCTATATTCTTCAGATGCCATTCTATGAATGATTATTTCAACTACTCAATGGTACTAACACACTTTCCAAAACTAACCCCTCCACTCAACTGGTGATGATGTATATAAAAAAGAAACAGAGCCAAACTGGCACATACTGGGTATCAGCGAAATTTATTGTGGGTCGCTATGCCTACGCATAAAATTAGTTCGTTCTGTTAGTTCATTCTGGTTGGATCAGACGAAAATTATACAACGGACTAACCTACGGTTAGTTTTTGTTTATCGGGCGCCACAAGCTATCAACAAATTTTTTTGATACTTACGTATTTTGGCCTCCAGACCAAAAAATCCAAATGAAATTTTCGGCGGTCTCAAATAATTTCGGAGATACGCCTGTTTTTCGAAACACCTTGCCATTTTTCGCATTTTTTCGAACATCATTATTATTATCACACTCCAACAATTCGAATATTTTCATTCACAATCATTGTTCTTTTTATATTTTATTCGAGCGCTCGAAGCAACTGGGTATCGCACGTTAAAAATGATGGACCCCATCACGAAAACATGCGACTAAAATAGACTTTTTATGAGGTTAGTTAGTTCTGGTTTGATCAAACTAAATATCTGTCAGTCTGCCTGTCTGTCTTCTATCTTCTGTCTCCTGTCTTCTATCTTCGGTTGGTACATACGTTAAAAATGATGGGCACCATCACGAAAACATTTTGAATCCCCATACCCCAAATGATGCATTTTTTCTTTGATTCATTTCCCCACCTAACATTTGACAATTGACAGAGGCGGCCATGTTTTTTTTTTTCTCCTAAATCTTATGTTGGTACACCTGGTATAACACGTTGACAAGCAACCGCCATGTTTTTTTCTCTTAAATGACTCATTTTGAGATACCCTGTTGTTTTTTCTCTTAAATTATGCATTATGAAACACCCTGTTGTTTTTCTCTTAAATGATATGTTGGTACTCCTGGTATAGCACGTTGACAAGCAGCCGTATTTTTTTTCTCTTAAATGACTCATTTTGAGGCTCCCTGTCATTTTTTCTCTTAAATCATGTATTTTTAAACACCCTGTATAGGCTGTATACATTCCTCATTGGAATCGCACGTTGAAACGTTACACTCTCGTTACCCCACCATTTTTTGAATTTTTTCAAAAATCATTATTATTATACCACTTCAACAATTCGAATTTATTCCAGCACTCGGCTTGCGGTAAGATAGCACCCGGCGTGCGGTAGATAACGTCGCTCGACTTCGCCGATCGGCGGCCTTGGCCACTTCCGGTCCAAACAATACATTGGTGATCTACTTATCTGCAACGTAAGAGCTGAGAATGGCCTTCATCGTTCGATGGTACCGCTCTACAGCGTTAGCTTGGGCATGGAAATTCGATATATAGGCTGCTGTAATTCCATACTTCTTCAACACCAAAGTCAGATCCTTGCTTCTTAACTGCTTCCCATTGTTCATTACTACCTTTTCAGGTTTAACAAATATCAATAATACTTGATCTTCAAAAATTTCGGTGATTCGTGAAGCATTGGTGGCTCTAAGAGGAAACAGTAGTAGATACTTTCCGAAAAGATCAGTTACCGTGAAGATATATGAATAGCCCGAAGTGGCAAGGGTCCAACTATGTCTATACTCAAAATTTGCCAGGGACGGATGGTCGATGGGGTAGTACTCAACATTAAACCTCTTGAAGGATGCTGTTCTGGTTTTGTTTTGATACATACCAGACCGTTATTAATATAACGTGCTACATCAGCCTTCATTTTGGGCCAGTAGTACCAGAGGGTAATTCTTGCCAGCGTTTTATATATACCCAAAATGTCCACAATGTGGAGGATCGTGATGCTCTCGTATGACAGTTGTTCTTTCCTCTTTAGGCACCACTATCAGCCATTCATTTGATCTCGGAATCAGTTCCGGGTAGCTTATGTGGGCTAATTTAAGTAATTGGCCATTCTCAAGGTGCCATTCAGGGAAGGTAACTGGATTTTTAAACACCTTATATTTCATCTTGCTGTACCACATGTTTTTGACCATCCCATCAATCTCGGTGGCCTATACGACTTCAACGCAAGGGACGGAACGAGAAAGCGTATCTGGCACGACATAGTCCTTGTCCTCATGGTGTATGATTTCGAAATCATACTGTTGAAGGAGTACAGCCCATCTGGCGATTCTCCCAACGGGATCATTGATGTTATTCAGCCACTTCAGGCTGTAAATGGTCCGTAATAACATTGAATCTAGTGCGCTCCACGTGAGGCCGAAACTTTTCTATAGCGTACAAAACCGCTAAACATTTCTTTTCGGTTGTGCTATATTTCAGTTTCGCCTTACTTCCCTTTCGCCCCCATCCTCCCAATTCTGTGAAAGAGTGGCACCAACCCCAAAATCACGATCAGGAAAGGCAGGTCGAAGTTCGGACAGGACAAGATAGGTGTGGAGATCAATATTTCCTTGAGACCTAAAAAAGCTTATTCACTAGGTTCATCCCAGACGAACTTCGTATTTTTCTTGAGGAGGTTGCATAACGAAGCAGTTAACGAAAAGAAGTTTGGAACAAATCTTCTGTAGCAAGACGCAACCCCAATTAACCGTCTCACATCTGCAACACATTTTGGAGACGGTATTCTGATGATGGCATCTACTTTTCCAGATCTACCATTAGACCTCGAGCTCCTACCACATATCCAAGATATAGTTCAGACTTACAAAAGTGGCACTTATCACGGTTAAGAGTAAGACCTGCTTCACGAATACGAAGAAGTACCTCCTGTAAAACTTCAAAATGTTTTTCAAGGGTAGACATAATGATATCGTCCGGATATACCAGAACGTGATTTTCCAACTCTACTCCAATAATGCGATTAATGAAGCGTTGCCAAATTGCAGGAGCGTTATGGAGACCCATAGGCATTCTTCGGAATTGGTAGAGTCCTCTATTGGGAACCACAAAAGCAGTTAGAAGTTTGGAGGTATCCGACAAAGGTTTTTGCCAATAAGCGGATTTTATATCAAGCGATGATGAATTGGTAGTGGATACGCTTCCATAGTGGTTACTTTGTTGAGTTGCCGGTAGTCAACTACAAACCGATAACTACCATCCGATTTTTTATTAAAATTATTGGCGAAGCCCACGGATAATCAGATGGCTCGATTACACTGTCGCTCAACATCTTCTCTAGATCGTTATTGACCTGTAATTGCAATGCTTTGGACAGAGGATAATACCTACGACGAATTGGTGGGTGGTCCGTCTTTATCACATGTTCCACTAAATTAGTGCATCCTAGTTTGCCACCCATATCCAAGAATTATTTGTCAATAATAACCTGCAATTGTTCTTTCTGTTCCTGTGTGAGAGAACTCAAAGCCGTAATGGAATCAACCATAATGTTACTCATCTGGTTATCATCATGGAATTTCCAATCATTTGAAAATAATGGAATGATCCTCATCCGACGCCAAAAATCCATGCTGAGTATGAGAGCATGTGGCAAGGACGGAACAAAAAGAACTTCAATAAGCTTAAACTTGGTTGGTAAACTTATAGGCAGCGTCAACGTTCCTGCTACAGGGACTAATTGACTATCAGCGACTTTACATTCGTGATGGGAAGATTCATGCAGCGTGCATGTCTGCTGAAGTAACTTCGATCCTGGCCCACCCAGAATAGTACAAGATGCCTCTGAGTACAGTAAACCTAACAGTTCACACCCATAGATAGAGACTTGCAGATAAGGCCTTGTGTCGTTCTTTGCATGATCAATCATGTACTCAATTAAAATTTGCGATTACTGATAAGCCGTTTCAGAGGAACAATCAGTCGGTCAGCTTACCGCTGTCCTCTGTTCCTGTTTTATTTTGCAGTGTCAACAAGTATCAGAAGTCTCGTTCAGTTTTTCGCATTCGTTACAAAATTTATCACTCTGGGCACCTTTCGAACTTGAGGTTATTTTTTCCACAATTCCAACACAAGGGCCGCGGACTTGGATTAGATAATCTACCAGTGGAAGCGACAGGCTCAGCAACCTGATGCTTACTGGTTTGTTGATTGAACACTATCGTGGCCACCAAACCCTAAGTTTGGGGCCTCCGATGAGCAAGCTCTGGTTCCAAGAGACTATACGCCGTTGGAGTAGGGTAAAATTTTTGAACCACCAGTTCAGTCTCCTCGACAATAACACTCGACTTAACGCATTAAATCAGGAATTGTGCAAATTTGTTGAAGAGATAACTGTCTGTATGTTGGGCAACAGGTTTCAACGAATTAGACCCACTCTTGACTCTTCTCCTGGACGTTGATTTAGCTTCCGGAACATATTTTCCATGGAAGTGATGAATGTCAGTACCTTTTCCTGGGCACCTTGAGTCCTGCGTCTGATTTCTTCCTATGAGCTATTTCCATAGTCACAGGGTCTAAACGCCTGACGTAGTTTAGAAACCAAGTCATCCCAAAGTGCCCTGTCCGGTACCAAAATAGAGAATCCTGTACAAACAGCTCTGGAGCAGAACGCAGTAACTGTTCCTTCGAAGCACCGCGGGAGATTCGTATTTCTTCGATTCTTTTTAAAAATTCATTGACGCTTGTTTTTACGTTGAACTTTACGTTTCATAGGGAGACGTCAACAAAGCGTGAATCAAATCGATACTGTACAACAGAAGCGAAAGGATGTCCCATATGATCAGTGTTTGGTGGAATTTGTGAAGTGGCCATCCTCGTAGTCAATCTTCTTCAATTGCAACCGCAAGATTTCATCATCCGTGGCTGTCATTTTTATACGTTCTAATCGTAAGGGCAAATGTGATAACCTAGATTTCAAACGTTGGAACTCATTTCCGCAATTTACAGAATCAAAATCAGTAACCTCTTGTTGTAATTTATTTAACTTTTGTTGGCAAATCTTCATCTCGTTTTCACGATCAAAAAAAGCTTTTCTCTTTCTAATCTAAGCGCCTCTCTAACCGCAATGCGCTTTTCAGCCACCGTATCACCAATAGGTAAGCTGCGAACATACACTTCATAAGTTAGTACGTCACCTAAAAGGAGATTAGCTTCCATTTTTATTATTGAAATTGTAACGAGTGACGAGTGTGGAAGTATATTCACTAATTCCCACCCTTACCAAAAAAATTGAGGCATTTTAACTCATACAAAATTCCTAACTATAAGTGAACTAATCGAACACAGTTTATAGTAAAAAGTGTAAACTATACTGAAACTTCCATACACAGAACTAAGTGTGCACGCGAATGACGTATTACCAAACCGAAGTGTGTATCTTCGACGTAAAGGAAAAATACCCACCATACTTCGAGAGAAGAAGAATTAGCAACGTCGCATTCTGTGACCTAACACGATTTGACAAATGAGATTGTAAAGAACCAACTCAACCTCATTGTCAAACCAATAATTCAATGAGTATTAATGATTTTCAACCGATTGTTAAATTGAAAATTTGCATTATAACAGCCCAAGAAAGAACCTTATGAATCACGCAAAGCAATTCTTCACCTTATTCTTCTTTGTGTTAGTGCACAACCATTTCAGTGTATTCGATTTAATTCCAAGAGACTCCATTGGTCAGTATAACTAAACAGTTGTCGGCCTGTCAATGTAGCAGATGATCATCTGTCTTTGGTCTAGGGTTCGATCCAAATAAAGTTTCCGCTATTTGACTGTAGATGTCAGAAGCAATTCTTCACCTTATTCTTCTTTGTGTTAGTGCACAACTATTTCAGTGTATTCGATTTATTTCCAAGAGACTCCATAAAGCCTCCCTGACGATTGGTAGACCACGAAACAGCTGTCGGTGGATGATGGACCTCTTGTGAATTAAATCGAAAACTCTTTCTCTTCACCTATATCTGTATGACCTTTATACTGTCTTTGCGTTCCTCCTAACGCACTAGAAACTTTATGGAACCTTAGGTTGGTCACTATAACTAAACAGTTGTCGGCCTGTCAATGTAGCAGATGATCATCTGTCTTTGGTCTAGGGTTCGATCCAAAATAAGTTTCCGCTATTTGACTGTAGATGTCAGAAGCAATTCTTCACCTTATTCTTCTTTGTGTTAGTGCATAACTATTTCAGTGTATTCGATTTAATTCCAAGAGACTCCATAAGCCTCCCTGACGAGTGGTAGACCACGAAACACCTGTCGGTGGATGGTGGACCTATTGTGAATTAAATCGAAAACTCTTTCTCTTCACCTATATTTTTTTTTATTGTCATCTTCAGGGAAGCTACAATATGGAAAGACATTTTTGAGATATTGGTAAAGAAAAACCAAGAATCAACTTACAGTATTGTGAGGTTATGTGGCGTATATGTTAAAATTATTCATAATATATGGACAGAACTGGGAATAAAACTTCATTGGTAACACATAGAGTTAATTTGGGAGCGAACACATTACTGATGATACATTTTAAAATGGATTTTAAATTTTTTTTTTTGTTTGTTAGTACTAGAAGCACATGCTGTACGGTAGGCAAACAACCGCGCAAGAGAATATTTTCAAACAAACTGACACATGTGACATGTGGCACATGACATGACCCTTCACGGAATCGTGCCATGTTGCCACGTGAAGTGGGGGTGAATTGTTTTTACAGGAAGTAACAGATGACCCTATGCCTACTGATACAGTTTTGTGATGGATATATATGGAACATTAATCTATGAAAATTGTGAATTATTTGAAAAGATTTCTCTTATTATGAGAAAATGTACCTGACAAATGACATGAAACAACAAGGAATCACATCAAAATGCCAAGTACCAATCTTAATGTTACAAATTAATGATTAATCTTATGAAAATTATGAATTATTTGAAAGGATTGCTCCGATTATGTGAGAAATTATGTTGTACCTGACAGATGACATGAACCAACAAGGAATCACATCAAGAACCAGTCCTGGTATTACAAAAATAATGAATTAGTCTTAAGTGGAACAATACATTTATGCAATTTTTCATACCTCCATTCATGGAGGTAATCTGCTGATTATCCGTCATGTTAGGTTTGTCTACAAAAATTAAGGAAGAGTAAATCTCACTCAAGTGATTAACATCTGTTCTTTGTGGACCATTTCTAAAAAGAGCCTTTTGGCAGTGTTTTTTTCAGTAGATAATATTTTTACAGAATTGTAACCCATACAGTGTCCCTTCTTATAGACATGTTCACTCAATGCACATCTCTCCGGGTGAAGCCTACTGTTTTTGTTTGAAGTGATACGGTCTTTAAGGGGTCTGGCCGTTTGCCCTATATATTGTTTCTCACAATTTCGACATGCTCTACAGTACACTACATCCGAACAGTTTATGCATGGAGGTAAAACATTTTTATTAGCAATTTTTATATTTTCAGAAAAAGATTTGAAAATTCTGGATAGTCCGGGGGTGATATCTTTGATAAAAGGTAGAGAGGCATAAGCTGAACATGCACTCGTGGACAAACACAACAAAGTATGTTTTCAATTTTTA
Organism: Chrysolina haemoptera; assembly: GCA_958298965.1. NCBI lineage: Eukaryota > Metazoa > Arthropoda > Insecta > Coleoptera > Chrysomelidae > Chrysolina > Chrysolina haemoptera. The sequence continues at coordinate 18,188,019 of OY282589.1, read as the reverse complement.
TAAAAAAAGAATAACATGTATTTTCTGTGAAATTGTTTCCTTTGTTATGAACTTACCTAACACTGCAACGTACTAATTTAATGGAGTCTGCAATCTGCGATATTTTTAAATGGCAAATAGGTTTCATTGATATTTAACTAACTTAGTTATGTATTACCTAATATATTGCAATAAACATATGCACTTATTTGTTTGTGTATTCATTCAGAATAGTTATATCCAAATGGAAGAATATGTTTCAATTGCATTATTTGGTGTGAATTTAATTCAAGAGAGAGAAACTACCCAAACACCAAATTTACGTCAATTCTACTGGATGCGCGGTTCGCCATACTAACAATAAGTAATGTAAGCGGGGGCTAATCAGCAGGTAAATTCCAACATTGTAATTGAGTGAACATCAGATGTAGGTAGATAATGAGTGCAATTAACTACTCAGGTATGCTTTTATGTCCTGATGACGCTAACTTTGATATCTGTAGGAACTGAACCCCCTTTCTCTGTTTACATAAACTGATGTTTCCAAGCCTACAGGATTGATATGACACCAATACATCTGTATTACAAATAAAATATCTTCCTTTCTCCTGAGACATTCTGCAAACAAACACTATTCATGAAGCTGTAATTATTTGGATTTACAATGCACAAAAATCTAATAGGTCAAAGGGTTTGTGGAGCCGCATAGCTTGTACAACCCTTTGAAATCTATTTGAATTTGTGCCTACTTTTTCTCTTAGCAGACCAGCATTCATTTCTACATAACATTCCAAGCAACCCAAGAAAAACTTGCTCTGGAAGTGGGAATGCCATTTGTGAAAGATTAGAAATAATAATTTCATAGAAACTACAACATTGAATATGAACATCTACAATCACCCAACGAGGTTTTGCCAGCTCTACCTACAATAAATTTTTACTAACTTTCAGACGAACAAACTCAGTTGGATCTCTTTTAGCCTTACTTAGTCTCGTTCATTGAAAATTTCTTGAAAAGAACAAAGACAACAATGCATGACAGTAAATTATGATATGTGTATAAAAACCAAATGCCGGGATTTGAGACACACCGCACATGCAGCTCATGATTTGAATTCAGACAAAACAGGGGTCCATGGTTGGCTTTTATATAATGGTGGGGTTCTCCTTGACTATACTGACGTTTGAATGATACTTTTCTACGGCCTTCGAATTTTTTAAATTGCAAATTGCTTCAGGGTTCTTTTTGTATGATTAACAACACGTATGTGAAGTGCAAACCTCATGCTTGAAATTGCGTATGTTGTTTTTCATGCAGGATGTGTATAAGCGATTATTTTCTACATTTACTGAAGAAAATGCCGGGATTATGGGTGTGTTGAAAAATGAGGCAGGAGTCAAATCCAGGTTTATTTGGCATGTATAAGTGAGACCTGCCTCACTAGTCTTAAATCGTTGGAACCTCCGCAAACCGCGCAGAATGGTTATGTGAATTAAAAGACTCCAGGAACGTAATGCACTTTTACTTTGCCTTCTCTGATGATTGTTACCAAAGTTATGACGAATGTAATGCTCTGCTCAGCCTGAACTTGCAGTGGAGGGTTAGCGCGAGCCTGAAATGTGATATCGACGTTAAACCACGTTTTGTGAGAAAACGAGCGTATTTCATAAGATATCAAAATCATTCTTGTGGAGAATTGAATTATCTCTCAACCTATCAAAATCGTTTTTTGATAAATTTTATATTTTCTGAAATAACAACAGAAAAATATTATATTTTATTTATATGATTTTTTTTTAGGTTCTACCCCTGACTTTTTGGTTACCATTTTTTTCTGATAATACATGATGTCGAGATATCATGTGCCAAGATTCAGAGTGCTACAATTCATTCTTCACTTTTGGCTCGAGTTTGTCTGTCGTTACTTGATTACAATTCTTTTTAGTTTCTCCGATACGCCTTTGATGTATGGTAGGTGTTAAGTTTTCATTGTTATACCTAATACATTTAGTTTTTAGTTTTTCTATTTTTGAAATAAGTACTTTTTTGATAATTATTACTCTTACAATTTAACCTTTAAAAATTGGAATACCCCGCCTATGGGTCGATGTTGCTGGTATTCATTTCCAATTGAGAATTTATGTTTTTTACCTTTTGTCGCGAAAAAGAGAGTTGAAAATTTTGATGTGGGACACAAGAATAGTTCAGTTCAATATTATTTTCGGAACAATTAGTGCTCTACTACTCCGCTCCATACTTTTGCTTGGTGTTAGTGCAAATTACGCAACTTTGGATTTCTCATTACATAGTGCTTGCATGCTCTGTAGCTTATAGTGCAAACCTTACGCCGGTTTGGATTATTACATTCCAGTATGATATCCTGTCATTGAGGGCGCCCTTTCATCAATGGAAGACAACATACCGGAATAAAGGATATAAGAAGACGCTGGTAAGTCCTATTACATCATTTATTCACTCTCTCGCTCTTCATTCACCTAAATTCACAGTCCACTAGTTCTCCACATTTATTGCTATCATCAATACAAAACATTTTTGATCCTTCTTCGCGGATCTTTCAGCAAAAATCGTCTTCCGTTAAATTTGCTTCAATACAATTTTAAATTGTGAAGTTGGTACCTATACGCCCAAGGTCGGGATATTCCATTTTGTTTCCATATCACTGCAGTGGATATATACTTATAAAAACTAGTGCCAGGCTCAGGTAGTCTTTGGAGTACTGTTAAATAAAAAACTAAATTTTTTTGCTCTTTCCTTTATTTTAGATTCAAAATAAATTCTGTTTGAATATTTTAAACTCAATTTTCACCGGTAAACTTGAAATTGAAGATAAGTGAATAAATTAGTCTTATCATGGCTGAAAAACTTAAAAAAATGAAAATACTTCGACAAATTGAACAGAATAGACTTGATGACTTGTTGGCGGCGGCTGAAAGTGCTAAAGCCGACAAAGCTCAACAAACTATTTTCAAGATCAGTTACCAAGAAATTGACGATATTAAGTTTGAATTCAATAAGCAACAGGGTGCCATTATAAACGCTGTTCTGATGGAAAATAAACTTCCAGATGAAATACGCATCGGGAGAGAATTTGATAATTGTTTTTACAAGATTAAGGCGATCAAAGAACAAATGATTTTTGATCCACCGCAGAACGCAAGTTCAAATTCTAATACAGGGATTACCACCTCTACTTCGGTTTCTCAAACGCATATCAACTTACCCAAAATTGAATTAGTAAAATTCAAGGGTGATATAAAAAATTTCACTACACATTTAGATGTTTTCAATGCTTTAGTGCATAATAACAGCTCTCTTTCACCCACAGAAAAATTTAATTATCTTCTGACTTCCTTGGAAGGTGTACCATTGAATGTAGTCAAGTGTATGCCCATGACTAGTTCAAACTATGATATCGCTTATAAAACTCTTGTCAATTGATACAAAAATAATCGTTGGCTATCCCAAGCTCACTGGAATAGCATAGTAAATTCCCCCAACTTGAATTCGGATGATCCATTAGAACTCCGAAATCTTTTGGATATTTTTACAGAAAATCTGTAAGCACTCAAAGCATTGACTTACCCTGTCGATTCCTGGGATTTTATTCCCGCAAATTTGCTATTGAAAAAAATTGATAGCTCAGCTAAGTAGTAGTCAGTTTGAACTTTTTCATAAATCGGATGATATGCCAACTTACGCAGATATATTTAAATTTTTGGAAAGACGTTGTAATGCTCTATTTTCTATTTCCTCGTCATCAGAAATGAAAGACAAATCTGAAAGAAAGGGTAAACCTCAAACCTTCCATAAGAATGTTCCACACAACCGCCCAGTATATTCCTCCTCTTCTTTTCTCGGTACAAATAATTTTAATTCAACTTCAACTCTGAGGCAATGTTCTTTCTGTAACCAAAACCACGCCCTATATAGGTGTACTCAATTTATTGCCAAATCTCCATCAGAAAGATATAACTTCTCCAAAGCTAAGAAACTGTGTGTGAACTGTTTGTCCAGTAGTCACAAATTTATTAATTGTAAATCGACCTCCACTTGTTCATGGTGTTCCAAACGTCATCATTCTGTATTACATAACCCGCAATTTGAGCGCTCTGCAAACAGTGCAAACGAAACGTCGACTTCAAATCACACTTCTAATTTCGTCTCTCCTGTCACTGCGCCGCCTATTGATATAACAAATTTGAATTCTGCACACAGACAGACCGACAACTCCACTGTAACCATGTGTTATGCTTTCCACAGTTCTATTAGAAGTAATGGACATCCGTGGTAATTTTCAGAAAGCTCGAGCTTTTATTTGATACAGCTTCAATGACTAGTTTTATTTGTCAAAAATTAGCTAACCGATTGGGCCTTCCAAAAAATCATTCTTTGATGGAAATACAAGGAATAGGTGATACCGTGACACAATCTCGCTGGGGAAACGTACACTTGTCGATACGTCCTGTTGGAAAATCCAAAAATAACCTTGAAATGACCGCTGTTATTTTGCAAATAATTTGCTCTGATATTCCCATTACTGATCTACAGAGAAGTAGCTGGAATCATATAAAAAATTTAGAATTAGCCGACCCTTGCTTTCAGAAATCAGCACCAGTTCAAATTCTTCTTGGTGCAGATGTCGTTCCATTCATTTTACAGGATGGTAAAATTTCAGGAAGCTCAAATGAGCCTTCAGCAATAAACACTATTTTTGGCTATATTTTAATGGGGAAATATACTGAAACTGATTCTCAGAACAGGTTCCAAAGTCTGCTCTGTCAAACTTCTGAATGTGAACTAAATTTTCTAGTTCAGAACTTCTGGGAGTTGGAAAAAATTCCTGAAAAACTGTCTCTATCCCCCGAAGATCAACTCTGTGAAAAGAAATTCATAGAAACTTTTTCTAAAAGTAAGAATGGAAGATTCATTGTAACGTTACCTTTTCGAAATGAGGAACCAACGTTTCTCAATAGTCGAGAACTCGCCCTAAAACTATTTTTCGCTTTAGAACGCCGACTGCTGTCAAACCCTCCACTTTACGAGGACTATAAAGTTTTTCTTCAAGAATATTTAGATTGCAAACATATGGAATTGGTGGATGAATCTATAAATCACAATTCCAGAATGCACCATACCTTTTATATACCACATCACTGTGTGATAAAGCCTGATAGCATTTCAACTAAACTACGAGTAGTTTTTAATGCTTCAGCTAAATCTGGAAATGACATGTCTCTAAATGATACTCTTTTAACTGGTCAAAAATTTTAGACTTCACCCTGTAGTTTTGACGGCAGATCTGAAAAAAATGTTTCGTCAAATATTAATAGCGCCGCATCATCAGGACTACCAGAGAATTTTCTGGCGTTTCGACCCTTCTCTGCCTGTAAATGAATATAAACTTCTGACAGTGACGTATAGAACTCGTCCAGCACCATTTTTGGCACAAAGAATTTTGAATTTGCTTGCTGAAGAAGCAAAACGCAATTTCGCCAGAGCATCAAGAATTCTTTCAAACAACACTTTCGTTGATGATATTATCACGAGTTGTAATACTATAGAAGAGGCTCGCGAAATTCAGATAGAACTCACTGAACTCTTGGCTAAGGGAGGCTTTTCTCTTCACAAATGGGCTAGCAATTTTCCTGAAGTTTTATCGTCGGTGCCTAAGGACTTGATCAACCCCGCTTCTCTTTCGTTGGACTCTGACGAAACAACCAAAGTTCTAGGTTTACTATGGCAGCCTTCCTCGGATACTTTTAGTTTTACTGTTCAACCCCTAGAAAGGGAGTGCACAAAAAGAAGTATTTTATCCGAAGTCGCACGTAACATGTTAAATTTAATGGTCTGTCTGATTTTATTAATATCTTCCAAGAAGTTTTCAAGGTGATGGTCTCAATGATCCCATATCATGAACGTATCGTCTACGTACCTCAGCCAAAGCTTAGTTTTGTGTTTATCTTGTTTATTGGCCAGTCTTTCTTTTGAATCATTTCATGTGCGCATTGGCAATTATCGCTGATAATAGGGAGCCCATAGGGAGTCCGTTAGTTAACACTTGATAACGATCGGAGATACTTTACTAATAAAAACACTACACACAATGGAAGTCCGCAATGAGAGTAATCAATTCATTACATTGTGTAAAACTGTCAAACAAACAATGAAGGCGTGTTGATTGCATCTGCTGCGTGTGTGGTGTGGTGGTGATAGACGGTTAAAAAAAAAAAGAGTTAAAAGACGGTTTTTGGTATGTCCTTTGTTGAAAAGCTAGGAAGAAAAACAATGGTAGCGATTTATTACAAGATTTGCAAGGAGATGACAAAGATGTCCTGGCAGGAGAATTGAGAACCGACGGTAGCTTCAAACACTTTGTACGATTGACCAGTACAGACTTTGAGTATTTGCTATCGGAGGACGAACGGAAAAGAAAAACACAGCATTCAAGGTTCCAATTCCAAATAATAAAGGTCTCGCTGTAACCCTAGTGCCGTCTTTCACCTAAAACAGGTCCTGCCCAATGGGCACACGTACGTTCTTCGAACGTGTTATAAACGTGGCATTGGTTAAATAAACGTTTCTGGTTGAAAATTTCAACGACAATAATTCAGTGTAATCTTCAACGTTGAAAGAATACGTTATAAAGATATGTTTTCAACGTCACTTCCTCAACAACTCGTTAAATATACGTTTAACAAACGTTATGTTAATTCAAAAAGAATTTTTAATCAAACTCGCTTTTTGCGATTCATTCATCAATGTTTATGATACCTACCTTATCTATTTATTTGGTCAAAAAATTTTTTTTTTATTGAATTACTTCGACGTTCAAAAAACCTGATTGAAAACGGCAATAAGGCAATAATTAGTAAGCAATTGGTTAATACATCTTTGTTACACGCGACATTTTTTCGTTGAAAAAACGTTTGGTTTTCAGCCATTTCACAACGTTATTTCAACGTCCTTGTGTCCATTGGGTGGGCACATTAGGAAAAAAGTCGAGAGTAGAGTAGCTATCGGTTATCGTTTGGTAATGGATTAGGGACTAGGGGGCCCCAATCCATTAATGGGAAAGAGGGGCCTGTGGAACCCTACGAAAAACCAACAAATAAAACTCAGCAGTGTACACGTGATGATTACTGCGCAGTCACCGAAACCATACTGACCCGAGACCCGACGGTGGACAATGTTTTGTAAACAAGTTTCATGCACAAAGTTTTTGTGGCGAGTTTCATAAACAAAAGTTCATGAAATACATATTTCCCTTTGAGCATTCCGACTCGGGCAGGGAAGATTGCATCATGTTCATATCTAACTATCGAAGAGAGTCAAGGGGGTAACATTTTTTGAAACTAATTCTTTCGACTGACAGATATATTACACTTTTTTCACGGATTTTTCCAAATTTACCTTCTCAAGTTTTCGCGACCTTTTTCGAGAAGAATGAATGCGAGAACCCCAACCAACATTTTTTTCGTCGTAATTTTCCATGTCCGAAACCTTTGCAAAATTACGCGTCCTCTATTTATAGCCTTCGTGGGTAGACAGGGGAATATTTTTTCGAACTTCATTATTCAACAGTGAGGTCTTTTTTTACAAGTTTTACGGATTTTGATTATGTGAGTCTTGGCAACTTTTTCGAAAAGGAGGAGGACGGGTCCAAGCTCCACTCCACCGACATTAATTCCTGTTTTATCATCACGCTTATATTAACTCACTCTGTTGAAAAAAAATAGTCTAATCGTGATTTGAAATTTGGCAGGTGTACATAATTTCGGTGACAATGCATTATGAAATATTTGTTATGGGAGAAAACAAAATGGCGGCTGCAATATGGGAGACGAGTTTTGTAATTATAACCCGATTCAATTCAAACTTGATATATGGGGGTTTTCGGGGGCAAGGATACAATTTTCTGTCACAAAAAAGTTCAAGATGACGGCTCCAATATGGCGAACGAATTTTGTGTTATGGTCCAATTCGATTCAAAATTGATATCTTTGGGTTCTTGAGATCGAAAATTATGATTATTTTGTTGAAATTAAAAATTTCAAATATATATATATAGACATTAGAAAAACGTGACATTTCACAACTTTTCACATTCAATTTATCTTTCCATGCAGGAATTGTTGTGAATTTTTCCAAATTCCTTCGCGTGTTTTATCAAGCTTTCGAAGGGATGGAAGAGTGGTGAATATTTTTTCCACGGTCAGATATTCATCACTATTTTAACAGATTTTGACTTTCGCGAGTTTTGCAACTCTTTCGAGAAGGAGGGGAGGAGCGAGCCTTCTGTTAGCAGAGCTGAATGGAAATAAATGTATTTGAGATAGGTACTGAACAGATAACGTATAATTCTTCAATCAGAAAATTATACGTCATATATGACAGCTTGTCATCAAAGAACAAAACTTGAAAAACTGAAACAATAAAGTGATACAGAGATAATCAATATTCAATTGTCGTTGTCGTAGTTCTCTTCTATAGCATTCAGTTCAACACCTTCCAATAGACATTTTTTTTTCAAAATAATTTTCTACGATCATATTCGTCAAAATTCTTTTCGAACCATACGTATTCTCTATCTGGCCTTCATGGGCTATGAGGGTATTTACAGGGATTTACCGTCCTAGAAGTCGAAGTGGTGTCAGAGCTTCTAAAGGATCTGCCGTGTTCTGTGAATTGAGGTATTGAAAAACCGAAAAAGAAATGCAAGAAGGCAAATAGCAGAATGGCCTAAATGAATAAATAGAAGAAATTAAATGTCATCTTTCATCTTCCATAAATTTGATAATGACCTCCGTATTTTCTTCAAACAATTATTTGGTAAAAAATCTGATCAACAGCAATGATCAAATTCATATCCTTAACAAGTCTTGTATTTATCACCTCAGTTGTTCCCCTCCCCCATTCCCTTCGTACTACGGTTCATATTGACCAAATATGTAGACATTTTCTAATCAGAATTAAAGAATATCACAAAATCATTGACAAAAAGAAATTATTACTATCCAACTTAATGCCAATAGTTCATTTGCTAACCACATTATCAGCCAAAATCAGTCATTCAATCCAAATATAGCGACATTAAAATTTCACAAGTAGTGAACAGAAGCATGTCCCTTAATATTGGCGAAATTCATTTTATTGATCAATCTTGTTCTAATCCTAATTTTATTCCCTCAAACGATCAAATCCATTTTGATTGTTTATAATTCATTTTCAATTCCCTCAGTTTTTATTCCACCATTGTTTGAATGTCCAAAATGGCCACGTTCATTTTGGGGTTGGCTCTGTCATTCTTGTTCATCTCATTTCTACAATGCTCCACAACTAATTTTGCTAACATGCTCATTTATTTGTTCTTCTAGGGCATTTCTCCTAAATTCAAAATCTATTAATATTGGGGTATAGTGAAATGGTCCAGTTCTAAGATTAATTATCTTCATTTTATATTCAATGGTGTTTTTCGAGTTAGCTTCACATTTTATTACCAAGAGGTGCTTGCATATTGGTTTCATAATTTTACAGGTGGATTTTGTATAAGGCTCAAATTGAAACATGATTCTTTGCTGAAAACTATGAATCATTCAAAATGACCCTGTTTTTTGAAGAAGACCTTTTATTTCCCTCATTCTTCAAATCTCTTCTACTCCATTTTGAGCATGGACCACTTCCTACGGTTGAAACACAATAGATTTTTTCTACAAACGTCAAAAAATGACAATATGTGAAGAGACCATTTTTTTAATATTTCTTCGTTACCATGACACCTTGCGCGAAGTAGTTTGCGAAATAATTATTTTGTATACTGCATGTAAACTATATGGGATTCTTATATTTTAACCCTTATGGTCCTCAATCAAGAAATCCAGGAAATCATTTATTTCTCAATGTTTATCTATAATGTACCGTGCTTTCTGTGGTGCGGCCGGCGGACGTTACTATGACGCTTTCGGTTTTTGAACCTTGACAATTTCCCAACACCAGGAACCTATCAAAACCCAACAATGCATCGGGCGCCAGTTTTTTTATAGTGATATGCTTCACTCTCCCAGTCTACAGGACGATGGGAGGCCCAGGGCAGCTACAGATGAAGATATGGCATCCCAAGGGCCAGTTCTTATGACTCTATACTGTTTCCTTAAGAGACTGCAGGCTTTAATTGCAGTCGCTTGTTTAGCAGGAATACCGGCTGTTTTGTTTTGAACTCTATGAAGTACGGAAGAAACAACATAACCAATGTAGGTAGACCAAACCAATTTTTTTTTCAATTTCTATGAACACAATCGGGGGCTATTTCAAGGCCTATCACCAAGATAGAGAATACTGGATTGAACAATACTAAGGAATCAAGATAGAATGATAACTGTATCTCCCTACCGGCGACATTTGGTGACGTGTAGTCCCGGATAGTCTGTCCCACAGACTTCTGGGTACTAGGAATTCTCAATATTATCTAAAAATGGCAGTGAGGAATCTCCTTTCTCTCTTGCGATCAACCTTCGTCCGACAGTCGAAAAGTAATCCGGGTCGTGGGACGAAGCAGTGAGCTCGTAAACGAGGAAATTGAGTCGACAGCCGAAAGGTAGTCCAAGCCGTCGAACCAGAGTTTTTCTAGCTCGGTTTGTTGCACAAAGCCGATTCGTCTATAGGAAATCCGGACGCGATACGAACATTTTCGGGTAAAGGGATAGAGAACCGATTCTTGTAGGACCTCCTAAGAATCAAGTTTTATACGTTCGACAGCCGAAAAGTATTCCGGAAGTGGCACGAAGTTGTAAGCTTCCAAATGGGGTAACTGGATCGACAGCCGTCCAAGCCGTCGAACCAGAACTTTCCCAGCTCGGGTAGCTACACGAAGGCGGTTCTTTTACAAATGATCCGGACGCGGCACAAACATTTTCAGGTAAAGGAGTACAGAACGAAGCCCCGTGGAACCGAACCGAAAAGTAGTCCTGGAAATGGAACGAAGCTATGAGCGTGCAACCGGGAAAAACTGAGTCGACAGCCGAAAGGTAGTCCAAGCCGACGAACCAGATCTTTTCCAGCTCAAATTTATGCCCCGGCAGTGTTTCCAACAGAGTTTTATGAACGCTGTTCGACAACCGAAACGTAGTCCTGGAAGTTTTCGGATTGGTTTCCAAGTGTGACTGTATGTGAACAGAGTGCTCTCGGAATATTGCAAGTTAAGTGGTAAATACATTACCAATTACCGTACAATTTTGTCCACCGCACAATTGAAGTGTTCTCAACATTTTGATGCTTGTGAATTTATGAAATCATTCGTGGTTTTGATGCAATTTGAAGATTAGTTTCTATAAACTCTTGGCAGACACATACATAAAAACTCCAAACACGCCGAATAGCAAAACGTATAAATACAGTAAAAACCGGGCTGTGGGCCAACAACCTGACTTATCAATTCCCATTATTCCGTTAATTGGATGGATGTGTGCCAATTCCTAAACTTCATATTCACCCCATAATAATTATTCTATGCACTAAAAATGTACACAAATAATGATGATGGAGGAGAACTTTCCACCCAAAAATTGTATCAGTTGCTCTTGACGGCCAATGAAAAACAAACAGCGGAATTGAAATCCGAAATTCAGGAAAGTGCTCAAAAAACAACTCAGAGATTAGACATCGTTGATCAGGAAATCAAGAACTTGAAAGAAAGGTGCTGTTGGCTAGAAAGGAAAAACAGGAGAAATAATATTGTGATTTATGGACTATCAGTAACGGTGAAAGAAATAATTCCCCAAACCTTGAAAGCTCTAAACGATCTACTTGGCATCAATCTTACGAGGAAAGAAATAAATAACATTACCCATATCGGAAAAGGAGAGAATCAACCTATTCTTGTCGAGTTTATATCATTATTAGACAAGAAACTAGTTTTCGAGAATACTGCGAAGTTAAAATCAACAAAAATATCCATTGCAAACGACCTCAGCAGGGAGGACAGAGAAAACAACAAAATATTGAGAAGACATTTGATAGAAGCAAGAAAAAAGAATCAAAGTGCCAAAATATTCAGAAATAAACTATATCTTAACGATACCCAATTTTACACCGTTGAGGAATTGAGGCAGAGAGAGCAAGAAAATTTCATCAGCGAAGATAGTGACATAAGTGACGTAGAAACTTTGCAAAATCTCGTTACCCATCTACCAGCACCCAGTGGCAGTGAAAAGCAAAAGGGGAAAAACAGAAAAAAAGAAACATCGGGCTTCACTCATGAAAAACAATACCAAACCAGAAGTCAATCAGCCTCTCACAAGTAGACGGTATTTATAACAATTTTTTTTTTTTTTCTCATTGTTGTAATAATTTTTTTTTGTTATCTCAAAGTTATTGTAAAATTGATGAAACTAATATAATTTAATAAATAAACAATATCTCTATAGGATTGATTCTTTTTGAATCTTTTAAATTCTATAATCATCGAAGTATATCCATGACTGTAAGCATATGTCACATCAATGCGCGATCGGTTATGTCCGACCTGGCCAGTTTCAGAGACGTAGTTTTCAACAAGTATGATATTATAACGGTTTCCGAAACTTGGTTTAAGCCGGACATAACTGATAACGTAGTTGCATTGGCAGGATATAAATTATTTAGGTGCGATAGACTCTTGAAACGGGGAGGTGGCCTGGCAATTTACATAAAATCAAACTTGGGCTCGCGAGTTATAAAAGGCTTAGAGATATTGCAATCCGAACAAATATGGATAAGTTTTTTATTCCAGAATAAAAAAGTAGCATTAGGTACTCTATACCGTCCTCCTGATACATCTGAACACACTTTTCTATCGGAATTTGAACACTCTCTCAGCATTATCGCTCCGAAATTTGAATATATATTATGTACAGGCGATTTTAATTTGGATATTTTTGATATTGCTAAGCCTAGCGTTATACAACTTTGTGACATCATTGGCACATATGACTTGAAGCAAGTTATAGACCAGCCTACAAGATACTCACCTTCATCTGCCAAATTGATCGACTTATTAATTTGTTCCACGAACTTCAAAATTTGTAACATTCAAGTAGAAGATTGCTCTATTATTTCAGACCATTGTTTAGTATCATGTGAACTGGGGAAAGTGAAAGACAAGCTTATTCCTTTCATGTATACATTTAGAGATTTTGGATTTTTCGAAAAAGAACACTTTGAATATGACTTATCACAAATAGATTTTTCCCCTGTTCTAAATACTGACGATATCAATCAAAAAATAACTTTTTTCAATAACAAGATTGTAGGATTATTTAATGTGCATGCACCTATCAGAACAGTGAGAATAACTAAGAAGAGAGCACCATGGTTGACAAATAATTTAAAGCTGATGATGAAGATGCGAGATAAGTCTCATACAAAATATAAAAACACCCATAAAATTGCCGACTGGAACTATTTCAAAACACTCCGTAATGAAGTAAATTATGCTATAAAGAGAGAAAAAAAGGCATATTTGCAATTCAGAATAAATAATAATAATAATATGTGGAAAGAGTTAAGAAGTTTAGGAATTCTTAATAAGCAGTCGAATTTAATTCCAGAAAACTTACAAAATCCATCTTTAATCAATAATTATTTTGTCAATTCACAAAGTCCTATCCAAATACCAGATGCTGATCTTGTCAATTTATTTTCTCAAAATACTTTAGAGGGTTTGAGTCAATTCAGCCTCTCAACTGTGGATGAACTGAAAGTATACGAAAAATTACTTGAAATTAAATCAAATGCTGTGGGAGTCGATCAAATTAGCATAAAAATGTTACTGCATTGTTGTCCTGGATTAATTCCGTATGTCACACATATTTATAATTATTGTATAGATCACAGTGTTTTCCCCACAATATGGAAAAAATCGAATGTAGTCCCTCTTCCTAAAATATCGAACCCCAAGAATCTCAAAGATTTGAGGCCTATCAGCATACTATGCGCCCTGTCGAAAGGTTTCGAGAAAATTATCAACGAGCAACTAAGAAATCACTTATCACTCACCAGTATTATACCACAAAACCAGTCAGGTTTTCGTCAAGGACACAGCTGTACTACTGCTTTGGTAAAAGTAACAGATGACATTTATCACACCATTGATAAAAATGGGTTATGATTATTAGTGTTGCTTGACTATTCGAAAGCTTTCGACAGGATTAATCATACTCTATTATTAGCTCTTCTTCATTACATAGGGATGTCACCAAATGTAATAAGTCTTACCAAAAGCTATTTACAAGATAGAACCCAATCAGTCCTCATCCCAAATCATGATATATCACAACCACTTCATGTCACTTCAGGGGTGCCTCAGGGATCCATTTTGGGACCACTGTTGTTTACTTTATATACTTCGCAGTTTCATAAATATCTTCGACATGCAAATTCCCATTTTTATGCCGACGATACCCAGTTGTATATGTCATTTGATGAAAGTGATGTGGAAAATGCATGTTCTAGATTAAACAATGACCTGCAAACAATATCGACAATGTCACATAAGTATTGCCTGAGTATCAATCCTTCAAAATCCAAAGCTATGCTCTTTGGTAGAAAAATTACTCATAATAGGGTATATAATCAAATTGGACTTCAAATTGAGAATGTGGATTTATCTCTCACTGAATGCGAGAAGAATCTTGGAATTTTGCTAGATACTGACATGAAATTCACCAAGCATGTTTCATCTGTAATCAAAAAAGCATTCTGCAGCTTGAAACTTATCTATAGTCATAGGCAAATACTCAGTAAACAATGCAAAATAAATCTTTGCGAATCTTTGGTCCTCTCTAAGCTGAACTATGGTGATTGCGTTTATGGGCCTGCCCTATTGAAATCTGACTGTCGGCGTATTCAGTTAATGCAGAACGCTTGCATTAGGTTAATTTGTGGGTTGAGGAAGGGGGAGCACATTTCACAGGCTTTTTCAGAAGTACGGTGGTTAAGGATGGCGGAAAAGAGATTACTTCATCAATGTGTTTTTTACCATAAAATAATTACTGCCAAAAAACCTCCTTATCTCTTTAATAAATTGAGTTTTCGATCGGATGTACATAATATAAACATACGTAGGAAAGATTCTCTATCTTTGCCTAAACATAAAACTACGGCTTTCAGATCTTCTTTCTCATTCCATATAGCAAAAATTTATAACTCCATTCCTGCGAATATGAAACATTTATCTTTAGGTAATTTTAAGAAAGGAATGAAAGACAAACTTTTGAATGAAAATGTCGGATTATGAATATACAGTGGACTATGGCTTATTTCTGTATATTTGGTAGCTTATTTCTTCTATCATCTATGTATGATAGATCAATTAGGGATTTGTTTTTTTTTTTTTTTCTTATATTATTTTTTTCCTTTTTAATTATTCATTTATGTATTTTTTTTCTCATTATATTGATCTGGTGTCACATAATATATTTCGTTTCAGAAGGTTGAGTGTAAGAGCGCCGCTTCTTGACTTAGCAGTTACAAAAGTGCGAACTCTGCCTTTTGCAACGATAGTATTGCACGGGCATCTATATACATATTATTATTTTTAAGATTATTTATTATACTCATGTTCATTGGTATCCGACCCTATTTTATGTAATATGTATATTATGTACGTGTATCTATCTGTTGCAATAAAATCATTTATTATTATTATTATTATTAAGTCAAATAGACAACTGGTTCGACAGCCAAAAGGCTGTCCAAGCCGTAGAACCAGATACGCGGAAGGTAGGTAGAGGCCACTTCTACATAATACTAATAACGGTGAAGCCGGTATTTATCGGAAATCTGTGGCCTTCGTAGCACGGCGTAGCAATATGGATGAAGAGCAAAGAGTATGTCCTGACATTTCAACATACCAAAAACATGACTCCTAAAAAGTCCATTTGTTTGACACAAAAACAGATGACCAGCAAAAACGATACGTCGGGGTAAAGGATAATAATTTATGTATCAAGTGAGTAAAGCGATACTTTTTTTCACGAGCAGGAAATGCTGACGCACGACGCCGTAGGCGGAGTGCGGCATTCCTACGAGTACGAGTTTCATACAGTATTTTTTCTACATCTGTCAAAAAAACAAATAACCAATTCATATTTTTTTGCAAATATGAAATGAATTTGGCATGTTTTTATTGATTCATTATTCGAACAAAGTTCGAAGAGTATGCCGGAGAGTTGAGTTTCAAACAAATGAAACGAATAATTTAGAAAGAGTCTAAATCCCTTTCTCTTCACACTATCCCGAAAAATGAAAAATTTGAGGCGAATATTAAAATAATATATTCTTTGAGGTCAATATTATTATTATCAACGTTGACTTGACTTTCGAATACCTTTTTCTTTCTTTGAACTATGTCATGGAAATTTCATATTTGCATATCCATGATTTTCTTCGTTCAATCTTCATCACTTTTTATTTCTACTTAAATTAAATTCATAGTTATCAAGAATTCGTTATCTGGATAGATGCCCAATTTCACAAAGAACCCCGCACATTTAGTACGTAAAATGGCTTTCGGCTCATTTTGGTATATTGTAGATCTAGATATCCTCATTATGTAGTTCAATTTACAGGTCGATCCGATGACCAGTTATCGAGGTACAGGGTGTCAAAAATTCAATTTTTGTCATTTTGGGTAATATGCATCAATTTGATTTTTGTGCTCCAATTCGAAATTGAACTTTCTTAGAAATAGTTAAATCAGTACAATAATCGTTTTGATTTTCACTGAATCCGTTAAAACAAGAAAACAAACGGCTAGAATTTGCCATTTTTTTTTAAATAGTATGGGTCCTGATCAACTACATAAGGAGTCATATGATTGCTTGTCGAACAGTATATAGTTTTCCATGTACAGGGTGACAATTCAAATGCTTTCAATAGCTATATCTTATGAATACAATTATATAATCATAATGAATTGTCTATAACTGTTACTAGGATATGAACATTAAACTGGCTCAGGAAATAATCCTTCCCATCACCCGCCCCACCCCCCTTATAGCCAACTCCCATCAACCCCGTGATTTACAGCCACCAGCATTCAAATAAATTGAATAGCTGGTAAAAAATGCTCACCCCTTCCTTCCGTCTTCCTCTTCATCAAACAAGTTATTAAATATTATTTTTGTGAACACTTCTTTATATGAAAATGGAATTGAAAACATAAATATTTTATTTACCTGAATAGGTATTTTCACAGATACCTACTTGAAATAGCATTGATAAATGAACTTTTAAAACATACAAAATGAAAGTTTTACATTAAAAATATATTTGTATTTTTCGCAGATTTATGCTCATTGGGACTATAGAATGATTATCGTAGATAGACCTAGAATTACAGCAAGGGTGATTGTTTGTGATTGTGTGAAAATGAATTCCAATCATGTAAAATTCTACAATTGATAATTCAAAAATATTTGTCACCACCTTCAATCAAGACATTTTTTCTAATATCACGGTGTAATACTGATAGATTAAAAAAAAAAATGAAAATGATTTAGACAAAATTACAAATCCATAGTGTGAAGTGGTAGTAACAAACCGAATATTGTCTATTATCGTCAAATATTATTATTAACTATTTGAAGAAGCAAACAAGTGATTATGTTAGACTGTTATAACCTAGTTGTGTTTCTATAACTTATCATATTTCAAGCCTCAAAATGGCAATGCGAAATCCCTTTCCATGTTTCGTATGTGAAACTCGATTGAACCGCAGACAAATGATTCTACTTTATGGTGGTGATGAAATGAAACAGGAGATAGCTCTTGTTATAAGAGAAGAAACAGGATTATTACCAGAACCTACTGCTGATGAAACCAGACTCTGCCTCAATTGTAATCGATCGATCATTCGTGAAATCCAATATAAAAAGTCACAGTCACACTCAGAAACATCCTAAGTCCAATACCCTCAGATCCTTTTCAACCCACAAACTCCATAGATCAACAACCTGAAATGAACACAGGAAAACAACAGGAACTAAAAATCGTTCCTGTTATAGATCCAAACCAGGAAACAACCCTTTCCTCACCCATCATCAGAATAAAAATTCATCAAAGAAATATGGCGACTCCAAGATGGCGGACGAGATTTGTGATTCAAACTTGGTATGTAGGGTTTTTCGGGTTAAGAGATTGTGAATTTTTGGTTAAAATCCATGAATTCAAGATGGTGGCTCCAAGATGGCGGATGAGTTTTGTAATTAGTATTATCTGACAATCTTCAACATTGGTGTACGGAAGTATATGAAATAAAAGGTTATGCATGTTTATAAATTCATAAATTGAAGATGCCGGCTTCAGGATTCCTGACGAGTAAATATTAAGATGGCCTCCTATTCACGCACTGGAAATAGGCCTTGTAATAACCGTTCTTTATCAGAAATCTATAGATTAATGCGTACTAACAACAAAAAATGTTAAAAGACCAGCTTTTATTGAAATGCGCTGAAGTAAAAAATAATTTATGCCGCTTTTGTATCCGTACTTGAAACGTTGCGCGGCAAGCTTTTGAATCTGTAACACACAGAATAACCTACACATCTAAAGGAATTATTTTCTATTTGTCTTGTCTTGTATGAAAAATGTTTTCAATTAATATTTCATTTTTGAAAGCAAAGAGGCTAATAATTGTATATAGAATATAAAAACCACTGTTTTGCAGGTTTTGTAAGTTCATTTATCTATATAATATATTTTTTATAACTTACTAATAAGAGTATGTGAATACCTAATTGTTTGATGAGGAGGGAGAATAGATCAATTTTTACCAGCTATTCAATGAGGTATCACAAGTAGATATTTCTATTGAAAATATTGGAATGCATAGGTGGCTCTAAATCAAGGTTGTGTGGCTATAATGGGGGGGGGATGATATGAAGGATTATTTCATGAGTCATTTTAACTTTCATATCCTAGTAACAGTTATGAACAATTTGTAATGATTATATAATTTTATTCATGAGATGTAGCATTTAAAAAGTTTCTTCAATTGTCACCCTGTACCTGGAAAACAATATACTGTTGGACAAGCAATCATATGAATCCTCATGTAGTTGATCAAGACCCAATCTTTATAAATAAATTGCCAAATTCTAGCCGTTTGTTTTCTAATTTTAACGGATTGAGTGAAAATCAAAACGATTATGGTATGGATTTTTATCTATTTCTATGAACATTGCCTTGTTATGCTGTAATGCAACACCCTTTGTGGGACATTATTTTTTATTCGTATGGAGGGACTCATGAGCTACAACTTCGATATAATAAGTTCAAGAGAGTTCAATTTCGAATTAGAACACAAAAATAAAATCGATGCATAATATCCAAAATAGCGAAAATCGAAATTTTGACACCCTGTACCTCAAAAACTGGTCATAGGATCGATCTGTAAATTAGACTACGTAATAGGGATGCTAAGATCTACAATACGTACTAAATGTGCGGGGTCCTTTCATTAATTATTGTTGTCAACTAGTTTCTAACGGCCAAACAGCCTTAGCTACCTTGGATTACCTTGTGTAGATTAGGTCCAATAGTTCCGTAGAGGTATATGCGGAATTTATTTTGAATATATTTGCCGCGATAGTTTGGAATTTTGATAATACTTATTTAATAGTAAGAATGCTAAGAATATTATTGGTGAAACATTTGTATATCAGATATTTATAGGTTATTAGTTGCCAAAGATAATGAGAACTGGCTTTATGACAGGATTTTGTTATTATTCGGATGTCACCGTTGTTACATGAAACTGTCGGTTGCCTAGCAACAGCCGTTAAAAAAAGTGCACTTTTTTACGCTTTTCCGTTTAATAATGAAATCGTATGTTGATAGTGAAATATTGTAAAACTTTACGCACACAAACCACACAAAAAAGTTGACTTTTTTTGAGTTGTAGATAAAGGTACTAAAGGAAGTCATGATTCCTGGCGGCCTCAGGGTTAGGTCCCTGAGCGAAGTAGGCAAAATTGTGACAAATATTACACTAACTATTTTTATGTTTATATAAAGCTAACCATACTACTTATTTTCGAACAATATTTTTTCTAGATGCGTTGAAAAAAATCAGTTCTCGATCATCAAAGTGGCATTTCGCGCACTGGATACAAAAATAACTATCTATAACGAAGTAATTTCAGGAAAAAAACCGACATGAAAAAATTGCGAGATG
Source organism: Chrysolina haemoptera (assembly GCA_958298965.1). NCBI lineage: Eukaryota > Metazoa > Arthropoda > Insecta > Coleoptera > Chrysomelidae > Chrysolina > Chrysolina haemoptera. The sequence continues at coordinate 18,167,809 of OY282589.1, read as the reverse complement.
GTAGGTCGAGAAATTTTGTCGAATGTAAGTTTCTTGAGTAAAATTACTAATGGAACGATTTTGAGTTGGAAGAAATTAATTCAATAAGAAAAGTTGCAGTGTTCCCTGATCAAAGATAAAAAATAAATACACCGCAATAATAATCACCTGCATTATATAGTATATGAAACTTCGAATGTAAAAAAGCAAAGATTTACTGAATGAGTATAGCTTTTGAGTACGAGCGAGCACAGCGAGCAATGAGCGAGTAACTCTAAAGCTATACGAGGTTTGTTTATACTATTTTTTGCATTCTATGGTAGTAATTGTAAACAAAAAATTATAGATATGAAAGCATTACAAAGTATTAAATTTAAGAAAATCCATAGTAGGTATACCTGTGTAGAATTTCCGTAACCTAGTAACTGTTTGGAAAAGCCATTCCTCCACGAAATATTTAATCCAACGGTTGTGGATTTCGGGCACTGGTTGAGATGAGAATCCTAGCCCTGAAATAGTTGTGAATAGTGTGAAGTAGTGGACTCAGTATAACCTTGAATTACTTTGTATCTCTACTTTGAAAATTGAGAGAAAATTATTGTTGAATGGTAGGAACTGCACGGGTTCTGTGATGCCAGTGAAAAATGTTATGCCTGTGTAATTTACGTAAGAAACATTGATGCCAACAATCAAATGATCATTCGGTTTGTATACGACAAGTCGATAAAATGTTATATTCGAGATAATGAGAATATGCCAAATGAATATGAACAGCAAAATGAAATTCTTTGTTATTATCACTCTAATACTGAATTCCAGACTTGAAAGGTTGAAGATTTTTCTAAAATGGAATAAGATATCAAATTCAAGAGTTTACTGTATTCATTTTACAAATATTTTGTAGATTTATTCAGCTAACACCCCTCTACCATCTACCTCAACCTCAAAATTTTCAATTATCGCTGAATTTGTTTGTAATACATGAAGGGAAAGCTTGCCAGCCTTGGGCTCGATACCGGGAAAAAAATTTATTTGGGGCATTCTAGATGTCCGACAGTCCCAAATGTTTACGAGGGCCCTAAGAAAAACGCCCCGCTACCGAGAATTGCGGAAAATTGCATGTTGTTCAACTCGACATGAAGAACACATATACAAAGTATCAACGGCGAGGTAATCAATTATCTTCCCCGGTGTCGGGCCCGAGGACTAGTAGCCTAGAGTCTGGAAATATTAGGTCTAGTAGCAGTAGAATTAGTTGTGGGGGGGCTGATCCTGCAACCATGGCCCCTTTTTGCATTCCCTGGTCTCCTTGTCCATGGAGTAATCTTGAAATACCTTTTTCCTCCCTCTTATGATCTACACCGGGTCTCCTCAAAATATTTCTTGAATTTGTGTGGGTGTTTATCTAGGGAGTAAGTTCATTCTCTCTGACAGATATTGACACTTTTGTGGCCTCCCTGGTCTACAGATTTGAACCCGCATTTTTTTTAACTGGGGGTGCATGAAGGGGATGGTCTATGCACACCCAGTGAATAATCAACATGAGACGTCGTATTAATGAGGCAGTTTTCCAAATAAGTGCCGAAAAACGTACATGACGAATAGAAAGATCATTTGTATTCGACTTGGCATATCTGTTGTTTTTTAAAGACATCACAAACATCTATCATTCTATTCATCGTTATCTTTCTACTTCTTTTGATAAAAATCTATAATAAAACCAATTTTTCGACATCTAAGAATCAATCAATTCATTGGCCCAACTGCAATTGCTAACACTTCATTGTCTACAAGTTGACTTTGATACCCTAATGAATGAATTTTGTTTTCGATGTTGAGACGAGTTGTTGGTTTGAGCAATTTTCTTCTTCAGTTTGTTTGATGGGTTAGGCTATCCGGGCTCAAAGTCTTTCTTGCAATCTACCTACCCATGAATACATCTGAACGTTCTGGAACCATAATAAAAATATCTGCGGACAAGTTCAAAATGTCATTGTGGTGAAAATGTGGAAACGTCCTAGAGATATTCCGAATTGAAAATTCATTTACTGAATTCAATGGTGATTTCTTTTCATTGAAAAAAACAATTTAAGGCAGAACCACATATACGTGGTTGCGGGAGCGGTAGCGACAGCGGTGGCGGTAATACTAACTCATACATGTCTGACCGCAGACAAGTGTGAAACGGCATATTTTATTGTACATGTTACGTCTGAACGCTACCGCTACCGCGAATATGTGGTCATGTCTTGATTTTTTCAGCAGTAAATTGTTCCACTATAACTGATTATTCTTTTAATATCAGCAATTTCGAAATTTTGGTCACCGCTGTCCGTCAAACGTTAGCTGGCCGTAGCAGAGCCGCAATAATACTGGAAGTGTCAGATAGAAGAAACTGTGTAATTTCGATCAGCGGTTTCTGAGATTTCCTGAATTTGAAATTTCCACCATTTTTTTTTTCGAATTATTCACAAATGCTATGTGTTATTAAACGTCATTATACACCAGTCCTTCATGGGAATGCAAGAGGTTAGATTTTCGTCTCAGAAAATAACGATTCCACGCCTTGAACTATGTGACGCAGTTTTAATAGCCAAACTATTTTCAGTTTCCCTAAACATTTTCAAAGGTAAAGTACAATTCGAAAAAATTTGGGCGTGGTCAGATTCACAGATCGTCTGTCATTGGATCAAAAGCTCTTCGCATCGATTCAAAACTTTCGTATCAAATCGAGTAGCCTACATTCAACATAAATTACCTCCTGAGTCATGGTATTATGTTGAATTAAAAATAATCCCGCTGATGTAGCCTCACGAGGCATCCTTCCTTCAGAGTTATCTCTGGAATCCAGCTGGTTTCAGGGATCTGAAATATTACAGAACTCTAAAACTCCTTGGTTGGATGACAAAGATTACTCCTTTCGTCCTTCTCTGCCGCCAGAGGAAGAACGAAGAATTACGTTATTCATCAATCCAAAGGGTGATGCCCTTATTGACAATTTGTTGAATAATTTTTCCTTGCTCACGACTCTGCAACGAGTTATGGCTCATGTTTTACGGTTTATTTTCAATTGTCGAAACCCACTCAAGAAAAGAAAGGGTCCACTCATGACCTCAGAACTTTATGATAGTCTCCATCCTTCAATTCACAGCACTCAACAAACTGATTTCGCCGATGAATTACGATCTGAGTGTTTCTCCAAACCTTTAAGAAAATTACACGTATTTATCGATTCAAAAAATTTGCTCCGTGTTGGAGGCAGACTGAAAAATTGTTTACTTCCCTACGATACAAAATACCCAATTCTTTTGCCACGTAATAGTCGCCTCACCACTTCAATTGAAGAATACTTCCACAGAAAATATTTGCATGCAGGGTTTCGTACATCTCAATTTTTGATTTCTCAGCAATATTGGATTTTATCCCCTAAGCGAGCAATTAATTCTATCCTCAGTAAATGACACCGGTGCTCGTAGGTGAATCCCAAGACATTTCAACCCCCTATGGGAGACTTACCCCAATCTAGAATTTCGAAAGTGAAACCCTTCAGCCATGTAGGAGAAGACTTTGGGGGTCCTTTCACTGTAACGATGACTCGGCATAGGGGAGTAAAAACATGCAAAGGATACCTTTGCTTATTTAGGTGCTTTGCAACGAAGGCACTTCACCTGGAATTGGCCAGTGACTCATCTTCAGAAACCTTTCTATCAGTGTTACAGCGCTTTATCGCTCGACGTGGCCGCATGTCTCATTTATACAGCGACAACGCCACCAATTTTGTCGGTAGTTCTAGAGAATTGGCGGATTTAATGACCGCTGCGGAACGTGAAAATATCTCCCATCATTTTATCCCGCCTGCTTCTCCTCATTTTGGGGGGTTATGGGAAATCGGAATTAAATCCGTAAAAACCCATCTTCATAGAGTGATCGGGCAACAAATTCTTACTTATGAAGAATTCAATACTGTTATAATTTTGATCGAATCTGTTTTGAATTCACGCCCTCTTGAACCCTTCAGCAATGATATTGAAGACATTAATGCCCTTACACCAAATAATTTTATGACTTTGGAACCGGTTTCAGCTCTTCCGCTGCCCGATTTCACCTCTCCGAAAACGAATCAGCTATCTCGTTGGCAAATGCTCCAGAAATTGCAACAAGATTTCTGGAAACGTTGGCACGTGGAATATTTGCACACCCTTCAGCAGAGGGGTAAATAGCTGGAACCCACGTCCCCCTCTCCTGAAGTGGGTACCTTAGTATTGATTAAAGATGACACATGCCATCCTTGTATATGGGTGCTGGGTCGCATAGTTGAATTATACACTGGACGTGATACGTTAATAAGGGTAGTTACTGTAAAGACAGCCACTGGAACACTGAGGCGCCCCCTTGTTAAGTTGTGTCCTCTTCCGAGTTCCAACTTGGACTAATCCTAATTGATATTTTTCATCATAATGTTTATTACTCTTTCAGTAGTAATTTTTTTTGTTATCATTATTACGGTCGATGAGTGCAAAATTTCTAATGTATATTTGTATATAAAATGCATACATAATGCTTAGTCAATATGCCTTTTTTGTCGGGAATGTTTGGAAAAGCCATTCTGAGTTTTTCTTTTTTCTTTTGTTTTCTTTTTCTTTGTTCTTATTTTCAATTGGAAGTTAACTTTTGTTGGGCATAAATAATTGCATTGATTGACGATAAATCCAAAAGACAATCCGGTCAGCATGCTCGGTCGGTCTACTCGGTTTTTTGTTAGAACTCCGACCGTGTTACAAAAACAACAATATACTTTCGGCACTCCAAGTGCTTGAACAGTCGATCTCATGATAAGGGAAAGAGAGTCCATTTTACACCTCAGTCGTGTCCCAAGTGATTTTTCTGCAATCTGCATAGTTTGTTGGATTGAAGTAATTCAATACTGTGATTGATCTCTGCAGTGTCCACACCGGTCAAGAAAAGGGCCCTTTCCGGTAAGCACCGCTACAACCACGTTCCCACGCCAGAAGGATAATAGGATTTTGGTGAGTCGTTCATGAAATGCATTTATCGCCTTCACATAGAATTTCTGTTATTTTGATATAATATGGAATACGATCACTTTTGAACCACAGAAAGCTATCGATTCTAAACAGTAACCTTACGCGGTTTTTTATTTTCAATATCAAATGAACACTTTTCTATCAAACTGCATTATTGACAGTGATAGTACTATGCATTAAAGTGACATTATGTGGTAAAATGCTAAACGATTTTGAATTTAGTGCACATTATCAGTCAAAATGCGAAAAACAAGCTATCAATAACAAAATTGTAATAATGCTCTTTATAATTTGTTCAAATGCAACTTTCCCAAAAAAATTGTCAGTGTCAAAAATACTAAACAATTATTGCTATCATAAGAAATAGGCATTTTTATGACGATAAAAAAGGATGAACCTTTTTTGTCGTTGACAAATTGACTCAAGCGTAATTTTTCAATGGCTTTTCTATTACAGGAATCGAATAATAAACAGTGAAAATACAAGAATTTTTTTGATCGGATAAATTTATTTTTTATCGAAACCGTATACTTTCGAAATCATTATTAACTACTGATCATATTGTTAGGTTTGATCACTCTGTAAGAGGGAATATGGGTTTTTTGACAGCAGTCATATTTTTGTATTTTGTCAAGTACAGAATAAAGAATAAATAAAGATTATTGAGTACATAATACATATACATGAAATTTTAAGTGAGCTACTTTCGAAAAAAGCACTAACTTGTTGAAGAAAGCACTAACGTGTTGAAGAAAGCACTAACTTGTTGAAGAAAGCACTTAGTGGTTGTGCCCACTGATGTGGGCTGTTCACGAGCATTTATTTGGGACCACCTCCTAGAATTACAGAAAATAATGTACAATTTTCAATCGATTTTTCTTCATTTCGTCACTTCTGTTAAGGGGATTTTCGTGAATTTTGACGAGTTCTACTTTTCGTTAAAGAAACTGCCCCATCGTACTAACTTTCATATGGAGTTTCATTGTTGATTTATTGATTTTACTGCTTATTTTTTGAAGGTAGTCAAATGAATATTTGCAAATCCATCTGGAACTAATTCGTCTTTGCTTTCTTCTCACGCTTAATTCTTCCGCACAGAAATGACAGAAGTTTTCTCGCCACAATTATCAATATGTATACAGTTCCAAAAATTACTGCGAAAATATCCAACATATAATACTTATACCAAACTAGGTCCAAATAGGCAACTCTCAAATGTTTTGCTCCATTATGTCTGATGACATACTCCACCCAATAAACAGCGGTGTCTATCGGTTTGACTTGTCTGTCATGCATTATCCTTGATCTGACTTTTATGTTTTCGAGGTACCTGTAAAGGAGATCAACATGAGTTCAGAATACAATAAGAAAAAAAATGGTGGAAATATCAAATACATATCAATCAGAGACAGACCACTCTTTGTCTTCAATTCAAGGAGTAAGCGAAATTAATTATCTTTTTCTTAATGGAATCTAAAAGATTTACATACATGCATTTAAAACGAAATACCCGTTCGTGACTTTATATTTCGAATTACATTTTAAACTTTAAAATGGTTTTCGTTCTAGACTAATACATATAAAAGGATCTGATGGAAATGGAAAAGAAAATTGAATGTGGCAAACACTTGATATTGACTTAAAATCTAAGACCGATAAAATATGAATTTCAAAATTTGACAACTGGCAGTAATAGTGGTCACATAACGTTAAAGTTATTAATGATATTAAATAATGAAAATAATAAAAATGAGTGAAATATTTTACTTTATTCTTGTGTGTGGAGAAATATATGGTACATTCAATCAAACTAGTACTTTCAAACAAAGAACATCGTGTTATGTATGCTTATTTGGATTGATACTGAATAAGGGCTGAATAACTTGAAGTTTTACTAGAGCCGACTTTGACAAGCTTTTATTATAATCTGACATGTAACACACTAACTGATGATTATATACAGAATCCTAAATACATTACATGCTCTCTCTAATGAAAAGAAGAAACGAAAATATTTTAAATATTTCATAAAGATATATCTCAATCACTCAGTATTGATGGTGGTTTCACCAGTCGGCCATATCTTGTTCTAATTTCTGGGGAAACAGATTCAACATCAGAATTTTCGTCTATAACAGCTGGGGATGATTTCCGATTCTTCAAATTGAAAGGGGAATAGGATTATTTGGGAGAAGTACGAAATTCTTTAAGCTGTTGTCTATTTAGTCGGTACACAACATCATTGTTACGGATATTGTAATCATTAGGTCCTTCCTTTCCAATCACTAGTGCAGGGCTCCAATCTCTGGTTCTGTCTTGAACTAATATTTTCTGGTTTGGATGTAAGTCGGGGAGTTTTTTCGTAGATCTATCATAATATATTTTTTTATTCTCCTGAATTTTCTTCTTTTTCTCTTTCAATCCCTTGAGACGATAGTTTGGTTTGAGTAGATCGTTATTAATAGGAAGTGTAGTTCTCAATCTCCTTTCCATTGAAAGATTGCAAGGAGCCGGTAAATCCTGCATGGGAGAAATATTATAGTTCAAAATGGCAAGGAAAGGATCCTGTTTGTCTGTTATTGCTGTCGTCAATAACCCTTCTATAGTTTGAATGGTTCTCTCAATCATACCATTTGATCGGGGGTAATAGGCACTTGATGTAGATAGTTTTATATCATATCTTCTGGAGAACATTTGGAAATCATGGGAATGAAATGGTGTACCATTGTCACTAAATATTTCCATAGGGAGTCCATGCATGGAAAATATATTTGTTAATATTGAAATTACGCTCTCTGTTGTTTTACTCAATAATTTATTGACTACTGCAAACTTACTAAAATACTCGACAATAACCAAAAAATTCAAATTGCCTAATGATTTGAAATTGATGCCAATTTTTTGCCAAGGTAGAGTTGGTATTTCATGTGGAGTTAATGGCTCTCTTTGGTTCTTTCTGGAATACAATTGACAAGTTACACAGCTGAGAATCATATACCAGGATAGTATATGGCTCCCTTGCGCGTTTTAACAAGGAACTACTCTCTGATGCGATTGATGAATAATATAAAAAAATTCACCCGTGAGATTATGAGGAATTATAAGACGTTTCTTGTGAAAAAGAACACCTCTGTGAAAAAAAATATCCTCCTTCAAAAACCAATATTTCTTTACATCAGAGTGAACAGTACTTTTGTGCTTTGGCCAACCATTGAGAGCATTGTACTTAACTTTTTGTAGAACTTAATCTTCATCGATGGCTTTCTTGAGTCATTCTTCATTTTCCTTTGAAGTAGAAATGATGGAAAACACTCTAAGATTTGTTTCGAGAAAGTCAGTATCTATTGGAATTCGATGATTTTTACCCGGAACATAAACAAGATTGAATTGATTGAAAGCTTGAGTGATAACCTCTGAAACCTAGGAGACAGTTCAAGAGACTTCTTTAATAACCCCAAAAGAGGGTGATCAGTTTCAGCTATGAAATGATTACCATATAAGTAGTAGTGGAACCTTTCAAACCGAACACTATTGCGAGCAGTTCTTTGTCAATATGATTATGCCTCTGTCGAGTGGGGGTCAAAGAAACAGAAGCAAATTCGATAGGGTGATTATCTTTACTAACAACTGAACCTAAGCCATAAAGACTCGCATCAACTGAGAAGGTTGTATTTTTCGATTGATCGAAATAAGATAAAGTTGTTGCAGAGGAAACTAAATTTCTCAAGCGACTGACACAAGGTAATTCTCGACTGGTCCACTGCCAATGAACTTTTTCACTCAATAATTTTCGTAGTGAACTCGTTTCTTGGGATGAATTTGGGATGAATTTAGAAAGATCATTACAAGAAAAGATCATTCCAAGGAAACGCTGTAACTCCTTCCTGTTGGTCGGAGATTTCATCTCAAGAATCGCTCGTGTTTTATTTTTGTCAGGAGAAATACCTTCCTCGCTGATCTCATGTCCAAGAAATTTTAATTTTGTTTCACAAAATTTTTACTTTTCTTTATTTTATGTTAAACTACTTTCTTCGATACGTAAAAGAACTTTCTTCAAATTTTCATTATGTTCCTCGACAGTTTTTCCGAAAACAAGTTTGTCATCAAAATGTTTAGTTCTACAGATAACACCATTGAGATTGCCTGATATTTCATGAAAAAAGCGTTGAAACACTTCTGGAGCAAATGAAATTCCATACGGCATATGTAAATATCGATACCTCCCAAAACTTTTTGTTATAGAACACAAAAGAGAACTTTCATAGTTCAGGGGAATCTGTAGAAATGCAGAAGATGCATCTAATAAACTGAAATATTTTGCACCTGTCAGTTGTGAAAACAAGTAATCTTGTGTTGGTATTTGGTACAATTCACGTTCAATATATTTATTTAGATTTCTAGGATCCATACAAATTCTGATATCTCCATTGGGTTTCGGTACAATCACAATAGGCTGAACCCAATCAGTTGGTTCTGTCACAGGAACTATTATATTTTCACTAACTAATTGATCTAATTTAGTTTTAACTTTCTCTCGTAAAGCTATCGGAATTTTCCTAGGGGCACTCACACTAGGAACTGCATTGTCCATAAGAGTTATTTTGCACTCTTTGTTTAATTTTCCAATACCATTGAAAACGGAATTAAAATTTTTCAAAATGCCTTTCATGTCCAAATTATCAATAACATTCCCACTTTTATAGTCAAGTATTTTCAAATCACTCAGTGCAGAAAGTCCCAATATTGAGCTTTGAGTCTTCAATTCTAACACAAAAAACAGCAGTTTTTGAAGCTACAGTCCAGATAGATCACATTTATATTATGGCCCGAGTAACATGATAAAGTGAAGGTGTTTTTTGTTAAATTATCAACACCAATATTCATTTTATCAAAGTCATTGAAGTTTAAATTAATTCACATGACTAACAGTGTCAACCTTCATTCTAATACTATAACAGTGAACATTTATTTTTTCAAACCATTCAATCGCATTCACATCAGAACCAGTAACCGACCAAACAATTTGCTCGGAATCATTTTCAGGAACATCGTCTCTCTGAGCTCTCATTGACTTCATGAACTTTTGCTTTATTGTTACAAAATTTACGATAGTGTTCCATTCTTTTGCAGGAACTGCATATTCTAAAAAAGTCTGGGCACTTACCTTTATCATGTTGTTGACCACATCTAGAACATTCCAAATTGTTATTGTTACCTTTTATATGAAAATCTGTGTATGAACGTTCTGTGTTTCTAGAAGATCCTGAATATTGTCCACCACTGTATGAAGGTCTATCGTTTTTTGAGTGTCTTTGAACCCTGTACGAATTATTTTTTGAATGTCTAGAAATTTCACTTTGACAATGTCTACTTTTGTCAGTTTGCCTTTCCACACCATGCACATTCACTGATTCCTGGGAGATCTCTTTCTGCTTCGCCACGCTACTTTCCATGGATCTGCATATATCGATTGCATCTTTTAATCCAAGATTCGGGTTTTGTAAGAGTTTTTTTTTGTATTCTGGCATCCTTTATTTCTAAAACAATCCTATCCCTTATCATAACGTATTTTTCTTTAAACTCACATGTAGAGGCAAGTTGACGCAGTTCATTTATGAACTGATCAATGCTTTCTCCAGTTATTTGATATCTCTTAAAGAACTTGAAGTGTTCGTAAATGAGGTTCTTCATGGGATTGCAATAGTTTTCAAACTTATTTAGAACATTTATTAGTTTCGCTGAATCCTCATCTTCTGTGTACTCGAAAGTATTGTAGATTTGTATACCATCATCGCCCAATAGGTTGAGTAAAATAGCGATTTCAACTTCATCGGTTTTATTCACTTTTCCAGTTGCTAGTAAGTATAAGTTGAACTTCTGCTCCCAAATGAGCCAGTTATTAGCAACATTTCTGCTATTGAAGTCGAATGCCTCGGGTTTTCTTCCTTGTTCTACCATTTCTTTCAACTATTAACTCAAATATTTCAGTTTGAGAATTACCAACTAGAATATCCTAGTTCTTGATCCTAGTATATAGTTCTTATCAGAACGAATGTCAACTTCCTACTAGTTTTTGTTCCTAGTAGATTTGTATGATTATACAGCTTCTTTGGCGGATTTTTCAACTCCAAGTACAAGTTTACCAGCCACCATGTTATGTATGTTTATTTGGATTGATACTCAATAAGAGGCTGAATAAATTGAAGTTTCACTAGAGCCGACTTTGACAAGCTTTTATTATAATCTGACATGTAACACACTAACTGATGATTATATACAGAGTCCTAAATACATTCATTACACATCGCTATCATCGCAGAAAATCTAAACTGTTGAAATTATTGGAGTTGACTTCTCTCAAAATCAATGGATTGTGCTTGGGGCTGTATTAATGTTTATTGAATGGTGATAAAATGCTGAGGTTCCTGTTCAGTTAAGTGTTCAACGCTTTATGATGAAAAAACGGTTGGGTTTCATACATAAAAGTCTAACAAATCATCTGCTCACCGCAATACCTCCTCAGAGAAGGCATATCAAAACTAACTTTCATCTCTTACATCGGAATCAAAATCCTCAGAGCCAATATAATAAATCTGCTTACATTATTTGTAAAGCAAATTATACGACAAAAAGTGTTCGTCAGAACGAAATTAACGCAAAAACTCAATGACATTATTTCACTCACTTGGGATTATAGATAACTTCATCGAGGAGGGAAGTTAATCGATCTTCAGATATCTGCTGCATTGGTAACATGAATCCATACTCCAGCTGTTCTGCTAAAATGGCATTGGCATACTGATCGCCAAATATGGGAATTGCAATGATCGGCACTCCGTGATATACAGTTTCAGTGCTACTGAGAAATCCTCCATGGGTAATGAAAACTTTGACGTTAGGGTGCGCTAGAAAATAAACAATTTTGAATATTATTATTAAGGTACTTCATAGGATGATTTATTCGAACATTCACGTTGCGTTCATATTCCTTTCGTTTTTGTGCAATCCAATCTTAAAATATCAAAAAATATACTAACTGTAGCAGTGACCTTCACCATGTTATCAGAAATGAAGTTGAAATGAAATATTTTTTGCACTTCCGAGACTAAATTGCCAACTTTTATTCCGTATAACAGGGACTAAAATGTATGCATGTTGTTGCATGTCAAATCCCTATAGGAACATAAATAGAAAATTTAAACTTTACCGGAGCTACACTATAATAACTAGGACAAAAATCAGGGATGATTCATGTCAGCAGCCTTATCTATATCAAAATTTGTAGATTCATTATTTTTTTTTTTTTTTGATATTCTGTTAAGTTACAATTAGTTTCATATCATCATTAATCGAAATGACACTGAATTGAAAAATTTTGTTGACACCGTTGCTATGACGTTAGCTACCCAGTAATCCAAGTATGTTTGTATAACTAATCCTCAGAATAATAAAATCCCATAGAGAAGCCTTCTCCAAAACAGATGTTTGTGTAAGTATAGGCAGGGAATATCTATGTCTTTTATTATTCTGAGAACTGACCAAAATAATTAAAAATATGAAAATAATTAAATGCATTATTTTTGAAATGTATGATACTGAGAAGTGCAAAAAATAGCGTATATGCCGCAGAACTAGAGTGATATTTTATTACTTACGTCTACGAGCCCTCACGCAATAAGCATCACGTGCTGGATAAAAACATTCACTTTAGTTCCTTGTTATATAATATACTACTGTTTTTGAGACCAGCCTCAAACATTTGAAATATCATCAACTCCATAGGAACTGTTTGTTGAATGATATAATAATACCTATATAATAGTGACCTAACTGACAAAGTTTCGGATTCTGCACAGATTTCGAGAAATTATGTTAAATGCTGGCCCAATACATTTTTTCAAAGAATCTACATGTCAGTTAATTTGTGAACTATTGTCACTGGTCACTGAAGGGACAATAAATACAAATAAAGTGAAAAGTCTGTCACCCACACGTACGTCCGGGAAATATACTTTTTGGAAAGTTGTAAGGATTTATAAGTAGATGTAATTTAAGAGCATTCTCTAATACATGTCATACGAGTTTTGATCAGGCAGTAGTTGTTATAAGATTCGATAGGGTATTCAACTTTCAATCACAACGATATTATACAGTGCGGCTTCTGATAGTCCCCCTCCAGTTAACTTTTGGACGGTTTGACGTGGGAACATGAAGAAAAAATGTTTCGAGGGTTTCACCAAAACTACTTTTCGAAATAAAAAAAAATATGGTGATTGCTCGAGGGCGTGGGAGGGCACATCCACTCAAAATTTTGAAATTGCATGGGTGGTCAACTGGTCAAGTGTCACATCGTTGACAAGGGAATTTCATTCTCTTTACAACCATATTAATTTTTTTGAATTTCGTTAAGTTTTTTTTCAATTTAATTTCGAAACATCAAATATAAATGTTGATCTGAATACAACTCATATCTCGATACATTTGAACGGTTTGATGTGGAACAATGAAATCAAAAATTTTTTGAACGATAGGTGGCGCTAGGGACCTATCTACTTTACAATTTAGAAAGTCATAAATATCGAAATTGGGAAAAAAATTATTGACAAAATTCAAAAATACGATGGGCCACTTGACCCCCATGCCATTCAAAAGTTTTTAGTCAATGCCCCCCCCGCGCCCCCTATTGAGCAATCACCATATTTTTTATTCCAAAAAGTAGTATTGGTCAAACCCTCGAAACGGTTTTTCATTCATGGTTCTGCGTCGAGCCGTTCAAAAAAAAACGGGGGGGGGGGGGGAAGCCGCACTGTATGCTCATTTACAAGCTTCTCAACGTATGATGAATGTGTGGAAATTCACAATTCGAAATTTTATTGGGTATCGTACGAAGAAAGTGGATTCAGGATTCGATGGTCTATATCAGGAATTCCGTATTCAATTTTATCGGGTATCTTGTGGAAACAGTGGAATCAGGATGTGATGGTTTGGACCAGGAATTCCTCATCTAAATTTATGCGATTCCTATGAGTTTTCATGTAACTCAACATCACTGAGAATTCAAAAGTTTCAATATGAAAAGAAGGATACACGGTGTAACGGTCTGCTTTCGGTACAGCCTGTATACACCGTGGCTATCGAGCGCCGAATTGAAAATAAATCGACAAATCGCGCCCGATCAATAGGCAACCAAAAATCCCCAGTAAGAAATTTGACTCGATGGTAAAAATCGGACAGTCAGGCCCGTGAGAGCGAACAGTGATCACCTTTCACCTCAAGTGCCACTGCCATTTTAGTGGGATGCCTAATAAGAACTAAGGCAAAAAGGGACAATTCCCCGGCTATGCCAAGTTAGTCGTACAAGTTTTCTGCACACTTCCATTTTGAGGGAACAGTTGTGAATTTCCATTTCAAATTCGTATACGAGATTAAATCCTCGCCTTTTGACGAATACATACAAAAAGCCGAGCAGTGCTGTAAGGCTCGACACGTCCCTAGTGACTGCCCGAGAACAGGCCGGACCCGTCTTGTTACAGGCTATGATGTAACACCTGTATGTCTGCCGATGGTAACCGGTAACTATACCCCCACGGGAGTCTGAGTGAGTACCCACTTCGTTTCTGAGTTCGTGCTGGTATTGATGAAAATAAAGAAGATTCCATGTGTTTTATTCATCTTATTGATTATTTTGTGTAATGGTTTATTTATATAATATTGATATAATTATTGCCTTACCTATATATAGGATTGCCTCGACTATTTTGTGAAGCGATCCGCAGCTGCCGATTGAACATTTTCGGCCGAAGGTATTATTAATCCTTACATATAAAATTTATTATTATTATAGTCTGTTGGTCACCATCTCAACAAATTGTCATATCGCATAACCTCCTCCAGGTATGCAAAACAATACCCTAAAAGCAACCCCGGTCTGCCCCAGTAACTGATATAATAATTGTGTTTCTATAATATTTATCCATAATTATCACAGAGGTGGTTTCGTAATGTTCATGTACTTACTGATATGTTGTTGATTGGTTTATAGCTAATTGTTGATTGGTCCGCGTTATAGTTTTTTGTAGTCCGATACCTTATACTTACCTACCCGTAAAGTTACGTAATTTATTCATTTATATATATTCTCCTTGTTATTATACATTTTTATTGTACTATTCATCTTGTTTGATTCCCCTCCCGTTTGGTAGTTAGTGTTGTTTCTAGCTGTCGGCTGGCGCCCTCAGGGCTTACGTAATTATTTGTAAACAAAAAAATATATAACTTCACTGTCAAGCCAAGCCCGAGTACCTGAACCCACTCCCTGATATACATTTTTTTGTTTGTTATAACGTTACACAAATTTGGCGCACCAACTTATGGGGCTCGAGTTTTCGGTTTTGTACTTTGAAAGTATTATCACCGGGCATAGTAAGCTCTTTCGCGACACCTCTCCAAATTCCTTCAAACAAGATAAATAGACAATTTTTTCGCACGTTGCTACCGGTACGTGATAAAAACAACCTCTTTAAATTAAAAAGTTGTAAGATATATCTCTTTTTGAAATTGCATGTTTTGCTCAGCCTAAAGATAAATTTGATAATTTGATTCAGATATTTATCGTGGTGATTTCTTATATCAAAGCTAATCCGTGTGTACGGGCTGTCCCATTAGTTGATACGTATACATTGATGAATAAAAATAAACTGATAGGGCTACGCATACTTTGACTGTTTATACGGGGTCATATTATCTGCACTATATACAGGGTTTTGCAAGAGCATATGAGAGAATTTCTTTTGTAAAAGATTTTATGCCTAAGAGTTGAATGATGGCGGCCAACTACAATTTGGAAGCTAATCATCTGAAGGCTTACGAGTTGAACTATGAACTGTCTGAGGAGTGGACACCGATAGAGTCGACATGGATTTGAAAGGAAAATTTCTACGCAGGGAACTCAAGAAAGATCAGGCCCGCCCTGGAGTAGAATATACAGTCCCTAACTATAATCATGGGGATGAGAAAAAGGAATTCGACGAAAGTATCCGTTCTGTCACGAGTTTAGTGAACGATTATGATGGTGTGAATGAGGAGTTATCAAAACGTATTCACAGTAGGATAAATCACATCTTAGGAAGGCTAACAAGGATACCTGTCAATATCAATGATGATATCTCCAACTACAGGGGTAATAATATAGTGGTTGTCTCTGCACTAGAAGAAGATTTGAATGATATCATCGAACGATTCAACCGCGGAGCCGTCATTAGGCCTGGTAGCGATGTTCAGGTGCCTCCAATTAATGAAACGTCCGTTCTTGTTTACAAATGGCCAGTTAGGTTTGATGGGAAATCAAACATTGCGTCCGTCAATTCCTTTTTGAATAGGGTGGAAGAACTTGGAATTTCCAGGAAGTGTACCAAACAAGGTTAATTTCAGTCAGCTTCAGATTTGTTTGAAGATGTGGGATTGGAATGTTTCAGAGCACAGTTGAGATAATCTCGTTTTGATTCTTGGGATAGTCTAGTTACAGCTTTGAGAAGAGATTTTCTGCCAGATGGTTATGATGAAGAACTATGGAGACAGATCGAGAGGCGCACGCAACACGAAGAAGAACCAGTGGTTATTTACATTTCTATAATGGAAAATCTTTTCGATTGTCTCTCAGATAAGCCTTCTGATGAACGAAAACTCAAGATACTCATGTGTAGAGTATTACCCAGGTATCATTCCCACCTGGCTCTTCAGTCTATCGACAGCATAAGCAAGTTAGTTGAGATCTGTAGGGCTCTAGAAGAATCCGAAAGGATGCAAAGGAATTTCAGACCTCCTCCTAGACGAACTATCGCTACTTTAGAACCTGGTCTGGCTTATATACCTACCCAAAAAGATCAGCGCACACCTTCTACGTCCAGTTCTTGCCAAAATTGCAGAGGTTTTCAAGGTCAAGTCGGCAAGGATGAACGAAATCGAAGAGGTTCTGAGAGAACACCACTACGACCAAATCAAATTTCAGCGGTGCATTGCTGGAAATGCAAGGAAGTGGGACATCTCAAACGTGATTGCAGACAGGGTGTCCAGGTACAAGCGCAGGCCCAGAAACGGAAATTAGTTTGCTTTGGCTGCGGGATGAAAGATGTAATCAGGCCTAATTGCCCCCGTTGTTCAAAAAACTGATTGGTGGAGTACGTCATCCGGACCGTCATTACTCCATAAATCATTCTTCTTCAAAGGTCCTGAATCAAACAGTATCGAGTGGAAAAATTGGCTCGAGAGTGTTGGTACATTCTATAGGTCCTCCAAGCTGACTCGTGTTGGCGAAGTAGTCAAGGAAAACAATGTTATTCTTGTGGAAAAAGAGAACGATAATCGCCCGTATGTTGCTGTACAGATTTTTGGCAGGTCGGTAATCGCTCTTTTAGACAGAGGTGCGAGCCATTCAGTCATAGGTCAAGAAGGTTTGTATTTATTAACACTTTTTGATTTGACATTGAACGATTGTCCGGAAATGAATATAAGAACAGCTGATGGAAATGTCCAGCACACTGAAGGGTATGTTAATATTCCCGTAGAATTAGACAGGGTAGTTAAAATAATGAGTCCTGGTGGTACCTTCGTTATCACAAAACCTCATCTCAGGGGCTGATGTTTGTAAAGCATTCAATATTACTGTTGAATTTAGCACAAACTCTTATTTTGTATGGAAAAATAATCTTGTAACGACCTTTCCAGAAGATCGCGAGGCTTTTTTGTGTGAAATTAATAAGATTTGTGACAGGTCTGATCTGAGTGTTAGGGAATCTGAAAAAATTGATGATATGATAGCCCAATTCCGTACTTTGTCTTCTACGAAACTGGGTAGGACTAATAAATGTGTTCATAAAATCGATACTGGCACTGCAGAACCTATCAAGCAAAGGCATCATGTGATGTCTCCATACAAATTGAACGAACTGAATAAAGAACTTGATAGGATGTTGAAGTTAGGAGTGGTGAGGCCATCATCCAGTCCTTGGGCCAGCCCAGTGTTAATTGTCGAGAAAGCGAATGGAGACCCACGATTCTGCTTCGACGGCAGAAAGTTGAACTCTGTTACGAAAAAATGTGCGTATCCCCTCCCTATTGTCGATCACATACTAAGTAAGTTATCGGGAGCGAAGTTTCTCAGCAGTATATACCTTAAGTCGGCTTTTTGACAGATACCTCTAGATCCTGAGTCATGCGAAAAGACAGCATTCGTGGTTCCTGGTCGGGGACTATTTGAATTTGTTGTGATGCCGTATGGACTCTGCAACGCAGCCCAAATGCTCCAAAAGCTGATGGACTCCATATTGGGACCTGATTTGGACCCATATGTTTTCGTCTACCTTGACGACGTGATTATTGCGACCCCCAGCTTCGAAAAACATTTGGAAGTTCTGAAACTTGTTTTTTCGAAGTTGAAAGGTGCAAACTTGACCATAAACATAGGAAAATGTTCATTTTGTAGGCCTAGCTTGAAGTATCTTGGTTTTGTGGTGGATCGGGAAGGTCTGTGAACGGGTCCTGAGAAAGTGAGAGCTATGTTGGAGTACCCAGTACCGAAGACAGCAACCGAGGTCAAAAGGTTTGTCGGTATGTGTAGTTGGTACAGGAGGTTCGTGAAAGATCACTCCACTATTACAGCTCCTATCAATGCCATTCTTAAAGGAAGAAGAAAATCTCAGAGTATCCAATGGACCGAAGAAGCAGATCGGGCTTTTCGTGACTTGAAGCAGGCTTTGGTTTCTGCACCTATCTTGGCAGCTCCAGACTTCAGCAAGATATTTTTCATTCAATGCGACGCTTCAAATGTGGGTCTAGCCGCAGTGCTCACTCAGAACGATGACGGGAATGAAGTAGTCGTAGCTTTTGCATCCAGGTCATTGTCGGAAGCTGAGAGGAAGTACACAGTCACTGAAAAAGAGTGTTGTAGTGTCTTGTTTGGAGTGGAAAAATTCCGCCCATACATTGATGGCGTTCGGTTTGTTGTCTTGACGGACCATAGTTCACTTTTGTGGCTCAGTACCCTGAAAAACCCAACTGGTCGCTCAGCTAGATGGGCCATGCGTCTCAGTCAGTATGATATGGAAATCATTCACAGAAAAGGCTCTTTAAATGTAGTGCCAGATGCTCTTTCGCGGGCACCCGTAGAGGCATATGTTCTAGAGGTAACACAGCCTTAAAGTGAAGCGGATCATTGGTGTTCCAGGATGATCGCTAAGGTCTCAGAAAGTCCCGAAAAGTATCCGGACTAGAAAGTTATGGACAGTTTATTATATAAACATGTTCCATTCGAGTTTGGTCTACGTACCAACCTTAGTGACTGGAAGGTGGTAGTACCAAAAGGTCAGAGGTTGACGGTTTTTAAATCTCTTCATGAGATTCCTACCGTTGCTCACTTAGGAGTATACAAAACTGTTCACAGGATTCGGGAACTCTACTATTGGCCCCGGATGCTTCAAGACGTCAGGAAATTAGTCAAAAAGTGTGGGGTTTGCTCTGCACAAAAGGTAAACGCGACAGCTCGCCCTGGATTCATAGGTCACTCCAAAAGAGCTAATTTTCCGTGGCAGTATGTGGATATTTTAGGACCCCTACCAAGAACGAAGAATGGCAATTCTTTCATTCTAGTTGTTTCGGATTATTTCACGAAATATTGTTTGATACACCCTATGAGGGACGCTAAGGCCTTCCCTATAGCCAAGTTCATAGAAGAACAAGTTTTTCTGGTATTTGCTGCACCTCAGGTAATAGCGTGCGATAACGGTGTACAGTTCACCTCAAAAGCATTTAAGGATTTAGCAGAAAGGTATAAAGTGAAAATCTACTATAATGCTAATTTTCATCCCCAAACAAATGACGTTGAACGCATAAACCGTGTGTTGGAAACAGCTATAAGGTCATATTTAGATGAGTCAGATCATCGAACCTGGGACCGAGATATTCAGAAAATTGTCTTTGCGTTGAGAACCGCTGTCCATGAAGCATCTGCAATCTACCCCAGCTTTACTAGGATGTCCGTAGGAAATTGGCAGAAGCTTATAAAAAGAACTCTAAGCAATATAACTTGCGGAAGAGGCCCTCTGATGTCTACCATGTAGGCGATAAAGTCTGGAAGAGAAATTTTGTTTTATCCAATAAAGCGGAGCATTATGCAGCGAAATTAGCACCCAAGTTCGTCCTCTGTACAGTTAAGAGAGTGGTGTCAAAACTAGTATATGATTTAGTAGGTCTAGATGGAAAACATGTTGACAAGTTCCATGTGAAAGATCTGAAGCCATTCACAGGATCAGAAGTAGGTTGATTGGATATATGCGAGTGTAGTTGTGGCAACGAATGAAGGTTGAATGATGTGTGAGTGTGGTGCCTACCTGATGTTCTGAGTTCCCTTAGAAAATTCCGTACTTTCTCATTCAGAAAGTGTGAATTTTCCACCCATTGGTATATCATCTTGTCCCATTTTATAGATATTAGAGTCTCGAGACAAACATAT
The DNA here is from genome assembly GCA_958298965.1 of Chrysolina haemoptera. Taxonomy (NCBI): domain Eukaryota; kingdom Metazoa; phylum Arthropoda; class Insecta; order Coleoptera; family Chrysomelidae; genus Chrysolina; species Chrysolina haemoptera. The sequence continues at coordinate 18,147,280 of OY282589.1, read as the reverse complement.
AATTTTCATTCCCCGAACGTACGTTAAACCCCATCAGATATCTAAGTTTTGTGTAGATAATAAGGCCCAGTTATAGTTTTGATTTGAGGAAAATATAAAATGAAAAAAATAAAAAAAAAATTCCAGTAATCTGAAATAATAGATGAATCGACAAATCGCACCCGGTCAACAGACAACCAAAAATCCCCAGTAAGAAATTTGACTCGATGGTAAAAATCGGACAGTCAGGCCCGTGAGAGCGAACAGTGATCACCTTTCACCTCAAGTGCCATTGCCATTTTAGTGGGATGCTTAATAAGAACTAAGGCAAAAAGGGACAATTACCCGGCTATGCCAAGTTAGTCGTACAAGTTTTCTGCACACTTCCATTTTGAGGGAACAGTTGTGAATTTCCATTTCAAATTCGTATACGAGATTGAATCCTCGCCTTTGACGAATACATACAAAAAGCCGAGCAGTGCTGTAAGGCTCGTCACGTCCCTAGTGACTGCCGTGGAACAGGCCGGACCAGTCTTGTTACAGGCTATGATGTAACACCTGTATGTCTGCCGATGGTAACTATACCCCCACGGGAGTCTGAGTGAGTACCCACTTCGTTTCTGAGTTCGTGCTGGTATTGATGAAAATAAAGGAGATTCCATGTGTTTTATTCATCTTATTGATTATTTTGTGTAATGGTTTATTTATATAATATTGATATAATTATTGCCTAACCTATATATAGGATTGCCTCGACTATTTTGTAAACAAAAAAAAAATATAACTTCACTGTCAAGCCAAACCCGAGTACCTGAACCCACTCCCTGATATACATTTTTTTCGTTTGTTATAACGTCACAACGGTATAATAGTTTTATTCTACAACTGCAATGAAAAGTAGCGTATTTTTCATGGCTTACTTACTTTCAAAACCATATTTTGCTCATACTGTGAGAAATATTATTTCTCACGACACTTTGCCCACTCCACATACATTCATATGGAGAATCAACAAATATCGACACAAACTAGTTGGCTGCGTTCATCTTTAAATCGTTGTCACAGCTGTCAAGAACTGTCAGATTACCTATAGAAGTTTTTTAAATTCTTATGGTAGTTTTTATTCGTGTTTTGATGAAGAATTAAACTATTTTCAGAATTTCTTTTGCTTTTTTCCTCGGAATAGTCGGTTTAAATATTCTATTTCAATTTCTGTTATGCCGCGTCCTCATTAAGTCGACATTGTCGATCGACATTTTTTGTTTTGGAATATATCAGAATAAATGCAGCACTGGCAATTACCATAACTTCATCATCGCTCAGTTTATTTTCGGTTCTATTTGACTGAACGTGAATTTGTAGAATATAATGTGGACAGCCTGCCTGAACGACTGTGTAGAACTTTGTCGATCGACAATGTCGACTCAGTGAGGACGCGGCTTTGGATTCGTATATGTATTATTGAACAAATGAAAAGTACCAAGGGTTCCATGGCGTGATGGTTTCTGCACCCGAGCCAGGATATTTTTTTTTATTATTCAAATTTACATCTTGATATTTTCATTAAGACAATTTTGAACAACACAGGTTGTTTGTACGTGGAGGTTGAGATTGCAGTTATTATCTGGTATGTGACCTATTTTCTATTGATATCCGATTGAATTGAATAGGGAAGGTGATTGAGTATTGTAACTGCTATTTGGAAAATTTTGATCTATCTTGTATTGATTGATATGGATTTTGTTGGATATTAGAATTTATATTCGAATGTATTGAACTCATCACTATTCGAAATCAAATTTCACAGTGGATACACTTTCGTGCTGGGCACGTTAAATGGTAATTTAGCATATTCTTGTATTAATTGAATTTCTGATTTCTTTTTTGGTAAATTTTAAATCCTAACCTCTCACGAGAACCAGGCGAAAAAACATATATCTGCTGCTCGGGGACAAGAACTAGCAAATCGTACGAATACGAGTGTGGCCTTTGTATTTGCCGGAATAGTTTCTACTCTTTATAACTTTTACAGCTATATGTTCCTGGGACGACTAAATATCCAAATTTAAGTAGTATAATTGTTACCAAGCAGTGTAACCTTGGAGAAGAGCGTGGAGCTGATTGCTAATTACAGCTAGGAAGAAAATCATAGTAGTTCCTCAGGTGAGCATTTATTTCTATATTATCTGATCTATTTGGTCAATACTTTCCCTCTGGGAGATAAATGCTGACCTGAGAGAATTCATCTCTGTGCTGTACAGCGTTCAGTGCGTGGACTCTCTTGGTACGATTATTGAATTTTCCTGTTAAATTGTTACTCTTATCACCTACCTGTACAATTTTGTCGAAAGGTCTGCCAGGTAGTATCTCTTGCATCTTCCGATACTTGCAACTTGTGTCACGTGCAAAGGTAGCATTTCTTTGAATTCAAGAGTATCTTGACATTAAATTGATTTAGGATTTGTCATCCTAATATTATCTTACTTGAATTCAGAAGTATCAGGCCTATGTAGTCAATTTATCTTTCTTTTATACCTTTGATCATTTTTTTCCTCTCTTTAGTATCATCCGATATTTAACAATCTATCAGAGATTTAATTTAAATATTCTCTTCCTATAAATTACAATTTTTTCATATAATTTCGATAATTATGAATGGATAGAATTTCATTGGTTCATTGCAGTAATTCTAAATATAGCTAATTTTAAAAGTATTGCTCATATTAGCATTTCTCTATTTTAATCTTACTTTAATCACTCAATTTGTTTTATTCGAAAAAGATAAGCTTTTAAATTAAAATTCGGAATATACCCTGAGGTTCTAAGGATATCCTTCGTCCCATAAACATTGTATAACTCAATTCTGATTCCTTCCATTTGCTTCGCATGTTATCGAGAACGTCCTATACTGGGTAGAGGATTGGTATCACTAGGAGGTCTCATAGCTGTCCAATAACGGATCAAAGAGGCTCAGTTCCAAGGCTCAGTCATTCATCGTAGAGGTCAGCCATTATAAAGTGGTCACCAGTAACTGACTAGTAACTACGACTGTAACGTTCCGCAGAGACCATCTGCCCATCAGTCTCTAGACCAGCCATACACGATCCAACTACAGCGCTCCATCAGACCAGCTTCGCATAAACCAACCACCCAGGTATCTAACATCCACGACCAGCTTCGTTTGAATCAGATAATCAGATTGTTCAGTTGTAAATGTTCTGAATTTTAAACTATCAGCTAATTTCCTTAAAATTTGAATTTGTGGCCTTCAGCTATTTATTGCCTTCACTAATTGTGAAATATTTATAATTTGTGGCCTTCAGCTATTTTTTGTGAATTGTTAATTAAAGTATTAATTGTTGCTTTGCATATTTGTTCTGCCTTCCCACCAAAGCTAGTCATACTATATTCATCTCTTCGGTAGTAATTTATCCTCAATTTAAATTTAAATTTCACTCATTGTTTTTTTTGCTACCTGGCGCCCACTTCCTGAGGCAGTCAAGTGAACTTTTGAATATTGTTAATAGTTAAATGTAATTTGTCTTCGACTATTGTCAATCATTTGTTGAACTGACCCACACCCAACCGACTAAAACTGAGCAGCCTATCAGCATAAGTGATAACTTCCATTATTTAAAATCAGAAATAATTCAACTTTGCACTTTAAAATTTGGAGGGTTGTGGTCGTTTGAATCAGATAATCAGATTGTTCAGTTGTAAATGTTCTGAATTTTAAACTATCAGCTGATTTCCTTAAAATTTGAATTTGTGGCCTTCAGCTATTTATTGCCTTCAGTAATTGTGAAATATTTATAATTTGTGGCCTTCAGCTATTTTTTGTGAATTGTTAATTAAAGTATTAATTGTTGCTTTGCATATTTGTTCTGCCTTCCCACCAAAGCTAGTCATACTATATTCATCTCTTCGGTAGTAATTTATCCTCAATTTAAATTTAAAATTCACTCATTGTTTTTTTTGCTACCTAGCGCCCACTTCCTGAGGCAGTCAAGTAAACTTTTGAATATTGTTAATAGTTAAATGTAATTTGTCTTCGACTATTGTCAATCATTTGTTGAACTGATCCACACCCAACCGACTAAAACTGAGCAGCCTATCAGCATAAGTGATAACTTTCATTATTTAAAATCAGAAATAATTCAACGTTGCACTTTAAAATTTGGAGGGTTGCACAACATGTGGGGAAAGTTACTTCCTCACTCGTGTGTTTGCAGCACTCGCCCTTCAGTCTCATGCCACAAACCTCCACACTCGTGAGAAAAGTTTCAAAGAGGGCTTCCGCACGAAATCAGGGATATGGTCAGGCTGAGGAGACATTTGCAGAAACGCTATCAGAGAACACTGACATCCGACGACAAACGTCAGTCAGTCCAATCTTGCTGCCAGACAGCTAAGAATTGAAGTGATGCTGCTCAGAGATCGACAGTGGTCTGAACGTTCGGACGAACTGAACTCAGAAGACAACTCCCTGTGGAAGATGCAGAAAATTTTCCGGCATGGCAGGAGAAAACCATGACCCCCCCCATCACGGAAAAATGTGTGATTTCAACGGAGGCGGACAAGGCCGAAGCATTTGCGGACTCCTTCGAACGCCAATGCCGTTAAACCCAGACCGATTTTACCGATGAAGAGACAGAAACACACGTAGAGCAGACAATCAGAAGACTCAGACGAACCACAGACGCAGACAACTTCCTGGAGCTCACATTACCAGGAGAAGTCTAGAACATACTCAGGTACGCAAAGACTAGAAAAACACCTGGTCTAGGTGACACCGATCAGAGCTAAAAAGCCATACCTAGGAAGGGCATAGCTGCTCTGGCACACATTATCAACGCCATCCTGAGTGAGACACTTCCCAGCTGGCTGGAAGGAATCAATAGTAATTATGAAGCCCAACAAGAACCACGGATTTCCAGAAAACTGCCGACTCATCAACTTAACACCCGCGATGAGAAAGATCGCGGAAAGAGTGATCCACACACAACTCCAGGCGAAGTCTGCAGAACCGAACGTCCTTCCTTCCAGACGAACACTTTGGTTTCAGACACGAGCCAGACAGAGACAGAATACAAGGTCACCCGCAAAGTGGACGCCAGAGCCAAACCTAGAACCATACAACCAAAGGCCATCTCGCCGGAGCAGTCCTCCTAGACGTCTCCAAGGCCTTTGAAAAAGTGTGGCACGATGGATTGATCACGAAGATAGTGGATGCGAGATACACTACATCAATGTTTAAGCTCATAAACTCATTCATAAAAGGGCGAAAGTACCGATGCAAGCTTCAGCGACAGATCAACAAACTAGAACCGTTGTTCAACCGTTGGGAAATCGGAATTATTGAAGAAAAAAGCTAGGCCCTTCTGTTCACGAGGCGACGTAGGACACCAGAAGGCCATGTGACTATAAACGACGACGATATTCTATAGGTAGACAAAGCCGTGTACATAGGAGTAACACTAGACCAGAAACTCACGTTTCAAAGGCACGCCGCCCATAGATTAGCACTAGCAAAGGCCAGAAGGCCTGTAGGAGTATTATGGCTCTTGAGTTGGAACTACGCCTCATCAGGACAATTCTCCTGCCTATAGTGTTGTATGCGTCCACCGCTTGGGGTCAATGCGCGAACACATATAAAAGACGAATCTAGGCCTTCTTCAACGTCTGCCTACGATTGGCACCGAACGCTCCGCGATACATGCCAAACAGGTTCATCTAACGAGTTCTAGATATCCAACCTAACTTCATCGACAGAATGATGAAAAACCACACTGGGGCCACTCTAGAAAGAGTAGAGACCCACTTAAACCCGCTACTCACGGAACTGCGCGAACAAAGACGTGAGAAAGACTAGAGAGAGACAGAGACAAATACAGACGACCTGTAAACCAGATAGACAACGACACCCTGGAACAACTAAGACGGCGATTGCAACGTCCACTTCAATTGGGGTACAGCACACGATAACTAATAATATTTTCTTTTCCATGTTTCAGGTTCCTCACATCGGAAATCCAGTCAGACAAGCTACGGCCATCAGCCTCAGCAATAGGGCCTTCAGCCAGTTTCAGGCGGGCATCCTGCATAGTAAATGAAGTGACAAGTCAGTTGAATTCAACTCCTGTTAGATATAAGAGGGAGGACAGGCGCGCAAGGCTGGGCAACCCTTCAAATACAATCTGATCAAAACGATCAGATAGCATTCTGATGATCGCCAATCAACAGGATGAGGATCCGCTCAGTGAGAGCGGAGGCGGTGGAAGGGGAGAGATAGCGTTTGAGCACATAAACAGTGCTGGGGAGCTCCTTCTTCCGGGCCTCAACTTTAGGGTGTGCATGATGATATAAAGAATCACGCTTGTCTCAGAGCTTGGCTCGGACAGAGCTATACGTTTGACAACGGGGGCTCGGATACTTTAAGTTGTCGTTACGACTTTCAACTGATAATCCTGTACGATTTGGTTTTGAGACAAGAATCGATTTTAGCACCACCAAACACGGTATGCTAGTAGTTGGAACCATGATAAACACGATAAATAAATCATTTATCAAAATTCAAAGGTGGAACATACTTTTTTTTTTCGTTCAAAAATATATAAATAGATTTTTGCTGTAATCTTGGAAAGTGTATAATTTATCGGAAAAACAACTCAACGAGGTGAAGGACAATTCAATTCTCCACAAAAATTATTCCTAGTGATTCCTTATGAAATGCACTCGTTTTCTCAGAAAACGTGATTGACCGCCGACATCAAATTACAGGTTCACCCTTACCCACCGCTGAAAGTTCTGGTGGAGCACAATATTATTTTGATTGGTCATTACTCTGCTAAAAATGATCGAAGAAGGAAAGGAAAAGGTTCATATCGTTTCTGAAGACTCCTACCTTCTCATGCAAATATAATATGCGAGTATTTGAGTACCTAAAATGTGTTTTGTCGCACTTCACCGAGATGTTTGCGGATGATCCGAAAATCATGAATAATTTATTGAATATATAATTATTATACTGAAGCAGCAACCCATACCCTCTCTGGACTACATGCAACAATTTTGAAGTAGTGTGACAGGTCCCACTTAAACATACCAGAAAAAATACTTTGTTTTACTCCTGCCTCATTTTCAACTTACCCATAAAATCGGCATTATCTTCACTAAATCTTGAAAATAATCACTTATTCATATTCTGCACATATATATTTGATAATACTATTGTGAAGTGCAAACCACAAGCTTGAAATCACATACTTCATTTTTTATGTAGGATGTGTATGAGCGTTTTCCACATTTACTGAAGAAATTGTCGGGATTATGGATGAGTTGAAAACTGAGGCAGGAGTAAAACCCAGTTTGTTCTTTGGCATGTATAAGTGAGACTTGTCTCACTAGTCCTAAATCGTTACCTATGGTCCAAAGAGGGTACTAATTCCTGCTTCCGTATAATTATTTCATATCAACTAAAATATCGGATTCTCCGTAAATATCGTAGAAGTGGGACAAAACACATTTTAGGTACTCAGATACTCACATGTTATATTTGCATGAGGAAGTAAAAGTTTTCAGGACAGATATGCTCTCTTTCCTTTTCTCCTACTATAATTTTCAGCAAAGTTATGACAAATCTGATTTTCGGCCCTGCCTGAACTTGCTGTGACGGGTTAGCACGAGCATGAAATGTGACGTCGGCGTTAAACCACGTTTTCTGAGAAAACGAGCGTATTTCATAAAGTATTACTGAAAATCATTCTTGTGGAGAATTGAATTATTTCTCAACTTATCGAAATTGTTTTTTGATAAATCCTATATTATCTGAAATAACAACAAAAAAAGAAATGTTTTTCTTGTTTTTTTTTTCTAATAATACATGATGTCGAGATGTCATGTGCCGAGTTTCAGAGTGCTACAATTCATTCTTTACTTTTTGCTCGAGTTTGTCTGTCGTTGCTGGATTATGACTTTTATCAATATTTCGCTGTTTACGAAGTATGTAGCCTGGCGTTTCGTTTTCGCGGGGTTTGTGGGTTAGAATCCTGTTAATTCCAGGGGTCGTTTTGTTACAAGGACATTCTGGGCCGCTTGAATTTGATCGGGGCGTCGCACACAGGCGAATTTTCAAGATTCCGTGGTCAAAATCATAAAATATAAAATGCGGGTTTCCTGAGAAATATCATGTGAAATTCCTACATTTATTACTTGGGTTCAGTGACCGATCTGTTTCGTAGAGCAGGAAGCAGCCCATTTGACAATATATTAGTTCAAACTTCATGTTTGTGGAAGGTGGATGTTAGTGATTCTAGTATACCTCGTTGATATCTGTTGTGAGCAAATAATTTTTGAACTTGTGTGTTGAAATATAAGGATGAATTGATATGGTGCCTGTTGCTGGAGGTACGTAGAATATTGTCGTGTTATATTCACCGATTTTTTTAAATTCTTAGTGGTTGGTACAGCTGGTGTAAATAGATGAGTTTTGAAATATATTAAAGGAATTTTCCATTTGTTTTCCTGAAAAAACGTTGTGTACTAGGTTAGATTGAGCGGCGAGTTGTTGCTCAAAAAATACTTTACGGTCTAGGGAATCAGTTTCTGTAATTTGCGGTGTTGCCAAAGTTTGTTTATTATACTACCAATTGTATATCCAAGTAAAATCACATATTTTTTTGTTTTAGGTTCACAGTCTAGAAACATCTCATTTACGAGAAAGCAACTAGTTGAATTCATAAGTAATTGTCCATCGACCAATTTTGAAGAAAAAATTATTAATCTGTTAAAAGAAATCAAAAGAGCTACAGGTTGTACTGAATTGACAATATTTCACAGGCTATCGGTGATCGGTTTTTTGCTGTCAGGTTGGTAATAAATTTTGTTTTTAAATGTTGGAAACACTGATTCAATTTGTAATTATGTCATCTGTCAACTGATTATTTAGATTTTTTAAAAGTAAAGAAAGATATTTGGGAATTTGGGATGTTCAAAAATTAAATGAAAATTTGATTGAAGCAGTTTTAAGATAAACATGGATACCTATATCCATTGCCCTGGGAGTTCACACATGTTTCTACTCATAGATCATGCGATATACGAGTAGAAAATGTGGACAATTTTGATCTGACTCTTAGGAAAGTGCATTTTGAAATATCCCTTAATGATTGAGGTAGATCCATGTTTGTCTTTCATGACAGATCTATCAAACAATTTCAACGTTTAGGAACACACTCATGTAGCAGACGACCGTTATGAACTTTGAGTTGATTCTGCCCCTACTATACCTTGGCCGAAGACAGAACTAACTGTTACAACAAATTTGACGACAGTTAGGTAAATATAACGTCTTTCGAATTGGACATTTTGATGCCTCTGGAGACACCATACATACTATTTTACGGTAGAGAAGATATTAACAATTTGACAGACCAGTTTTTGTCAGTTGATTCCAACTCTTCAGGTTGCAGGTTTTTTCAGTTTCTCTGCAACTGTTAAAGCGAATGCGCCATCAAATCCATCTTAGCTGCCTCAATGTGCAGTGTAATTATTTTTTATATTGTTATATGTTTATTTATTTACATTGATTACAACCATTTTTTAATAATATGTAATAGAAGAATAAAAACAAATATGTACAGCTGTTAGCCTTCAGATACGTACTCATATGGTGTATTAAAATATAAGAACTGATGAACATCAAAAATCATTCATATTAGGGATAGTAGGGAGGCATTAGAAATATTCATAAAATCAATTTCACATGTTTTCAATAAATTGTTATCACAGGTTAAGGTTAAGGAATTGTAAATGGGGCCGCTCACATTCTTAATTTTGAAGGTGCTATTTCTAATTCTCGTATTATTGTATTATTCAAAATTTTTATAAATTCCCACCTGAATGCATCTCTCATAACTCAAAAATAAGTATTATGGAACTATAAAATTTAGGTTTTCAGTTCACTGAGTTTTGTTTTTTGTGCACCAATATGTATAAAAACTATATCATTTCCTCTTTTATGTTTTATAAACAGCGCAGAGAAATATTCATCTCGATTTGCATCACGATATCAATTTTTCCCCACAATCACTTAATTAAAGATAGCAACTCAAATTCGAAAATTAATCAAATTGAGTATTCATCCAGTCATCTGAAGAACTTAGTTTCAGCTAGTTCACCAGGATAATTTCCATCCTGTCCAAATATATATATTAAATAACAATATTACTATCGACTGAGGGGGTACGTTCTGTTGTTTGCAATCGGAAAAAAAAGCGAGAGGAGTGACTGTAGATACGATAGGAGCTAACTCGTGAATAAGCGAAAATTGATGAACGTATTGTTTATTCTACGTCCCTGCGTGTTTCTCTCTCTTTCCGTGTTAGGAGTCATGAACCTCACTACCAATATTTTTGCTAGAGCCACTATGCACTTTTCTTTTATGAACAATTCACCACTTCTTTACTTTTTCTTTCTCTTGTTGCTATTTTCCTTTCAATTATTGTATCGTTATTTTATTTAGAGCTAGCAACTTTATAAAAATTGGGAATTTCGAATGTGTTTATAGCTTAAGAACTGAAATATGTAGCCACAAAATTAATTTTCGTAATCTTTTCATGCGCAATCCACTAATGCCGTGCGTATTCTTATATCTACCCTGTTGTAGTATTGCAATTGGTGTCTGTAGTGAAGATTATAGAATAGGCTACCATCCTATCAATGAATTCTGCAATTAAGCATCTTTTCAGAATTTACTGGATCATACAGTTGATAGTCTATTTCAAACTCTGAAAGAGGTTGTGGACGCATCAATTCCCACTTAATTATGCAATCTTCATCTAATTACCAAATGGGGTTGTGATGAAAGTTCTGGCATGAGCGAATACAAACAAATATTTGCTGATCGTAGCGTTTTTGGTGCGAACATTTTCCTTACTTCGTTCGTTCCTCTGCAGCTAGTATCAGGTGAATCGAATTTCAAGAAAAAAATTGTCGTGTCCAAAGTATTGCAGGCCTATACGACTTCAATTGGTTCACGATATATCAGTGAAATAAATGGATTGCGACCACAGCTAATGTTGAAAATAGCAATATTCTTGTCAAACATACCTCAATATATACCATGATTGACAGAAAAATTTGTAATGCTGTCTCCGAGAATACATCAACACGAAAATGCTCTACCTGTATGGACTTACTTCCAAGGATTTCAACAAGATTGATCGGGTTATCAAAAAAGAAGTTCTGGACACAAAAAAACCTACGGTTTGGATTACCATATTTACATGCCCAAATACGCTTTTTACTCCACCTCTCCTATAAGTTAGTAATTGGTCGGTGGTAGGCTCGTGGAGATGGAAATAAAAGGAAAGTGGCAGAACAGAAGAAATGTTCAGATCTCAAATGGGTTTATTGGTGGGAAAACCTAAACCGGGAAACGGCAACACCAATTACGTCAATACCGCTGGCCGTTATCATACGTTTTCGAATTTTTCTTTAAAACAATTTTCAATGACTATGCTATGAAAACAGACGCGTTGAAAAATGATTCCCTCAAAACTGCCACAGTGCCACAGTATTAATCCATAGTGCAGAAATGCTGAATTACGCACTTTTTTCAATTGGCCATCTCGGCAAAAAAGCCCAAGAAGCTCGAAATAAATATATTAAAAGATACAGGGAAAGTTTTTCTAGGAACATGGAGGATATTTTTCATACTCCTTTGGTGTCTTCATATCTCTACATTACTAGTATGAAAAAAATGTGGCGTAAAAAGTTAAACAATACCCAACTGAAGTTCTTCAATTTTCGAAAGAGTCTGAGGTGGACGCAAGTGTTTTAAAATTATTATCTGACAAAGATTCAAGTGATTCTGATTAAAACAATGTTTCAATTTGGTATTATTTGTAAATTTCACAATGTACATAAACTGAAATTGAATAATTTAATTTATTTTTTGCGATTATTTTCTCTTGGCATTGCAAATAGATATTTATGATACAAGTTCGTAAAGTAGATCTTTTTTGTGAGAGCGTGAACTCTGTTGAACGGGACACAGTTCAACAAACACGCGACTACAAAAATGATATTTTTGAAAGGGTATCAAACAAAGTTTTTTTCTAGCACATTTATTATATTGACAAATTGTGGCACGTGAGTACAAAAATGATAGTATCGAAAGTGTATCATAAAATGTTTTTTCTAGTACATTTATTATATTGACAAATTGTGGCACGTGAGTACAAAAATTATATTTCCGAAAGTATATCATAAAAAGTTTTTTCTAGTACATTTATTATATTGACAAATTGTAGCAATTGTATCATTACTTTGAATGTTTTATGTTATGAAATAATGTCGTATTATCAAACTATGACTTTCTACTAGACTTTGACATAAAATATTGTCTTTATTCAAAACAGTGTGTGAAAAATTACTTTGAGCGCAGTTAATGGTTTTACGCACTTGTACTAAAAAGTATCACTTTACGCACTGTAGACAGTGCGTACACACTTAGTTTCCGCACAGTCATAGAGAAAATATTTTGAAATAATACGAAGTATTGACATATATATCATGATATTTTTGGATTATAACGAGAAAAGAATATTGAAAATTCAACATACATATAGACTTAAATACAAGTACAACATATCTACGAGAAAAATGTGAAAATTTCGTTGCAAAAAGAATAAAGTATATTTTGACCACGATTTCTTGAGAATTCGCCTGTGTGCGTCAGTGGGGTAGTCCACCGCAATACGTATCAGGGGGTTTCCGTGGGTTTCGGCAGCCCCCACAGAACCACCACGATGGGGACCTAAACAGAAGAAATCCTCAATCACCCAGCAGAATAACACCCCCCAGACATTGTTGAAGGCAACCACAGAGGTCCTAGGCAAACTCTTGGTGGGTATCAACGCCATGGTAAACACCCCAGGACAGTAATGCCAGTACAAATCCCAAAATTTCACGGAACATCAACGGCGCAATCCAGTGCAGAGATGAACTCCTAGAGCTCATCTTCAGAAAGAGACGAACTCCTAGAGGTCATCTCCAGAAAGAGATGATCTCCTAGAGCTCATCTCCAGAAAGAGATGAAGAACTCCTAGAGCTCATCTCCAGAACATCGGTGGACGTAATGACACTGCAAGAGATCCAGGCAAGAACTTCGATATTCCAGGATTCACGTGCTATAGGAACAACAGACCAGACCCACAGCCAGAGCGGGATGCACTCTTTTCCTGGTGAAATCAGACCTAGAGCAAAATGAGGACTACTACCAGGGCTTTCACTCGGTGAATCGGTAGCGATCAGAGTAAAACTGAATAGCAATGAACTCGTAAGGATCTCTTTACTCTCTATATTCCACCGGCCCCATCCTCCGAAATACAGACCTTGAGAACCTTTTTCCCGACCATTACCCCACGGTGGCCATAGGGGATTAAAACGCTAAGCCCAGGGACTGGAACTGCCGCAACGAAAACCAACAAAGCAAGAACCTGGCAGGGATACTGGTTACAGAACTAGATATCGTGACAGCGACGCACCAATCAACACATTATCCCGGGAGAGAAAAAGATACCCTGGACATACTGGACAAGATCACGGAAAGAGTGATCCAGACACGACTCGAGGCAATGTCTGCAGAACTCAACGTTCCTCCAGACGAATAGTTTGGTTTTGGACACGAGCACTCGACAGAACTCCAGGTCACCCGCATAGTGGACGCCACCATCCAAGCCTGGAACCGTACGACCAAAGGCCATCTCACTGGAGCAGTCATCTTAGACGTCTCCAAGGTCTTTGAAAGAGTGTGGCACGAAGGATTGATCACGAAGCTAGTGGATGCCAACAATGGTTAAGTTCATAAACTGCTTCATAAGAGGGCGAAAGTACCGATGCAGGGTCGAGAACGTCCTCTCCCCCCGAAGGAGATCAAGAGCTGGGGTCCCACAGGGAGCGGCTTTATCACTGCACCTGTTCTTCATCTACACCGCGGACATGCCCACCGCAGACGACCCCATGACCAAACTCGCACTATACGCAGACGACACGGCGCTCTTCCGTGGTCAACCGTTGGTAGATCGGAATCAAAGTAGACAAAAGCTAGGCCTTCCTGTTCACGAGGCGACGTAGGACACCAGTGGGCCATGTGAATATGAACGACGAGAATATTCCATGGGTAGACGAAGCCGTGTACCTAGGAGTAGAACTGGACAAAAAACTCACTTTTCAAAGGCACGCCGCCCATAGATCAGCACTAGAAAAAGCCGCAAGGCATAAGCCAGGACCGCTCATCGGATGTAGGAGTACCATGGCTCTCGATCTGAAACTACGCCTCATCAAGACAATTCTCCTGCCTACAGTGTTACACGCGTCGACCGTTCGGGGTCAAGAATCCAGGCCTTCTTCAACGACTGCCTACGAATGGCCACGGATGCTCCGCGATACATGCCAAACAAGTTCATCTACCAAGACCTAGATATCCAACATGACTACATCGACAGACTGACCACCAGGTGGGGACCACTCTGGAAAGAGTAGAGACCCACTCAAACCCGCTCCTTACGGAACTGCGATAGCAGAGACGAGAGAAAGAAGAGAGAGACAGGGACAAAGACAGGCGACCTTCAAACCAGAGGGACAACGACACCCTGGAAGAAGTAAGACGAAGTCGGAGCTCCGGCGACTGCAATGTTTTCTTTAAAAATGTGAAAATTTGCATTCTGTATGTTTTTAAGAAGGCATAACTGTTGAAAACTGTGAAAAATTACATTCTTATAGGTTTTCAACGAATTAGATCAAACAAGCTCTGAATTTGGTTGTTCTGATCAGGTTTTGGCCAGAAAAAATATCCGGGCTGTCGCTAGACGCTAGTTTGGGTTCATTATCTTCATATGGAAGTATGGAACGTGCCAGGAACAATCTCGCAAAATACAGAATAAGATTGATTTTATTAATTATTAAGTGACTGCTATAAAATCTCATTTGTTCTCATTCATTCTCAAACTGATGATCTCATAGAAACATGTAGCATTCATCTCAGAAATCTTTGATAGAAACGGATAACAGTTATGTCTGAAAACACATTTGAATTTCATAGATTTACATTAGGAAATGCCATTAGAAATCAAAGGAATAAATATATGTAATGTCTTTTAAATACTAATGAATATGGCTCTATACGGATTTGAAGATTCACTATCCAACTTGGATCTCACTAATTCTCTTATGATTCTTTTATTAGTCTCTATAAACATTTTTGGCTATTACAGGCAACCAATAATTCGTTTGGACGCAATGATAATTTTTCGCTATTTGGTGATACCAATTCACTTAACCAAACTGAAAATATCGTCTTACTGCAAAAACAAGATACCTCACATTCTTCAGAAGAAGCTATTTGAAAGTTTGAATTTGAATAAAAATTCGAAAACATAGAGTGCATTCATTTTTCTTGATAACTGTTGCCAATCAGAGAAAGATGTTTATTTGCCATACAATTAAGTTATGTAACTTGTATGCCTGTTTGTTTCCAAGGGATTTTAATTTTTATTAACTTTCGACACAAACCAACCATACAGTAAAACCTCAAACCCCCTAACTGGGGGTATCATCCTCCAAAGTATTTCTAATGAGAATGGGGCTCAAGTGACAGCTCTTTGAAACAGGCTTACAATTTTTTTGCGGCTTAGATTGTAAAAATCGATCCAATCTTTTGGAAAATATGGAACACCGATTTGATTGTTATTGAAACCATACCACATTACTGAGAAAATGCTCAGACTGTTGTCCGCCAATGTGCATATAGTAGGTTACTTCCAACCGTTGCCATACATTCTAGAGAACTTACAGTATTACTTCGCGATTTAATTCAATGATGCATCATCGCATATCTTTTAATTGCTCGAGTGGAGTGCTGTAGTGTTTTTCAATTTTGTCGAATAGTACTTTCCAGGGTTTAATGCCTTGAGTTACCCTGTATATCATTACTTGCGTGAATATGTATATATATATATATATATATATATATATATATATATATACACCGGGTGACAACCATATCACTTTCGGGCTGCCATTTTTTTATTTTTTCACCTAGTAAGACGAAACTTGGCAGAGTTAATATTCGAACTAAATGTCAATTGACTGGGACTGGGAATGGGACACCCTGTATATTGTTTGTTATTAGGATACTTTAAATCATTCTACATCCAAATCCATAATTTTTTAATTGGTTTTGACATAAATTATATTTTTAAATCAAATTTTAATTTTCAATCTAGAGTGCCATGACCATCCTAAAATTTCTCTACTTTGACTTTCTATTTGCAGAAAAATCTAAGAAGAATATTACCTTTGTTTGTTAGCCTAGAGAAAGGCTGTGAAGTTGTATAATTTAATTATTTTGTATTAATTCAAAAAACTTAAATGTAACCATATCACTTTCATAACACTATTAAATGCATTATTTCAAGACGAATCCAAAAATGTATAACACATACTACCATCTTTCATTTCAACTTACTTTTATTTAATTATTAAATTAAATTTTGTCGAATCTTGGCCGAATCTCGAAGTCATATTTGCCGTTGCTATGGAAATCGCGTCGGCACGGCGGCGGCCATTCAACATACAACATTTGAACAAGTAATTGAATTGTTTCGGCTATGAATTCTAAAATGCGTTATTTCAAGACGGATAAAACGAATTATAACGCTTCGTAAGTGATACAATCTAATTTATCGTAATGAGAAATTACTTTTACTAGGCTCCTTGATAATTTAAACATCTTTTATATTTAGTACAGCATGTACTTAACAAATAGTTACAATGGAAATATTCATTGGAGATTTAGCTGCGTATAGAAAAAAAGTCTTTGGAATGAATTAAAAGTTTAATACACAAAGAAGAAATAGATACAACAAATATTTTAAAAATAACCTAGTCTAACCCCAATTAGATGCTCAAAGTGTTGATCCAGCATTTTCGAACACGGAATTCATTTTGCTGGGCTACATTCCTGAGCATTTCTGGTCTAATGCTCTCAAATGCCTCTAGTATGCGTTGTTCTAAAATCTGTTGTGTTCTTGACGGTGTTACAAAGACACAATTTTTAATGTAACCCCACAAAAAGAAATGTAGTGGTGTCAGATCTGGTGAACGGGGAGGCCACCTAATTGGTCTATAGGTAGAGATGACACGGTCTCCAAAGCGATGTGCAAGGTAGTTTGTAACAGCATTTGCATTATGGGACGGTGCTCCATCTTGTTGAAAGTAGAGCCGATTATTAATTTGTAAAGGCAATTCATCCAAGAACCCCTCAATTTCATTTTATAAAAATCTTAAATACCTATATACTGTCAGATGTCCTTGAAAGAGGAGTGGTCCAACCATAGTTCCCACCATCCCAGCCCAAACATTTATACCAAATACCTCTTGAAAATGTCCTTCGTTCATTCGGTGCTCATTTTCTGTCGACCAGTATCGAGTATTTTGCCGATTAAACATTCCCTTGTTTGTAAATCTTGACTCATCAAAGTATAATATGGTATTTTCTAAATTATCATTGTTCAAAAACCAGTTACAATATGCAAGCCTTCTATCAAAATCTCCTTCGTATAAATGTTGATGAAGTTGGTACTTAAACGATTTATATCCTTGTTTTTTGAGTATTTTTCTTATCGATTCTCTGCTTACATCTAAAGCCAAGGCCATTTCTCTGATGGATGCTGACGGATTTTGCACAATGAGAGCAACGACATTGATTTCGGTTTCTTCATTGACGATAAATGCTGGATTGTTCTCTTCATTCTGTTTCCGGCGCATAGTCTTCAGCTGATAAGAAATGTACTGTTTTATAGGATAATGAATTCGGTCGGGATATTCTTGACGGTAAACTTGTTCAGCTTCGGCCGCATTTTTTCCACACTGTCCATACATAATAAGGATATCAACCTTTTCTCTATTTGAAAACATTATTCACCACTAGGTATAAAGTACTTAACATCATTCACTTCAAAATTCATGCATTTGCAGTTTGGTCATAAAATCACAAATCAAACACTGCCAATAAATGTAATCTCATAGGTACAACAATTCAATTGTTTTCTATGGCAACGGCAACTATGAAGATTAACTATGCGAGATTCCGCAAAATTTAATTTAATAATTAAATAAAAGTAAGTTGGAATGAAAGATGGTAGTATGTGTTATACATTTTTGGATTCGTCTTGAAATAATGCATTTAATAGTGTTATGAAAGTGATATGGTTACATTTAATTTTTTTCAATTAATACAAAATAATCAAATTATACAACTTTACAGCCCTTCTAGGCTAACAAACGAAGGTAATATTCTTTTTAGATTTTTCTGTAAATAGAAAGTCAAAGTAAAGAAATTTTAGGATTGTTATGGCACTCTGGAATGAAAATTAAAATTTGATTTAAAAATATAATTTATGTCAAAACCAATTAAAAAATTATGAATTCGGATGTAGAATGATTTAAAGAATCCTAAAAACAAATGATATACAGGGTGTCCCATTTAAATTTTGAAAGTTAAAGTCATTTCCAGGGAAACCGGAAGTAGAAATTTGTCGTTACATTAGTCAAATGACATTTAGTTCGAATAATAACTCTGCCAAGTTTCGTTTTACAGGGTGACATAATAAAAAAATGATAGCCCGAAAGTGATCTCGTTGTCACCTGGTAAATATATATTTGTGACAAAATGAAATATAAATTGAATCCCAAACTCACCCAGTATGTCTTGTTGTGGAAACCACTTTTTCAGGAAAACGTTTGAAGGTTGTCCTGGCAGAACATCATCCTCCCATTTCCACAAAATTTTCTCCTTTCTTTTTCCGAATGCTTTCAGAATTTCATTTCTGAGTCCTATTGGTAAATCCTTACTTCTGAGGTTGGATCCCATACTAAAATAGATTACCCCATCCTTGGCATCATCCAAAAATTTCTGAAGATCATTTGGAAGCTTTTTTGGTGGACTAATATGGAAGCCTCCTATTTCTATCATGTTTGGTACGTGAGCTTGAGGTTTTGATAAACTCACATGAGAATTGAGTAGTATCAAAGATATATCATTCAAGCTGTCTTCCAAGCTGATAGGTTTTGGTAAATATTTCTGAACTATTTCGTTCTGTTTAGGATAGAATACGAAATTTAAATTGATATAACTGATTATCCTAAAAAGTGTGTTTTTGAAGCGTTGGCAGAACGACATTTTCATCGGGTAACTGAGTGCTAGTTCTGGATTGAGTGATGGAAGTGATGGATTTCCAACAAGGTGGTTGATCCACGCAGTTGCTCCCACTGGACTCAACAAGATAAGATGAGCATCGAAATGTTTTGCGAATGTTGTCATTCCGTCATTCAAAAATGCTCCTATGATCACAACATCAAACTTTTCATTTGACTTCAACAAGTTTTGCACATTCGCATTTTGTAAAGTTCTTTCAGTGAAATCATTTCCGAAGGAGTTCATGAATATAAATGATACAAACGGGCTGTGAGGATTCTCAAATGGATTGTACTCCTGGAAACGTTCTGAAAAATTGTATTTCAATGTGAGTGAAAAATGGTGTAGGTAATGATCATAAACAATTAATATCAACACTGAGGATTGCAAATGAGATCCTCAACTCTGCTCTTAGTGGCAAAAGCGTTCTTCAATAATATACAATGTAAGTACACAGTGTATCGATTTGAAAACGTACCACCACGAATATTTCAGCTACCGTAGAACATCTAATATGAATGGTTTTTATTCGAATTACGTCAACCCTGGAGTGTGGGTGGAAACAACTCCCAAAATATCAAATAGAAAGGGGGGTCGAGTGCTTTTATTCTTCTCTCTCTTCAAATCTTTCAAATCAAGAAGTTGTATTTTGCTTACAACCGATTTTAGAGCGAAAATACCCACAGGGGACATGCACTGCTTAGTGTAGACACCCGTACGACGGCACTTGCCAGTCTTGGCACGAATAATTCGCATATGTCCCCAATTTCATCAATCTCTTGTGAGCGAAGGAAAGCTTTGAGACCATATGTAGTTCTATTTATGTTAATTATTTTTTCTTTATTTGAACCTATTTCATGTTTAAATTTTTTTTGGTATTTACTAAGGAGTTTCATATAAACTCAGGAAATTCTTCTCATTTAACTTTTTTTTTTGGTTTAATATTTTCTTATTCAAAAGTCCCAAATTTACACTAATGCGTTAAATCATTTGTACAAAAAAAAGAAATTCGTTGGAGAAAAAACGAAGAAATTAAACCAATGACCATTTCATCGAGGTTTACTCTTAAATTGATTCTCTTCGACCAATCCATTTACCAAGAAATTCATCATTGGGCCACTGTCCAACAAGATAGTGAATCTCCATCTTGTTGAAAGTAATTATGATTTTCTGGCAAAATCATATTACCATCCAAATCTCTTTGATTTTACAAAGAATATGTTAAAAACAGGTCTATTTTTTGAAGCAAATTCAAATAGAGCTCCCCAGATGGATTTTCCTGAATGGATTGAGGTTCAATAATAGCATTTCCAAGAATTTGAATTCCTCTGGATACTGTGTATCACCTTTCCGAAGAATGTGCGGATTTTCATCGTTCCAGTATCGGCAATTTTCTTTGTTAAAATGTTCACCCCTCAGTAATTATTTTGCAAAATATTGTGGTTGGCATTTATCAGATCCACTATTGTTTCACAAAATTCAATCCTGTAGAAATCGTTGTTGAAAAGCTGCCGAAGAACCTACATTTCATAGGGGTTGAATTCATTCTGTTTTGTAAGACATTCCTTCTTCAGGTGCCACAAAACGAAGTGAAGTGGTCGATTCTGCAAGTTGTACAAAAAGTATAGTATACTATAGAATGAAGATTCTGAAACGAGCCGTAGGCGAGTTTCGAAATCATCCGAGAGGTTAATGCTCATTATACGTGAATAGAAGACTATACTTTCTCTACGACTACACGAAAATTTATAAATTTATGACGAAAGGTCAGTTTGTGGTACTTATAGGTTTCTATCGAAATTATTGCCTTTATTACCAAAAAGTAGTATAAATAACAAAGCACTATAAGGAAGAATAACAATTATACATGAATAACTAAATATTTGGGTAGAAAAATTTAAAAAATACTTCCACTAGTAGGATTTGAACTCACGCTCTTAAAACAACCTTTAACTTTTCCGAGGGTCCTTACCACTTTACTTACAAAATTTGTGCATGACATGTGACTAAACAAACTCTGATCAAAAACCGAGATTGTGTAGAATATTCAGATAAAAATTATTTGAAATACCTCTGTTGCAAAGAAGATTTCATCAGCATAGCCGTGACAATTCCAATGAAGCAAAGCGTTCTTGAGAAATTTGGTACATTTGCTGTTTTGTCATTGATCTAAAATCTAAATTATGAATCTGTGATTGGCCGAGTGCCGTTGAATAATGAGTTAGGATCCATGGTATCTTGGAATCATCTTCATTCTTTAACTAATAATCAATATGATTCGTATTTGGTGGTCGATGGTCTGGCGGTCTAAGGCGCAGGCCGTTCAGAACTTCAGTATAGCGGTAGTCGGTTCGAGCCCGATATAGGTACGAAGGATTTTTTCTCAAGTACCCAATATCGGAATCGATAGACAACCACAGTCCTTGTTGAAAGCAAGTGTATTGTATGTTGTCTAGATGCCAATCTCGGCTAGTGCTAGCTTGGAGTGCACGCCGGCCACCCGAGGTGGTGCTGTAGATTTTCTGGGTTTTCCTGCAGCTGAAAAGTAAATACGCCACCAAAAATTAGTGAGTCGCCCCGGAGCGCCACGGCAAATAATAATAATAGCCTTCCTCTACCCGCACAGGCCATGCCTTTGGGTACACTCTACGAGTGTTTATGAGGGGGTATTATTATTATTATTATTATTATTATCATTATTATGGCACACGATGTAGGAATGTTTCACGAAACAGTGAGGAAAGCACTTAAATCACATAAATTCCACCCAAACAAAATGAAAATTCTCCAGCAACTTTGTGACGACGATTTCGACAGAAGGATTAAATATTGTGAAACAATGAAGGATCTGATAAATGTCACCCAGAATATTTTGCAAAATATCACCTCTACTGATGAGCGTAAATTTTTTCTAAATGGGCATGTTAAGAAAACGAAATTGCCGATACTGAAGCGATGAAAATTAGCATCTTTTCGGAAAGGTCACACACAGTATCCAGAGAAATTGAATATTTGGGCTGGTATTCTGGGAAATTCTTTTATTGGAACTTTATTTATTCAGGAAAATCTAACTGGTGAGCTCTGCTTGAATCTGCTTGAAGAAATAGACTAGTTAATAACATCAACTTTGGAAAATCAAATAGATACCGCTGGTTATATGGTTTTGGAAGAAAATCTTATTTATATCCAGCAAGATGAAGCTCCACCACACTACTTTCTTTCAGTTATACAGTGTCTAAATGATAAAATTCCTGGTAGATGGATTGGTCGAAGAGGAGCAATTGAATGGCCACCAAGATCACCAGACTTGGTGCCTCTAGATTTCATCTGAAATAGGTAGTTCATAAAACACACCCTCGAGATTTGGAAGATTTGAAGAGAAGGATAGAAGCTACATGTGGAGAAATTCTGGTAGAAATTTTTCAGAAAGTTAGAAAAGAGTTTGGGAACAGACTGTATTACTGTATACAAACATTTTGAACATCCAATAAAATAATAATTTTTTTCTGTTATTTTGTTTGTTCGATTACAAAATATTGTTACCTAAACCTTTTTTAGAGTTTCCAACTGATCTCTCCAAAAGTACTGAATAGAAATATCAAATATGTAGTATGTTTGGATAGGTAACTGAACGGTCTCCAAAATGAGGTATCACTTGACTCCCCTTTATGTTCAAAATTTTAGGAGTTGTTTCCACCCCCGCTTCAGGGTTGACGTAATTTAAATGAAGATCATCCCATAAAAGGTCCACCATGAAAATAAATTTGACGTGTTTTTGCAAATTTTTAGATTTTCTACGTTGACTGAAATATTCGAGGCGGTACGTTTTCAAATTGACACACTTTATAAATACCGCAGAACATGAACTGTAGTAATTTAAATTGATCTTCATTCAGGTACTTGAGTGAGCAAATTTTTCAATCAACTAGAGTTGTGCAGAAGTAGAAAGTTGATTTTCGATCGGCCTGACAAAATTTACTGTTTCTACTAAGATAACAAAAACGCAATATATATATATATATAATATATATATATATATATATATATATATATATATATATAAGGTGGGTCACGGTCGATGGTACCTTAGACGTTTACGGAGAACGGGGCATAGGATCATTCTGAAAATTTGGTTTCTCAAGTAGTTACTCTTGGTCTATCGATCTAAAATATGTTCAGCAATGCAGCGTTGCCGCTTATACCAGAAAGTTGTTATTTCAAATGGGTCACCCTGTATATTACGGCATTTTTGAACTTGTCTTTGCTTTCTGATTATTTCTGTCTCATACTCCCCTATACCTATCTCTAAATTTTGTGTTTAGTTCATCAAGATCATGTACATTGATTCTGTATAGAGAAGTTTGTTCTGCGTTATACAGGGTCATTCAAACTTCATGATCCCACTGCTAAATACGAAAAGGATTGAAAGTGCGTTTTTTTAAATGGAACATCCTGTATATTATGAAATATCCTGATATCGAATTGATATATCATGTTCTTATACCTCAATAGCCAGAATTCCGAGATAATAGCAATTTTCAAAAAAAATCAATTTATTTTTCTCATATTCATCTAAGGTGGCTATTAAATAATGTCATGATGGTACATGACATTATGAAAATTTGACAATTAGTGCACTATTAATAATACCGTTGTGTGTTTCTTAACGAAAGTGACTCAAAAATAATTGAAATGGAGGGAAATAACTATTCAAACGAAGTTCTGATGAAATTGTTTATTCTTCATGGAAAATGTGAGGGAATTATAACAAGAACGTGCAGAAAATTCAATGAAACGTACCCTGATTTGCAACCAATGAACAAAAGGAAGTTTGTACGATTACAACATAATTTCATGAGTCGCTTGGTCGATGGTTCAATCCACGATAAGAACATAACTTTTTAATTTTTTTCTGTTACAAATTCAAACACATTTATTGATGAAAATTTTGTTAAGTATTTTACATATCAATATTTCAGTGGTTATTAATAGTTCAGGTGAAACCATCGCTAGTTATTTCTTATGAATTGTTGGATGATTTTCATTTCTCGGTGTGAAATTTTCTTACCGAATCCCCCTCGTGCTTGAATTAATTGCCGTAAATTTATCTCGTACAACGATTTTCTTTGAAAATTCATGCACTCGAAAATTTTCGGGCAATAATTCAAGCACTTGGGAGATTACAAGTGAATATTGCTACTATCTCGGAATTCTGGTTATTGGACAGTTCGAAGGGAATTTTGTCATCTTTCAGGATATTTTATAATATACAGGATGTACCTTTTAAAAAACGCACTTTCAACTCTTTTCGTATCTAGCAGCAAGATCATGAATTTTGAACGACTCTGTATAAAGCAGAACAAACTTCTCTATACAGAATCAATGTACATGATCTTGATGAACTAATCACAAAATTGCAACTTCCTAAGAATCCAAATACCGCAGAAATAAACATTCAATTCGAGCTATGTTTTGGATAAAAAATATGGAACTGCGTACAAATGCCAGAGTCTCATTTGTCAGTGATGTAACTCCTCCCCTCGAAAATGGAAAACTATTTTCCACTCGGAAAAATCGTTTTTCTTATCATTGGCATGGCCGTGGTTGATGGTTTGGGTTGCGGTGAAGATTTCTTGTTCCATATTGAGTGTTTATATTTGAATGTTATGAACACACATATGAACAATATGACGATAACATACAGAGGGCTTGTCCAGCTATGTACCATAGATGTATTTACAGCCTGCAGGGGTGTTATTCGGCCCGCCTCTTCTCGAAGTTCATGCAGTTCATCTAGGGAGAGTCCCGGATTTTTATTGGTGGCATCGCCCCAATTTCGAAAAACTTTGGTATTGCCAAATCTGGTAACAGCAGGGGCTGTTGATGTGTTTCAGTAGCTTCGTTGCGGTAAGTGTCCGTTGGTATTCCGAACAGGCATCCTGGAGGAACAGCTATTAGGTAGACCCCTACTAGTGTTGCTATATCCGTAGTTCGGCAAGTTGTTTGAACTCGCGTAGAATTCTTGAAGATTCCTATATAATGGGATTCATCGACCTGTTCGATTATGTCAACATCGATTTGAATTGGCATCCGTCGGCATCCTAAAGGGGTGGTGCCAATATTCAGTATTTGGAATACACAATTCATCTTAGTCGCCCCAAAGAGAAGGTCGTTGAACTTCCATACATGATGAGGTAGAATATTGAAAGTACACCTCATTCATAGTCAGATATGGTGCCGGTGGAATAAGGGTAGTTTGTTCAGAGGTTGGGATAGAGTATAATTGATTTGAAAATACTAACGGAAACTTTATTACGAAAACAATTTTGCTTTCTTTCTGATATGGGTCAGATAGTCCGCGATTGACAGCGTCAGAAAGAAGTGAGTGTTGGTCGGATAATTTTAGTATTTCGTCAGATATAGGTTTCAGGTCAAAATAGTGAATGAAATTGTGAGATTTCTTCCTAACCCTCGCATTTTCTAGTTTGAAGGATAATATGCCTGGGTTTTCGTCAAGGCGTATTACTTGAACTTCCTGTCTGAGTGTCATCCACAGAAAGAATCTGAAACAAGGGACGCTTTAAGTTTGAATTATGAATCTTTTTACCGTCTGCTGTATTGATTTTGGTGTCTTCATCAGATCTTATTCTAACGATTTTGAATTTGGGAAGAATTTTATTTCACGGAGTTGTTCCCTTCGATAGTCTAATGACTCTTCGCGAGTTTTATTTAGATTTCCAATGATTTTTTCTTTTTGTTTTGTAAGTCTTTCGTTTAGAATCTTATACATTTCTTTGGTTTTTTCTTTATGATCTATTTATGCGCTTTGAACTCGATACTCTAAATCGATATTGGAAGGATCTGAGTTTGAAATGTGACCTGTAGTAATATCAACAGGTCTCATTCTTGTGGCTAAGTGGATGGAGTTATTATAACGTAAAATAGCCATAGCTGGGTTATGTCATTTTCTTTATGAGTCTCTTGCAGCAACCGGATGCGTTCGGCAATGGTCGAATGAAATCGTTCGACTATCGAATTGGATTCATAATTGTCGGGCGTTTCAAAATGTATTTTAATTTTGTGAAGTTTTGCCAGTTCCTGTATGATTTCCTTTTTGAATTCCGAGCCACTATCCAAAACTATCATTTCAGGAATGCCCTGGTGACTGAAAAATATAATCAGTTTGTTTGCTATTTCGATACCGCATTTATGGGTAAGAGCATAAGCCTGAGCGTAAGAAAAAGCATCCACTATGGTCAAAAACCTTTGATTTTTATCTGAAAGATATCGATATGGATTATTTCAAATGGTTCCTTTGTGGTCGGTGTAATTGAAAATTTTTTATTTGGGGGATTTCATATTTATTTGTGTGACATATTTACAATTATTTATATACAATCTGAGATTGATTCCTAATTTGGGCCAAAAGTAGGTTTCCCTGATACGTCTTTCTGTTTTTACGATACCTCGGTGGTTGGTTTCTCCTTCGTGGTATCGTTTCAGAATCTGTTTTTGTTCGTCACTGTTGGTTACGTCTTCTAAAATATTTGTACATTGGATAAATTTATATGAAGTTTTGAATGTTCTTTGTACTATTTCGCAGAATTTTGGCATGATACTATCGTTTTCTAAATACAGGGCTTATCGGAATTTCGGATCTAAATATTCCTTGATTAACGTAATAATATTTTGTTCTAAATTGTCCAAAGATATCTGGGCAATAATTTTTCTTCTTGTGGGGAATATTTGTACAATTTTGGGTAAGGCTGAGAAATAGAATACAGTTACAATTTGGACTTGATTGTCGTAGTTGTATAGCGGGTTTTCCGCAATAGGTATAGTCAGGACTGGGTTTTCTTTACTATTATGAACGGTATTGGTATTGTCTAGCTCTAGTAAGTCAGGTGGTTCACCAATTTGTCCGACAATTGACTCCGTTTCTTCATCTCTGAAAATGGAATTTTCGTTCCTACTACAAGGGTCAACAGAGAGTTGGAGTTCTCTGTCGATAGTTTTCTCAGTTTCGTTCGCGTGAATTTCACTTCTTGATATAGCATCCGCGTTGGTATTCAATTCACCACGTTTATATATAATTTCGTAGTCAAACTCCTCGAGTCTGAGCCTCCATCTAACCAGACGGGAGTTTGGTTCCTTCAAGGACATGATCCACTGAATGGATTTGTGGTCTGTTAATATTTTGAACTTGCGCCCAAAGGTAGAGCCTAAAATACCAGGTGGCCCAAACCATCGACAATAGTTCCTTCTCTATTGTCGAGTAATTTTGCTCTGAGTCATTCAGAGTTCGTGATGCGAACGCCACTGGCTTGTCTGATCCAATAGGACCCTGTGAAAGGACAGCTCTAAAGGCAAAATTACTCGCATCGGTGGTGAGTACGAAGGGTTTTTTCTTTACTTAATGTTAAAAGAAACAAATTAGACCACTTTCAGATGGTTTTATGTTGAACACTTACCCCGCACGGAGGGTTACAACTGGCTTCACCAGCAACCAGTCCTCAGGCAGTACCAGAAATAAGCCCTAAACATGGACCAAAAATGCAGCAAGCGGAATTCTTAAAGTGCTCGACATTCGCACTATGAAATGCAGTTTTCAGAGTCGACAACTTTCAGCTTTCCAAATAAAAAACCAAGGAAACTAGGATGCCCACAAGCCACACAGAGATACTTACCGCTCGGCTTTCATTCGAAAAAGAACTTAAAAATGGCGTTATCCGTCCAAAGCAACGCTTGTCCTATTTTTATTACGTTCTCTTGTTGAACTCGCGACAGGTGACAAGTAGGTCAGATCTCACACCTAATTTGTCATTTTCCTCGACACTGAATCTAGATTGCCTTGGCCCCCTCACGGTCACGGCCAGTGGGCAGATATTTAAAAAAAAGGAGACATCTATGAACATGCACCCTGCATTAGCTCAATGGTGGAAGATCATTGGGAGTAAATCGTTTTCCTTTTCGGTGGTTGGCACCATTTGAACGAGATAGATAACTATGTACAGGATTGGCTAACAAACACTGGCTTCCAAATGCTCTACGGTTCGTGCACGAATGAACAATTAATAAATTGCATTGGTATAAACTTTTCTGTAAGGAGTATACTTGGCAAATTAACAGAAAGATTTCTTCAAAAATTAATTCTGGATTTGTGATTGGACTGAAAGTATTTGGCAGGTACTTATTTATTATTTATTCCAAATTCTATAAGAACATATAAATACTTCAGAGTTATTAATTGGTGGCGCCACCTAGTTAAGGAAACCCAAGCAGGCCGAAGGAATCTGAGAACCGTTACGGGAAACCAACTGTGATTTTTCAAACGTGACACTGTATCGACCAAAAGTTTCATTGGTGGATATTTTATTTCAGTAAAAGGCTATATTCTTTCATTAATGTTGTGTGACTCGCATACTATGTTTGATCACTAGGAAAATTTGAAAGTTGGGGGAGTTTCGACCGAAGTTCTGGTTGAAATTGGGATTGAAATTTGGGTTGAACTGAATAGGTTTCGGATAATTTTGATGTGCTCGGCGTTGCATTAAATTTGGGCGGTTGTTATGATTTCTGGATTTT
The DNA here is from genome assembly GCA_958298965.1 of Chrysolina haemoptera. Lineage (NCBI taxonomy): Eukaryota > Metazoa > Arthropoda > Insecta > Coleoptera > Chrysomelidae > Chrysolina > Chrysolina haemoptera. The sequence continues at coordinate 18,118,455 of OY282589.1, read as the reverse complement.
TAACCTTGAAAAAAATTCGAAGTAAGACTTGAAATTTCATTTCGAATGTATGGCTCTCAACTAGAACTATTTATGCTCTATGTATTGAAAAAAAAAAAAAAACTTCTGAAACGGATAATAAATAACAGTTTTAGAGAGGTGGCCCGCTTTCAAATGGGTCACTTTATATATATATATACATATATATATATATACATACATATATATACATACATATATATATACAATTGGGAAGATTATTTGGGTAAGCAGCAAGCAAAACGTGTACTCTTTTAACACTATATTTCCAATATTTCAACAGTGGTTACTGTCATCTTCAGGGAAGCTACAATTAATAAGCGGATGTATACTAAAATGGAGTGAAGCCCAGTAACAGCTATACTTACTGTGTCTTTGAGGTTGATTGCAAAATGATGTGATGAAAGTGATACAACATTAGCGAATGAGAAACATTATTATTATTATTATTATATTATATTATATTATAATATATTACTTTAATAATTGACCTTTTAATGTTATTTTATTATCAACTTCATGTTTCTCATTCGATATATATATATATATATATATCTAAACTAAGAATCTCACTGAAAAAAAAAAAAATATATATATATATATATTCTGGTTGTAGTTGTGGCTTCCTGGTCTGCTTCTTGATTCTCTTCTTAAGTATGAACCGCTTGATCCTCGATGGACGGTGGTTCGCAAATCTGAATCGACAGTAGACACTGCAGAATTGAATTTTCCATAATTCCACAACTTCCAGATCCTACCGTCTGCGCCAGTAACGAATGCAAGAATTTAGAAACCATGTTAAGACATTCATTTTACAAATTCGAAGTAAAAATTAAAATAATAACTGTATCATATAAAATGTAATGTCAGACTGTCTCTTCGATAGTTCTTTTACCGGGCGTTGAGAAGAAAGCCTCGTCAGCGGAACTGCGGACAAATGCCAGAGTCGTATTTGTCAGTGGAGTAACTCGCGTGAACAAGTTTCTTCAACTCGTCATGCAAATGGTAATAAGTTTCTCAATTAATAACTATGAAACTAGTCATAGTAGGAAACTGAATTTTTGGGACATAGAAACATGCGTTTTTCGGTGGAGACCGGATGGCCTTCTCACCATGAGGTATGAGGCCAGGTTTACTACCATCTATCCAGCAATAACACCTGCCGAGGGAACCCTTCCCAACTCCACACTTCCAAAAATTGCCGGGGTGAGGGTTATTCATCATCCAGCGTCGTCGAAGATCAAGGAGTCTTCCCAGGTGTTTAGTTCAGTTAGTGTGTTCTTGGTTAGTGTGTCTCGGTTAGTGTGTCTCAGTTGTTGAATGATGGGGGATATGTTAGGTGTACTGTGTGTGGGTGTTGTGTAAATCTTTGTGTTGCTCTTACTCTTTCTTGGTTGGAGCATGTGTTAATTACGTGTTGAGTATCCTCGTCATCCATTCCTCATAGACATCTTCCGTCTGTGTCTCGTAGGGCAAATCTTTTGTAAAACGTTTGTAGATGTCCGTGTCCTGTGATAAGTTGTGTCGTTTTCCATGTCAGTGGTATTCGTTGTCTCTTTACTGTTGGAAAGATCTGGTACGTTGTTCGGCCTTTTTGCGACTGGTCACAATAGTGTTGCCATGCTTGTAGTTTGTTTTGTTTCCTTTATTGCGCTAGTTCTTTTTAGTCTTTGTTTTTATTGTTATCTGTTGTTCCGGTTTTCTTTTCGCTATATTTTCGGCTCTTTTCATCCCTGTTCTTGTTCCTATCTAGCCTATTTTGAATAATTTTTTGTGCCTTTCTGATCGTAACGTTCCGACTATTTGGGTACGCGATTCTCTCTGTACCTCTTTTTGAGGCGGTGTGTATCAACACGTCGTATTCTGCGTCGGCTGCCCATTGGAGAGCAGCTGATATTCCTTGTAGTTCCGGTTCGTGTATGTCGTTACTATATGATTATTGATCTGTATGGGTTAAAAGTAATTATGTGCGGTGAATTAATGAATTTTGAACTTTAATTAGACTTCTCTATATCATGTATTTATTTGACATTACATGACAACTTAACTTCTGCCACCCTGATTTTAATGTAAAAAATGCATATTTATCGCCAGTGGCGTAGTCAACATAACTTCACTTGTAAGAAACACTTTTAAGTCGTTAAATAAGTAAATTTCAGAACATGCCCCCGCCTTGAAAGTCCCGAGCGGGCACTTTCAAACCTGGTTCGGTTCCGGGAGTGGACATAACTTGGCATAGGACGTTGTGATGTCTCCTGTTGCGGTCTTGATGGAAGCGACTCTACTCACACCATCTTTGCCTGGATACAATTCGGTTATGCGTCCTAGTTTCCATCGTAGAGGGGGAGAATTGTCATCCTTGATGAGGACCATGGCACCTACTTTCAATGTACCCTGAGTTGTTTTCCATTTCGTCATTTGTTGAAGCTCGGATATGTATTCCTTTTGCCAACGTACCCAAAAATGTTGTTGGAATTGCTGAATTAATTGTAGACGGGATAATCGATTCATCGGAATTTCTCGATAATCTGGGTCTGGTACAGCAACTAAAGGTCTTCCAGTCAGGAAGTGAGCCGGGGTTAAAGGGATTAAATCGTCAGGATCGGTGGAAAGTGGAAAAAGGGGGCGTGAATTCAACACTGTTTCTATCTGCACTAGGACAGTGTTAAGCTCCTCGAAGGTAAGACGTGCATTTCCAACTACCCTTCTCAAATGTGCCTTGCTAGATTTGACTCCGGCTTCCCATATTCCGCCAAAATGGGGAGAATATGGGGGAATTAATTCCCACTGAATATTGTAGTCGGACAAGTAGTCCTCAAAATAGTTTTTATGCTCAACTAAAAAATTTCCTAAATTCATAACTCAGACCTAGCTGCAGTGAAGTTAGATCTGTTTTCAGAAAATAAACGGGCTGGCTTTCCACGACGTGATATGAATCTCCTCAAAGCCATCATGAAGGAATCTTTAGTTAAGTCAGTGATTAGCTCTAAGTGTACCGCTTTGGTAGCGAAACAAATAAAAAGTCCTACGTAACATTTACTCGTTTTTGAACCGCCCCCCCTTTCGATTTTTCACGAGAAGAGGACCTGCATAATCAACACCTGTAGTATTGAATACAGGACCTGGTTGAAGACGAGGCTCAGGCAATTGACCCATTTGCGGCTGTTCAGTTTTCGGTTTGTTCCTAAAGCAAGTCACGCAGTGCCTAACTACTCTTTTGGCGAGGTTTCTACCCCCTATGGGCCAAAAATTTTCTCTCAATGATGCTAATAGTTGTTGAGGCCCCGCGTGCATGAGCTCAATATGTTCTCTTTCGAAAATAAGTTTAGTTAAATGATGATCAGTACTAAGAATTATTGGATGCCTTTTATCAATGGAACCTTTATGATACGTTTGAAAGAATAATTGGTTTCATTTGCAGTTAATGTACCGAAGATACTCCAAGCTTTTCAATTTAATCAGTTTGGAAAAGTTTTTGAATGGGAAAAAGTCAACTTCTCGAACCAAGAAAGATTGAGTATTTTTTCGCACATCAGGTAGATCTTCTGTTTTACATTGAGTCATATTAGTTGACCAATTAGAGGAATTTTCTGCCAGCCAGGATGGACCATGCCACCATAGCTGTGAATGCTTTATCTCATCAGGCAAGGAGCCCCGAGATAGTATGTCCGCGGGATTGTCTTTACTAGATACATGCCGCCATGTATCAGTGACTGTTAACTCTTGAATCTCCGCGACTCGATTACTCACGAAAGTTTTAAGTTTGTTAGGAGATGTTTTCAACCATCCGAGAACAATGGTTGAGTCGGACCAAAAACCTCTTTCATCGACATTTAAACGAAGTGCTTTAGAAACTTTACTCACGAGTCTAGCTAGAATCATCGCTCCTAATAACTCTAAACGTGGTAATGTCAACGTTTTCAATGGAGCCACTTTCGTTTTTGAGCAAAGCAAATTTACTTCAACGTTTCCGTCCTGATTTATAGATCTTAGAAAGATGCATCCACCGTACGCTTTTACAGAGGCGTCTGCAAACCCATGCATCTCTATACGGATGGGATCATTACAAAGTACGAGTCGACTAATGCGTAATTCACTAAGAGCCGGAAGCTTATTTCGGAATTCTGTCCAAAACGAATGAATGTGCGAGGGCAAGCTTTCGTCCCATGTTACATTTTCTAGCCACAATTCTTGTAAAAGTATCTTGGCGAGAATGATACAAGGACTCAGTAGACCAAGAGGGTCAAATACTTGTGCGATGCTTGATAATATAACTCGTTTTGTTAGTTTTTGGTTAACTGGTGCTTCTCTCATATCGTACATCAAATGATCAGTGGAAGGACACCAAGTTAAACCTAAAGTTTTCGCGTTTTCGTGATCACCGAATTTTATTACCTTCGTTGGACAATCGTTATCATTCACGTATTTTAAAACTTCTTGGTCGTTCGAGTAGAACTTTCTCAAGTTGAAACCCCCCTGCTGTAAAATATCATATACACCCTTTGCTATGAGCGCTGCTTCCTCGATAGAACTTGCGCCTGTTAAAAGGTCATCAACATAAAAATCTAACTCGATGATTTTTGAAAATTCAGGATGTTTTGATTTGTTTTCATGAGCCAATTGGAAAAAACACCTTATCGCGAGGAAAGATCCGCTTGTCGTACCGTAAGTAATTGTGTTCAATTCGAATATATTTAGTGGCTCGACTGGGTTTTCACGCCAATAAATCCGTTGTAAGCATCTTTGTTCAGGGGTGATTAATATTTGACGGTACATTTTTTCGACGTCACCTGAAACAACATACCGATATTGTCGAAATCTGAGCAATATTGACAAAAGCTCACTTTGTATTGACGGTCCCGCAAACTGAATATTGTTTAGCGAAAAGCCGCTGCTTGAAGGAGCCGAGGCGTCAAAAACAACCCTCAACTTAGTTGTTAGACTTTCTTCTTTCATTACTCCGTGATGGGGCATGTAATAGCAAATTTTCGCAGAATTGCCCGTTTCATCACAGTTTTCGATTTTAGACATATGACCAAGTTTTTCATATTCATTCATGAATTTTATATACTGTTCTTTGAGATCGTGTTGTCTTCGAAATTTACGCTCTAATGAAAGAAATCGGTGTTTAGCATGTTCGTAAGAATCACCTAACTTTTGAACCGAATCTTTCAGAGGAAACTTGACAATGAACCTACCATCATCAGTACGTTTGGTGTTTTCTTTGAAATGATTTTCACAAGTAATATCATCATTTGACAAAGGTTTTTCTAATGAACACTCTTCTAATTCCCAAAAGCGCAATAATTGAGTTTGAATGTTAACCTCTTGCATGAAAGTGCAAGAAGTTGATAGAGATTGACTTTTGCCACAAGGGCCAGAAACGATCCATCCTAATCTTGTTTTTTGCAATATAGGTTTGTTTATTCCCAATGAAATTTGCCCTATGCACAACAAATTCCAAAATAAGTTGGAACCGATAAGCATATCTATTGGATGTGGTTGATGGAAAGAAGGATCTGCTAATTTGAGGGTTTTAGGAATATTGAGTTCTGAAATATTTAAAGCAATATTTGGTAGTTCATTTATTATTTGTGGAATAACGAAACATGTAATGTCAGCTAAAAATTAATTATAAAGTGATTGAATTGTTACTCTGCATTTTGCATTAATGCTTGAAATTGATTGATTAATACCTAGGACTGATATATCTACCTTAGACGTTTTTAAGTTCAATTTTGAACATAAACTTTGTGTAATATAGCTAGACTGAGAGCCCGAATCAAGTAACACTCTAATAGTATGAACATTCCTTCGCTCATCAATTAGTTGTACATATGCTGTGGACAAAAGAACATATGAATCAGAAATATGCGAAGAAAGCGTTGTCACATTCTCAACCACTGATAACGACACATCAGTTGCCAAGGCAGTAGAAACAGTTTCATCCTTGTGCAATAAAGTGTAGTGTTTTAATTCGCATGTACCCCTGCAGCATAATTTTTTACTGTGGCCACTCCTGAGACAGTTCAGACACAATTTCAGGTTTTGTAGTTTTTCTATCTTTTTGTCGATAGAAAGTTTCAGAAATTCAGCACAGTTTTGTATATAATGCTCTTTGTTGCACATTTCACATTTTACATTATAAGCTTGTGTATTGTTTTCCGTAGCCAGAAAACCCCTGACACTACTACTTTTTTGAGTTCTATTTTGTTGTAAAGTTTCAAGAAAATCAGCTCGTGATTTTAAGAAAGATTTGAGATCATCTAATGACGGCACATTATTATCAGCTTTACATTTTTCCCATTCCCTCAATGTTAAATTATTCAATTTTGTTGTTACTAAGTAGACAATGAGTGTGTCCCACTTTTCTGTGGGCTGTTCCAGCTGTTCTAATGCGCGCAAATTTTTATAAATTGAATCAATGATTTTTCTTAAACCGTCCGCTGATTCTCTCTGCAATATTTCCATGTAGAATAATGCTTTTACATGATTTTGCACTAATAATCTAAACACTTTGTGCTTGATCTGAGCCTGATGATGAGATTTTTCCAATTTCATGTTTATTTTCAAATTCAAGAATAATGAACTTTGCTTTTGAAGTTAGAGAATAGAAGTACTCTTCAAAAGATTGCCTTTCACTATATTCATTTTCTACATCTTGAGCGGAACATTCGATTATATTTTGAATTTCCTCAAATTCGATCATAACTTGTTGTATTCTTTCCAATCTGTCTCTAAGCTGAATGATATCTAACTCTGAAATATCTTTTTTGCTCTGAATGTCACCAAGATATTTTGAGAAAAATGTCAATTTTGCTTTCAAAGAGCCTCGTTTTTTATTATTTTCACTCATTATGCCTTTGTTGTTTTGTTAATAGACTTTATCCGACCAAGAATATAAAAATCAGGACTTTTCAAAAGTTGAGAGTTGTCCTTATTTTGGAGCTGGATCTACGTGCTACCTGCGCGTCTTGCTTACTGGTGCGTGCCTCAGTGCAGTGGAGAACTGACTCTTTGGATTTTGTTCGCTTGGTAATACAACTTTACCACTAAGAAGCCACGCTCTGCTACCAAAATTATGTATGATTATTGATCTGTATGGGTTAGAAGTAATTACTTTCGGTGAATTAATGAATTTTGAACTTTAATCAGACTTCTCTATATCATGTATTTATTTGACATTACATGACAACTTAACTTCTGCCACCCTGATTCATATGTATAAAATGCATATTTATCGCCAGTGGCGTAGTCAACATAACTTCACTTGTAAGAAACACTTTTAAGTCGTTAAATAAGTAAATTTCAGAACAGTTACCATCGCTTATTCTATGTCCCAGATCTTCCCAGTCCCTGTGGTTTGTTGTCTTCGTCATTCCAAATGCTCTGTTGTTTTGTATACTCAGTGTGGCGTCTGTGTAGACGTGTAGTGCCGTTTCCCTGATATCGTCTGATTTCCTGTGACATTTTGCAGGGTGTGGCGTGTGAATGTGTTTCACCTTGTTACCTTCTATGTATATTCTGTTTTCCCTGTTGTGTTTAAATTCCGTCGCTGAAGATGAATGGGGGTCGTTCCTGCAAACACATGAAGGGCGTCTGTGGGCGCGGTCCTATATGCTTTTGTGATGGCCAGCAGGTATGGGCGTTCTGTTGCCTTGAGGTGCTTGATAACTCTTGTGCCTTTTGCTCTTTCTCCCCATATTTCTGAGCCATACAGAATTGGGGGTTTGACCGCTTTCTCATATATCGTTCTTAGCACCTCTCGGTCTGTTCCCCATTCCCTGCCAGCCACCACGAAAAGCCAGTTTGAGATTTCTTGTGTCCTCGCCCTGATGTACTTCACATGTTCAATCCATGTTAGTTTCTTGTCTACGATTACTCCAACATATTTTATGTTGTCTAGTTGTTCTGGGGTGTAGTTGTCCATATGAATTTGTGGTGGTGGGGTGATTTTTGCGTGGAGGTGATGTGCATGATTTCTGTTTTGTTTGTGTTGTATTTTATCTTATTTCGCGTGGCCCAGTTTTTGCATGCAGTCCATACTTTCTCCCATCTTCTTCTTATTTGTGCGTTTGTTCTTCCTGTTATAAGTACCTTCCTTTTCTGTGTTTCCGTCGACTGTTTCGAACCAGTCCTCCATGACTAGGGTCCAGAGGACTGGTCCCAAACTCGATCCCTGGGACATCCTCTCTCCGTTTGTTGGTTGACTTTTGCGGAGGTTTTGTGGTGTACGTTTTTTGAGCATTTGGAATGTTATGTTAGGTGACCATGCGGAATTGAAGGCGTTTGATATGTGACAACTTGTGTTTGTAGCTTTTGGAGCTTGTTTGATTGGACGGTCTTGACTATTTTTCTGATCGCGTCGGTTGTGCTGATGGTTTTCCTGAAACCATATTGTCTTTGGTCAATCTTGCCTTGTGATTCCAGGTAGTGAGTGACGCTTCTTGCGATGGTCTTGTCGAGTAGTTTGCCTAGTGTGGGCAGCAAGCAACGAGATCGGTCTATGATCTTTACCTTTTTTAGGTATCCATATTATGTTTGCCGTTTTCCAGATTTTTAGGAAGTGTCCTATTGTCATCGCTTTATTGAATACCATTTCGACTATTTTTCCTATTTCTTCCATAATGCCTGGTTTGGTATGACGTCTCTCGCTGCTGCCTTGTTAGATTTTAGTTCTCTTGCAATGAGAGCTATCTCGTCTTGGGTAAAAGGGTCGTCTTCTTCTGTTATGTCAGGTTCTTCTTGTATTCTTGTCTTGATTTCTACGTATTCTGGATTATCTTGATCGTCTAAGGGGAAGTATGTTCTTATCATCTCTCTGTGGATTTCTTCTTCGGTTGTGGCCCATGTTCCATCTCCTCTTTGTATCGATTTGTTTGCTGTTTGTTCGTTCTTCCTCCTTCCTAATATTTTGTAAGCTATACCCCATGGGCCATTGTGACTTTGTGTCTCTATGTATTTTCTGATGGAATCCCTCTTTGCATATTTTATTTTGTTTTGGTATGTTCTTCTTTCCTCTTCGTATATATTTCTTTTCCTTTCATTATCTCTGTCCTTTTGCCACGTTTGACTTGCTTTGCTGGCTCTCTTCCTGTTATCGTTCAGTTCTTCAGTCAACCGTATCTGGTTGTATCTCTTTTGTTTTTTTTTCTTTGGATTGCGGATTCGCATGCGTTTTCGCAGAGTGTTTGGAGTGCTGTCGCCATTTCTTCGAGGTCCATGTCTTCCATTATCGCTGGCTCTTGAAGTTTGTTTTTGAGCTTGTTTCAATTAGCTCTTTTCACATCATGAGTAAGTTGCCAGGCTATTTTTGTGGTTTTCTATTATGTAGCCGTTTTCGACCGTCCAATCTATGATCTCCTCGCTTCTTGTATCGATCTCTCTGCCTCCCCACGAAGAGTGTTTTGCGTTTAAATCGCCCGCTATAAGAATTCTTCCTTTTATTTTCTTGATTTTTGTATGAATCTCTTGGAATCTTGCGTTTTGTTATTCCTCCCGGCTCGTCGTATATGTTGACTATGGTGGTTTTATCTATTTCCTCTCCTATTTTCACTGTCGTCACATTTTCTTTTGTCATGTCCGTCAGTGTTATTGTCGTCTGTATGTGTTTGCTAACGAGGATACCTGTTTTTGAGTTATTTGTAAATCTATGTAGTGTGTGTGTCGGTGCTTGTTGTTTTCCTTGTTGATTTCTTGAATTATCGCGATGTCCGCTTTGATCTCCTTGATCTTCTCGAGCAGTTGTTCTGTGGCAGCTCTGTCTTTCCCTACGTTTGATTGTATCAACCTCAGCTCCATGGCCCTGCTTTTTCCTGCTCGCCGATCAAGTTCCGTACTTTATATATAGACCGTCAGCTAGTGACAGATTTAGGTGCCCCATTTTCGCATACAAGCCTCGAATAGGGTTGAAAAGTATGTCGATATGGAGTAAGGAAAAAAGTTCCTATGAACATGTGTCCGCAGTTGCTTCGTTTCTGAGATACAAAGGCGTTTAAAAAAAAAAAAAAAAAATCAATGCCCTGTATCTCAGAAAAGAAGCAACTCCGGACATATGTTCATGAAAACTTTTTTTCTCAAAACGACTTAACGAATCACCCTCTGTAGTTTCGTACCGTAAATAGAAACTCGAGGGAAACAAATAAGCACTGTTCTGAAAAATCGAATTCTCGGTATGTTCTCCCCAGGAGCCACTCGTAAAAATATCTTCATTTTACTCCAAATCGATATACTTTTAAACCCTATTCGAGGCTTGTATGCGAAAATGGGGCACCTAAATCTGTCACTAGCTGACGTTCTAATAGAATCGTGATCTCTCTACCTTACGTCTGTACACCGGGCAGCGGATGTCTCGCGCCGAGTGTGATCTCGGTGTGATTTCTAGTTTTTTGCAGTTGGCACATTCTCTTTCTTCGGTCTCACACTCGTGTCGTACATGCTGTCCAACGTACTTGTAACATGTCGAGATCTCTTCCTGACAGTGTTTCAGTACGTGGCCAAAACCACAGCACTTAAAACACAGGGGCACCCTCAGATACTCTTCTAGGTATACCTTGGTTAGATCGCGGAGTTGATGATTTTTTTTCTTATCATCCATTCGAATATTGGCGTGGGTGTTTCGATTATCCAATTTTCTTACTCCTATTTCTGCATGGTATTTTGTTGACTGCTATGATTTTTCATGCTTCTTCTTCTCCGAATTCTTCCACTACTTTTCTGTTTTGTTTTACAATTGTCTCTGCTATTCCTTCAATTTCGAATCCCTGCTCTATTCCTATTATCATGAGCTGTGGTTTGTTTCCTGTCATGTCTTTTATTGTAAAGTTTTCATTTCCTGTCAGACACTCCGTGACGTTGCCATGTTGTTCTCGATTCTCGCTTTCTATGATTACAGCGCCACTTTGCAGTTTTCTGACGCCTTTGAATCCCCTTCCCCATCTGATATATGTCGATTTGCTGTCGTAGAGTATCAAATATTTCTTTCTTTTGTTCGTCGTTTTTGCTTCCTACTATTATTTCTAGTCTTCTTTCTGGTGTCTTTCATTCTGCAGGTTTCGCATTTGTTGGTTGTGTAATGGGGGCTGTTGGAGTTGGTCGGCTGGTCATTTTTGCATTGCTTGCGTTGACTGTTGGTTTGGTTGTCTCACTATTGGTAGATTGAATGGTAGTCTTAGGTCTGGCATCAGTATGGTGTCTGTGTTGTTTGCTGATCTGTTGATTGGTTGAATTTAAATTTGGTTCTGTTGTTGTAATTGGGCTTGTGTTAGCGCTTGTTGTGCTGCGTGTGCCCTTGCTTTCCAAACTTGCATCTGTCCTTCCATCTGCGCGTACTTGTTTTCGATGTCTCCTACTTTCTTTACCATCCTGGCCAGGTTTAGTAGTATATCTTGCGTCGCGTCTTTTTCTATTCCGCTACGAGTTTTTCCATTTCTCTGTCTTCTTTTCGCTCTATGTCTTCTGTCGTGTTCTTGTTCTAAGTTTTGTGTGTTGCCCCTCTCTTTTTCCTTAGGTCAGATATATTGCTTTCATCGCTTTCGGTGTCGCTGCTAATTTCATTAGATATCTTCTTTTTTGTCCTGTGCTTTTCAGGTGGTGTTGAGGGTGTGCGTGGCTATGGCTTGGAGCCTGCTGCTGCCTCAAGTTCCATTTTTTACCGTGCTTTCCGTTATATTTGTTGAACGAAAAGTATGGTGAAAGTTGGGATTGGAATGTCAAGGCCTTCCTAGTTGGCCGAGTGGATTTAAAAAGTGTGCACAAAAAAATGTCTGTTATTGTATGAAAAACTGGTAGAAATATAAAAAGTTTGTTCTACACGATGGCGATATCAGTCACTGAGTGTCAATTTCACTGTGTTGTATTGTCTGTTTCTAATGAGAATCTATTTCTATTTACTTACTGTGAATAACTAAAGGGTCCAGTGGCTGTGCTGAATGTAAATCACTGAACTTATTGCACTTTGTCTTTGAACTAATTGTGTCTCTTTCACGTGTGTCTTTTTCACTTTGTCCTTGTTTGTGTCTCTGTTACTTTGGTGTCTTTTCTCACTCTATTTTATTTTGTGTGAAATGGAAAGTGTGGTGAACACGTTTTGATGCATGAAAAAACTTTATCACTTGCACTGTCAGAGCGTAGCACGTCTGTTCGGTTCAAGAACTGCCGACTAATTGAAAAATTTTGGGTCAGTATTGAGGAGAGAATGATAAATATATTAAATGATCATAAAGGAATTTCACCGAGTTAATCGTGAATTACAGGGTGTTTTTCATGATCATCCTCTATATCCCAACGAAATCATGTTTATACGGTATCAGCTATCTTTGGAGGATGATAATTTCCTCAAATATACAGGATGTTTAGGAAAGAACCGGCCATATATTTCACTCATTTTTCAAATCACCCTGTACGAAATGTATGAATTATGATTAATGATGGAATATGAATAGTATATTGCATGCCAAAATGATTTTATCAATATTTCATTATAATATCGAATTTTCAGACAGTTCTGAAATGTTTTTATTTTTCACTCTGTACATAATGATAGAATCTGCATCATCTGAATGACATTTAGTAATATGAAGGTACGTGGATGAAAAGAGCAAAAAAATGCAGTTGGCACTTTCAAATCCAGAGAAAATAAATAAATAAAAATTACTGATTTTTAACTTAAACACCCTGTATTTCAAAATCTATCCATCAACGAACTTTGCGATTCTGCACGTTCAATCAGTACATCGAATACTACTATATACCTAAAATTCAGACAATTACACCGAGAACCATTTTACCTATAAAAAATGCGGGGTCCTTTACCAACGTCCTGGTAGTTACGGAGGAGCTCGTACAATTGTTCCATGAGACTCGACAGCAGACTTATGCGTCAAAGTAAGTCTTGATCGCCAGCTTCAAGTAGCAGAGGATAAAAACATAGTTTAAACTTTACAGAATAAACAAACCCTTTCTTTCAATAACACTCTCGAAGCGAAAAAATGCACATTGTCAAAATTTAAAATATCATGTATATTAGAATATTAGAAGTTTTCTCTCGTTTCAGACAATTTTATCAAATCTATTTCAACGCGGAATAGCTTAATGTTGGGTAACATGTTTCCTTTCCTTTGAAGTTTTCACTATTCTCCAAACAGGCCGAATATTGAATTGACTTGTAAATTATACCCCTATACTAACTAACTACTTTGTATGATGTATTTACTCATTCTTACGGTTTATAATTGAAGTTTTTCAAGAAATAATAATGAAAATTAAAAAAAATCTATCAACGAATAGCGCCAATTTTTAAACTATAAAGATAGTATTTTCAATCACCAATATTTAAGAAAGAAAATTATTTACGAGTTGCGGGATAAAAGTTTAGCGTTCCTTCACTAATACGCTCCTTTACGAAACACCAATCGAGAAATTAGTTTTTGAAAATTCTGCATTCTGTCAGGATATTAATACTTGAAATTCGCAACAAGCTTCATAAGAATATTATTATTTCCAGTAATCTTACCTTGGTGATATTCCATGAATCCATCAAGAATGATTTCCCTCCAACTTCCTTTTTTCGGAGGATTTTTTTCGGTGAATGGACTGATCAAGGTCACGTCATGACCCGCCTCGGCGAGACCTTTCATAAGAGCGTTATCAAGTATGTAATGGCTGCGCGACGCTATAGGAAAAACACCAAGTATACGCGCACATTCGTTCCACCTTATTAAACTTGTTGAAGCGAGGAACATTAACCGGAACAACATGATGCTCAATGATGATCTGATTTACTGTTGCTTGTTGCAAGACCCATCAATAGTATTATAGCGATCAGTAGAAGATTTTTAACAGATTCGTATCAGGAAATTTACAGATCCACTTGAACTATTTTTTTTAGTATTCTTTCCGAATTTCATCATGTAGTTCTTGTGGATGTCAACAATACCTGAATAAAATTAATCAGTACAGAGACAATTATAGTCTTCGTAATACTTCGATAAAAAATATGTGCTACTGAATCAACAGAAAAACATCCAAATATTTTTGCGACAACATCAACCCAAATACGAACCTGTATCTTCCAAAAGCGATTAAATAACTACTTATCATTTTTAACCTTTGTACAACATGATATGATTATGTTCGAACTATTTCGTCATATGATAAGGGCAATAAAATTACCTCAATATTCCCCAGTCTTGTTATACATTCTTTCGTTTTTTCATGAACGTGCTTTTTTATATAGACCAGATGAGATGTGTGATGAGCCATTCTGAATTCATCTCAATTTGTGGCAACATGAAAACTAATAGTACAGTAACCACCGACAAATGTGTGCCACAAGTGAAGAATTAATCGTAGCACTTTGAAATTCGGCACATGACTTCTTGATGTCATATATTGTTAGAAAAAAAATTGTTTACCTACCAAAATATCAGGGATGGAACCCAAAAAAATTTTTATTTATAAAAATCATAATTTGTTTGCTGTTGTTTCGGAAAGTCTAAGATTTATCAAGAAACAATTTCAACAATGCAAAATATAATTCAATTCTCCACAAGAAATATACTCAGTAACTTTTCATAAAATGCACTCGTTTTCTCAAAAAACCTGATTGAATTCCGATATCAAATTTATTGCTCGCGTTAATCCGCCACTGCAATTTCCGGCAGTGCTGAAAATTAAATTCGTCATAACTTGAAAATTATAGTAGAAGAAAAAGAAAGAAAGAAATTTATAAATGAATAAATATAGCACTATTTCTATAATACTAAATATAGGAAGACATTCTCATGGGAATTGTCTAACAACTTATCAAAAATACTTCATAAATTATATTTATTCAACAGACTGGTTAGGTTAGAGGTTGTTCGCTGCATACAGGGAGAGACAATAATACCTTATAAATGTTCGCATGAAATGAATCAACCACTTACTTATCTTGATTCATGATTTTGAAATAATTATATATTATACTGTCTACCCTTATGATATTATAGTGTGGAATGTAACATACAGTAACGTTTTCAACACAAATCCTGTGAGAGAAAATAAAAACGTTACAATATACTCAGCAACTTCTCATAAAATGCACTCGTTTTCTCAAAAAACCTGATTAAATTCCGATATCAAATTTATTACTCGCGTTAATCCGCCACTGCAATTTCCGACAGGGCTGAAAATTAGATTCGTCATTACTTGAAAATTATAGTAGAAGAAAAAGAAAGAGTGTTTATCGTTCCTGAAGACTTCTACTTCCTCATGCAAATATAACATGTGAGTACCTGAGTACCCAAAATATGTTTTGTCCCATTTCATATAACCCTTCTACGATATTTACGGATAATCCGTAAGTCATGGATATTTTAGTTGATATGAAATATTTATACTGAAGCAGGAATCAGTACCCTCTTTGGACCATATGCAACGATTTTGTGAGACACGTCTCACTTATACGTGCCAAAGAAAACACTGTGTTTTACTCCTGCCTCATTTTTCAACTCACCTATAATTCCGGCAATTTCTTCAGTGAATGTTGAAAATAATGGCTCATACACATCCTATATAAAAAATTAAGGCAAGCTCGGGGTTTGCACTTTACAGTAGTTTAATTAAACATATACATATGCAGGATATGAATAGGCGATTAATTTCAACATTCACTGAAGAGGATGCCGGTTTAATGGGTAAGTTGAAAATGAGGCAAGAGTAAAACCCAGTGTTTTCTTTGGCGTGTATAAGTGAGACGTGTCTCACAAAATCGTTGCATATGGTCCAAAGAGGGTACTGATTCCTGCTTCAGTATAACTATTTCATATCAACTAAAATATCCATGACTTACGGATTCTCCGTAAATATAGTAGAAGGGTTATGTGAAGTGGGACAAAACATATTTTGGGTACTCAGATACTCACATGTTATATTTGCATGAGGAAGTAGAAGTCTTCAGGAACGATAAACACTCTTTCTTTTTCTTCTACTATAATTTTCAAGTAATGACGAATCTAATTCTCAGCCCTGCCGGAAATTGCAGTGGCGGATTAACGCGAGCAATAAATTTGATATCGAAATTCAATCAGGTTTTTTGAGAAAACGACTGCATTTTATGAGAAGTTGCTGAGTATATTGTAACGTTTTTATTTTCTCTCACAGCATTTGTGTTGAAAACGTTACTGTATGTTACATTCCACACTATAATATCATAAGGGTAGACAGTATAATACATAATTATTTCAAAATCACGAATCAAGATAAGTAAGTGGTTGATTCATTTCATGCGAACACTTATAAGGTATTATTGTCTCTCCCTGTATTCAGCGAACCACCTCTAACCTAACCAGTCTGATGAATAAATATAATTTATGAAGTATTTTTGATAAGTTGTTAGACAATTCCCATGAGAATGTCTTCCTATATTTAGTATTATAGAAATAGTGCTATATTTATTCATTTATAAATTGTTAGGTTGGGATGCTAAATAATCAGGTTCATAATTTCTTCTATATTTCTAATATTCATTGATCAAGTGATATCGTCCATCTCTTTCCAAAGATTCTCTCCGAAATCCCACACAGAATACCTAAAATTATTTTGTTCTGAGACTTCGTTGCCGTATTTGACAATATCGAGCGATATGTCGATTGGATAAGGGACTTGCGCACTAGGGATTAGCTCGACGCGCGCACGACCTGTAGACACGACGGGAAACGTCCATTTTGGTCCATTTTTGTGACTTTCAAAAAAAGGCAAACGATGGGTCGATGAACAAGCTCTGTTGAATCTGCAGACATCACGATTTGTTTATGTGCTCAGAGATATATGTTTTGAACTAGCAAACCATTTTTATAGTCATCACATGCTGGTTTGTTAGCTTAGAAACCCTCTCTGTTGATGTGAGGTGAGTAAATCAGATTTAATTTCATCTGTTTTAAAGGTTGCATTGCAATCTGGTGATTTCACTGTAATGAACCTTCGTTCATTATTGTAGGGTCCTTTGGAGCGGCTACCTTTCCTAGTGAAGTAACTTTTCCTTTGAAGCGGCTATATTTTCTGGTGAAACTACATTTTTTTGGTGAAGCTACGTTGTCTGGCGAGGCTATGATCTTTTTGGAGAATCTACAATACATTTTTTATGTGCTCCCGTATGTCCTGTAGGCACAAGGCTTCCAGCATTTTTGAGACAAAATTAGTCGATGAAGGATGTCGAATAACGAAGGAGAGTATGCTTTCTCTATGTGATGTCCGGTTCATGCTACTCCACGTTCCAAATCATCTGATTCGATATCTGCCCAGTTCAAGAAAACAATAACTATAGGATGACAGGCCAGTTATAAACATAATTTCAATTTTAATTATTATACCGCAATTCACTGAAATATCGAACAACAATTTGAGTTTTATAACAACATAATTATGTTAATGCTCAGACCCTATTTGAAAAGCCATATGTAGATACACTACCACAGATAAACCGTACAAAAATTCATGAATTTCTGGGTTTAATCCTCTTAGGTAAGTTTGGTTTTCATTTTCGATACTGAAACATATTTGAAAGCAATTTCAAGTGGGTCTATTACGAAATATCTTCAGTTAGAGCATTTTATGTACATTTAATACGGTAGGTATAGTTGAAAGTCATTTATATATTGCTAAAAATGTACTACAACAGATATGCACTTTCATATTTTTCAAAACGACGAATTGGCTGATTAAAGTTTTTAAAAGGGTATAATTTTTTATTTCTTTGTTGTAATCACTCTCCACTTTTCAGGTTCTGATCAAATTTCCCTAGCGAACATCCACTAAAAAAAATCAGTGACGTCCAATTAAATTTAATATTGTTTATATCAATTTCAAAAAATAAAAAAAAAGGGGAAAAAATAACAATCACCCTTGACCTAATGCCACCGATGAAGAGCTGCCGTCAGCACCGTTGACGTAGCTTTTACGTAAGTAAAAGGTGCGTTATAATATTCCTTTTGGAGAATTGAATTATATTTCGCCTTGTTGAAATTGTTTCTTGATAAATCTTAGATTTTCCGAAACAGCAGCAAACAAATTATGATTATTATGAAAATTGAGTCAAGCTCGAGGTTTGCACTTTACAATAGTGTAATTAAACATATACATATACAGGATATGATTAGGCGATTATTTTCAACATTCACTGAAGAGGATGCCGGTTTTATGGGTGAGTTGAAAATGAGGCAGGAGTAAAACAATTTTTTTTTTGCATGTGTAAGTAGGACCTGTCACATCACTTTAAATTGTTGCATATAGTTCAAAAAGAGTATGGGTTGCTGCTTCAGTATAATAATTCGATATTCACAAAATTATTCACACATCTCGGTGAAGTGCGACAAAACACATTTTAGGTGCACAAATACTCTCATATTATGTTTGCATGAGAAGGTAGGAGTCTTCAGAAACGATATGACCTTTTTCTTTTTCTTGTCCGATCATTTTTAGCAGAGTTATGACCAATCAAATATTCGGCTCCGCCAGAACATTCAGTGGCGGTAGGCATGAACCTGAAAGTTGATGTTGGCGTTCAATCACGTTTTCTGAGGAAACAAGCGCATTTCATGAGAAATAACTGGGAATAATTTTTGTGGAGAATTTAATTGTCTTTCACCTTGTTGAGTTGTTTTTCCGATAAATCATATACTTACCAAGATAACAGCAAAATCTATTTATCTATTTATAAACAAAAAATATATATATTCCCCCGGAATTTTGGTAAACAATTTTTTTTCGTTTTTACCATGGTCCCAACTACTAGCATACCAAGTTTGATGGTGCTACAATCGATCCTCGTCTCAAAACCCAATCGTACTGGATAATAACGAAAGTAATGAAATGCAAAATTTGTAGTAATTCTTGGAAGTACCATTAAAAAACATCCCAGAACTATTAAGGCGCGTCCTCATTGATTTGACATTATCGATCGACAAAGTCGAACAACAATATCGTTCAACACAGTTGTCTAGGTAGCATATCTATATGATATTCGACTTTGTGTTCAGTCCAAACCAAAATAATATGAACTTAAAAAAAATCTGTTTAGCTTTTTATTTAAAAGCGCTGAAAAGAAGAAATCAACTTCTGGAGTATATATCAAGCTCTTTTTAAAGTTGTATCACTCCTCCTTTGTGGCAGTGCCCCAGGAGTCAAAATTATATGCCGATGAAGTTTTCTAAGACGTCTAAAATTATTTTCGCATCAATTTGCCATTCGCTATCCTCATCAACAACTTGATTTGTTTTTTTATTCTATTTACAGCAAAATCAAAAATGAAGGAAATGATGTACAAGTGATATACAGTGCATGCCAGCAGCGATGGATCCACAAACATTTCCGAAAAATTAACGTGAAAAATCACGTGGGTATTTGCATGAGAGGTTAGACAAATTTTGCGTTTTAGGAGACAAGAAAATTAGTACACAAACAGTTGTTTTGATTACTAATCCGAAGACATTTTCGACCTATTTCACCTACTACTATTATTTATTGGAAATGTCAGCAGTACCATCGCTACTAGCGTGTATATCAGTTGAAATGATAGAGTGCATCACTTGAAATGATCCTTTGTATGTAATTTTGTTAATTAATTATTGATGTAACTATCGATTTTTCAAATTTCACACTTCTACCTCAGAAAGTAAGGAAGTTACGAGAGTGTTTTCATTGGAAGAGACACCTAATATACAGAACTCATTTCTTTGAGTTCTGCAGGATGAATATACGCCGTTCTCCAGGATGTGAATTCAGATTGTGAGGTTTTTGTAGCAATAACTTGTTTTATTTCAAGTTGAACTTATATATGGTCACATAACATGAGTTTTCTATCAGACTTTTTTAGAGAACCAAAAGAGATATCACTCTGATAATGAATATGATTATAATTTAAAAATATTTTAAAATATAATTATAGCACGCATTATATTCTTCTGTAAGGCTATGTCGGTTTTGGGAACGATGAATAAGTGTTTTATTTAAGGCTTTTATCCAGCTTTATGATAAATTTAATATCTAGCAGATTAGCTGAAAATCTGTGGAATGAATTTTTTTCATTTTTTTGCGAATGCCACGGTTTAAATGATACAAGATTTGAGGTATGGTATTTTAATGATTTCTCCAATTAACAATAATTCCTTTGAAATCGCAGATGTGATCTATAGGGTTATTGTTCATAGAAGTTTCTCGATCCGTTATTGGGTAATTGTGTGGTTATCACTTGTTTCACGGAACATCCTGTATTTTTTCCTTTTGCCTCCTTTGAATATAAGGAATACATTGTTACGTGGCAGTCGATACATACATCAAATTTGCATTATTTTCAATCAAATCGGTGAAGATCCTGCTTTCGATACGATTCGACTTCAATCTCGGGGGTCCGACTTTAATTTTGGTGGTCCGACTTTAATTTCGGGGGTCCGACTTCAATCTCGGGGGAACGGCTTTAATCTCGGACCACTGAGAATAAAGTTATAGCCCCGAGATTGAAGTCGGGGTACGAGATCAGAGTCGATGTTCCGAGATTAGAGTCGGGGGTCCAACTTTAATGTCGGTGGTCCGACTTTAATATCGGGGGTCCGACTTTAATGTCGGGGGTCCGAGATTAAAGTCGGGGGTCCGACTTCAAAGTCGCGGGTCCAAGATTGAAAGGTCAGGGGACCGAGATTAAAGTCGAGATTTCAAATGAAAATTGCTCGTGGCCCTTCTACGCCTTCGTACATCTTCTATTCCGCCACGTTCTCGTGTTTTTAAAAAGAAAATTTCAACAAATTTGCCTTAGCTCAACGTGGAACATTGGGAGGAATACGAAGTTAGTGTATCTAGTTCACGTCTTTATGTGTGGATGGATGCTTGACTGAGGATTAAGAGATGTACAAGTCTTTGTGGTTTGAAGACGGAGCAAGTGTTATTGAAAAATGACACCTAAATTACTGTACAGAATATGAGACTCAAAAACTGATGAATAATAATTATTGTTATTTACAATATTCTCTTTTGAGTAAAATAACTAATGTCTTCAACAAATGATTCACTCACATATCCATGTCAGGGCAAAAGCTAAGACCACGCCCGTAGTGTGGCGTTCACGAGCGCCATCCTAACTCCAGCCCAACCAACAATACCCAAATTGCATGATTTACAAAATCACAATAACATTTCTGCAATTTGTTCCCAATCAGCTTGTCAAGAAAGAACCAGGATAGCTAATAGACGTAATCCTATGAATAGGAAAAATTGGGTCGAAAATACAGCAGAGAACAACTAGTTTCCTGGCTAATACCACGACGAACGTTGAATTACATCTAATGAAATTCCTTGCAGAGTTCCTAAAAGGCTATATCTGCAATTGATATATAATAATGTTCATTGAAACATTTGAACCACCTATAGTTCGATTTCTAGTTTTGCCTCTACACGGAAGTTTATTTAATGTAATTCAACGTTCCCGGTGGTATTAGCCAGAAAAGTAATTGTTCTCTGATGAATTGTCCACCCAATTATCCCCATTTTATAGGATTACGGTAATGAGCCGTCTTGGTAGGGAAGGACACTTCGTTTCTTTCTTGACCAGCTTATTGTGAACAAATTTCAGATTTCTCCACATATTTCTGTGTCTCAATTAAGTCAAAAGTTTCATCAACGAAGTTAGACTTGCTATTCACATTTACGAAAATTCCCGAGATAGATTCTGTAAAGCTCTTTAAGCTTTACTGGTTATTTTGACACCCGAGTTCTAGAATGTCTCGGGAGCCACTTCTGGTTAACGCGGACGAATTAATTTGGTGAATAGGCAATTATAGAATGTTGTTTCACGTGGGTCATTGTGGGTGCAGCCCACCAGAATGATCATATGCCCGATAGTATTGTCGGCTCCCTTACTATCCAACAAGAATCTGGAACTGAAATCTTCAACAAATACCTTTAGTTGGATTCTTGAATCTCTACATCCTCTGAAAGATATCTCCGACTGCAAGGTTTCGTTATTCCCAGGGAGGAGTCGAAACTTGGGTTTCCCTCTCTGGTCATTCTATATGTTGTCTTTATCGCTATACTTTTCACTACTGTATGGAGTTAGGCTTAGGATTATCTCCGTAGCGGCCGTTGAGCATGTGCTCATTGCACCTGATTTTCTTCGGATTTTCCTCAGTGGTGAATCCGAGTTTGTTTTGAAACAGGAACCATACGTTGATAAGAAAAAAGTGATGAGGACTGTGGTGAAGTAGGGCTCTCTGTAATAACATTATTCAAACGGAGGAGAAAAAGAGGGTTCAAGCCACCCCCCATGTTAAATCGAAAGCCAGAGTTAGTTCAACAGGTCAAATACATGGGGGTGGTCCTGGACCCCAAACTTTTATGAAGGCTGAATGTAGATAGGGTTGTACAAAAGAAAGTCGGTGGCAATCCTATGGCAACTGACGAGAATTGTAGGAAAAAGGTAAGGAACCCACCAAGAGATTATGTGCTAAATATACACAACAGTCGTGATCCCAAATATCCAGTACGGGTCAGCGATAAGGTGGCTACAGAGAAGCGCAATCGACCGAAAGCTGAGCAAGGTGGAGAGGTTGGCCTGCATAGCAATCACGGGTCCCGCCGCTTCCAGTTTGGATCAATGAATAGGCAATGGCGGCCCATCTGAGTATGCGGACTGGGCGTCTGAGTTGATGAAGAAGTGACGACAGATCATGCGGAAATTGGGCAGTTGGTGGAACAGGAGATTCTCATTCCTCCCCCCATATTGGAAAACGCACAAGATATAATGCAAGAGAACAATGGAAACCTAAAAAGGTAGAGTTAAACATCGGAAGCCTAATATGTTAAACGAATGAATCGCATTCGACCGCCGACTAGACTTCGGGCATCTACCTAGAAAAAAGAGGTTTACGAAAGAACTACGCTTTGAAATTAAATTCCGAGCTGAAGTGTTTGCCATCCTTACCGTAGCTATGAGTCTAGGAAAGAGATGGCAGATGAACTTGTCAGAACCTGTTCCGCGACGCCGTTCTGTGGAGCGGAGCCTGTACTATAGGCATCGCAAGAAGCTATCTCCTCTAACGATCGAGTTGAAGAACTGCATAAACTTTTGAAGGATACCGCTTATTGCAAGTAGTCCAAAGACGTTGTAACCGGCCTAGCATCAAACCTCTCTATAGGAACACTATCAGGACACAACAGGCTAGGCAGACACCTATCACTAACAGGCACAGAAGACAACAGGGACTGGTGAAAAGGGGCAATTAGGGCCTACTTGATTGGTGGCAGCAGCGGCCTCGCCAAGTTCACCACTACTACTAAGGAAGAAATACCTCAGGTTTCAACGTGCGATTCCAAGCACGCTCCATAGTTATAATATTAGGTCTGTTTAAGTAGGTGAGTCACAAAGGTGACAGTAGTCAGTGTTACTTGATTTCAGTAGCTATCGACAGTACCTAACTCATTCGACTCAGTCTTCTGTTTCGAGAACAATAGTTATTTATTATACAAGGGAAAAAAGTATTAGATTTTAGCTCGATGTTGTGTTGTCTCCCGACGCGAAGCGTAAAAACCGAGAGCTAAAATCTTTCATTTTTCCCGTGTATAATAAACTATTTTTTTCTGTGAAGAGAAAAACGACGATTTAATACTGGAAAAAATCAACAACCATTTAATCTACATATACAAACACGGTTCATAACCACATCGATAGGATTGCGGCTTACTACGCCATAGGTACTTGGTTTACATCGACAGTTAGGCGTCTTTTTTTCATTTTATCAGCTTTAATGTTATAGTACTGTGCAGGTTGACCGAGTAGGTAGGAGGTTGGGTTAGAGCCACAAGCTGAACATCGGATGCGTGCGTGATCAGCTTTTGCAATAGCAAATATCTATGTATATATCCGGGAAAAAAGTAACTTCATGAAAAGTCATATTTAAGTACATGTCAACAGAGATAAAATGTCAAA
The DNA here is from genome assembly GCA_958298965.1 of Chrysolina haemoptera. Taxonomy (NCBI): domain Eukaryota; kingdom Metazoa; phylum Arthropoda; class Insecta; order Coleoptera; family Chrysomelidae; genus Chrysolina; species Chrysolina haemoptera. The sequence continues at coordinate 18,094,484 of OY282589.1, read as the reverse complement.
CTTTTTTCCATCACAGAAAAAAGTATTTTTTGTACCTGCCTGTGTGGTTGCTTGACGCTCTCCTGTACTATACATTCTTAACAATTATTCTGTACCTACGACACTTTCGTGTATTCACTCGTAACTACGAGGAAATATCTACATAGATTCATCATCTCTATGTATAGGAAAGCGCCGCCCTTCTCTTTCATCTAAACTGATATGGAGCTAATGATTTCAAAGAAGTTTCAGCATGACAAATGATTTTTGCAGATCATACAAAACACAGCGCAAAATGACAGTTAACGTCGTAAGTTGTTTTCGAATAAACTTACTATGAACGCAAACATTATTCTTTGGAGCATAAATCACATTTGATCAATAGGTACCATGCAATACCTGTCAGATGATCGATTGACGAAAATGCGTAAAATAATTCATACGTTAACACCACACAATGTCACTCACCTACTCCTACCTACCTAAAAATGACAGATCAAGTAAACAATTTCGACTATAATGGGAGTCGTGGGATCATATGAATTGAACATCGACAGTTCGTAGGCAGAGAGTTGAAATATAGACATTCGATTCAGTCAGTGTTCAGTGGCGCATCTAGATGGGTTGGTGTAAAAAATAACCATACAAATCTTTACGGATCACTCTGGAATTTCACAGGTGTGTTTCCACATGATAGACTAGCACCTATTTTGTTTTCGTTAATTACGCGCAAGTTATATAATACAGAGGTGGTGCTGTAGGTTTTCCGGGTTTTCCTGCAGCTGAAAAATGAATACGCCACCACAAATCAGTAAGTCGCTTCGGAGTGCCATTGCAAATAATAATAATAGCCGTCCTCTACCCGCACAGGCTATGCATTTGGGTACACTCTACGAGTGTTTATGAGGAACTATTACTTATTATTATTAAAATTATTTGTGTCATTGTTTTGAGTCCTTGAATTTTTGAAGTTATAAATCGATACCCTAGAAGGCAGAAAAGGAGTTAACCTATGTTGAGAAAATTTGCATTGATTTCAGGATATTCAATGGGTGGTTAGCTTCCCACCCATCTTGTGTGGGATGTGAAGAATCTCATATAATTTGGATTGAACTTCTTTGAGGTGAATCGTTTATTCCATAAATACTCTTCCGTTTGTCAAATCCGAATAGACTCATCACCTTGTGGGTTAATTTAATGATATTTAGAGTTGCGTTGAAAAGATAGGTATTATTTTTCACTATTAGGTACTTATTTTCTACCAAATATACAACAACCAATAAATTTATTATATACAGTGAACATCTAGCGATGATTCAGAATTCAGCCTGGAAATACCTGGTGGTACGGCGGGTTATAGTGAATATTTGGAGAACTCCAAATATTTTTGTTCGAGACAACTAGTTCCCGAAAACCTGTATCATACAGACTTAGAGCTTGTTGATGGAATATCTTCAACTATTCCTAAAATTTTATTTCTCAATGTCAACCATTCACACAGTCCTAAGTCATCCATGTTGTATTTTCTTAAACTACTCGAATCAAAACCACTTCACCACTGTTTGAAAGTCTCAAAATAAAAAATTTCTCGGCTGAAAAATCATACTTGAAGCAGCACTTTGTTTGCAATCCCCGTAAATAGCAAACCAGTAAAAGGTTGTGTATTGTCTTGACATCAGTGAGTTGTCAAAGGAGCAATGTCCAAATTGAAAAAAAAGTACAGTTTCCAGTTATTGTCTCTTTCATTTCGCTACTTTCGTGAAAGTATTATTTTTTGTGAAATTCTTCATGTTGCTGAGTTTTAAACATTGTTGAAGGAACTTCCTCACACTTGTAAACACAGGGTTAAGTGGAAGAGCGAGACACTAAGTGCTATTTGAACTTCGCCTTTTTGTCGCAATTAATTATTGTTCATTTTTCTTCTGTAATCTTCCAAAAAATGCTTGATATTGTGGCAAATAAAGACATGTATTATTATTATTATTATTATTCTGTACAGTACAGTGAATTCTCCTTCGTATTTTATACTATATTCTATTCCATATTTATTAGTTTGAATCCTAATTTTTTGGGGAATTTCCAAATAAATATTCACGAATCCATTTAGAACTAATTCGTCTTTGGCTTTTTCTCTTCCTTTCTGCTCCTGCACAAAAGTGATAAAAGTTTTCCCAATACAATCATCAGTATGAATCCAAATCCAAAAATTACTGCAAATACATCCAACAAATAATACTGATACCAATATAGGTCCAAATAGGCAACTCTCAAATGTTTAGCTCCATTATGTCTAATGACATACTCCACCCAATAGACAGCAGTGTCTATTGTTTTTACTTGTGTGTCGTGCATTATACGTGATCTGGCTTGTATGGTTTCAGAGTACCTGTGAAATAAATGAAGAATAGGTCAGAAAACATTATTGAAATGGAAAAAAAATTCGCGAGTGTGTTGATCAAAAATGTACATTAGAGACATATTTGGTAATCTTAATGAGGAGTAACAGAGTTGAACTTTTTCAGAGAACGAAATCTAGAGAATTTAGTGCATAATGGTTCCCTTAGGAGATATCTTCAGTAGAATTCCGATTCCCATACTGGTTTCGTGCACGATTGATAGACCCTGGATGTATTACTTCCCGTACTAGTCTGGAAAATGCTCGAATTTCAATATAAATATTAATATAAATGAGAATTAGAATGTTTCTGTTAGAACCTAACTTCTGTTCGAATTCCAATATTTAATACAAATAAGAATTAAAATGTTCCAAATGTTCTTCTACAAAGAAACATAATAAATAAATGTGTCCCAATTTGTTATTCTACACGGTTGCCGAAAAAATTGTGTACGCAACACGTACGAAAATAGTTTTTTTAGATACGCAGATATCCACTCTGTCAAAACGTACTTGTTACGTAAATTACTATTACAGTCTTTCAATAGAAAAGCAATCACTTTTTATCGAAAAAATCACAAATTTTTCCATTTTTTTAAAAATAGGAGAACAGCAAACGAAACGAAATGGAAAAGTGAGGTTATTTCTTCTTTCTCTACGATTGAGTTTGTTTCAGCTCCAGGGTCTGTCAATTGTCCCGAAACCAATAGGCACTTTCAGCATTGAAACTTAAAGGTGTTTTCGACATAAGAGTGATTGTGGTCCCATGGCCTAGTGTCAATAGGGGAAAATAACTTTTTTTTTCAATGTGAAAGAGGGTCACGTGGGACCTGGATTCAAGGGCGGGCCTTCCGATCTCTATCCAATATCGCTCGTTTATGAAAATCGGCCAAGCTTCAAATATTTTCAAAAGCAATTTTAACTGTTGTTTGTGACAAAACGAATACTGTTTCAATTATCCGCGCCATCCATGTTTGAAAGGAAAAACTTCATTTTCCCACGTCGAAGTGCGCGTATGTCGAAAGAAAAAAAGAACCGATCAATTATATAAACAGTCCGACTGGATAGCTGTCAATGTCAAGAAGCAATTCAACTAATTCAAGCAACATTCACGACGAGTACAGTCAAATACAGTTGTTCTTTTCATCAAATGAATAGTTATTATCGAGCCGAGTTTATTTGGAGTAACATCCACCCATCGACAAGTTCAAGCCTGAACATTTGGTCCAGCGAGCCGAATTGAAATTCAGTGAGATTCTGCGATAACAGAGCATTCTGATTGTGTTGCCGATTGCCTATTTACGAAGTCGAGTCCGGACAAGTTAGCAGAAAGAAGTTAGCGACGAACAATCTGAAGAACTCAAAGTGAGTCTGTTCCTTTTTCCCGATTCCTTTGTCATTCAAATTACCTGTCTCGTTCTGTGTTGAAATAGTCAAAAAATGTCAGACGATAACGATCAAATTGGTCAACAAACCGATATTCAAAGAAAATTAAGAGATTTAAAACATAAACGAGGATCAATAAAAGCGAATATTACGCGATGTAGTACTTACTTAAGTAAATTAGATTTGCAAAACGTCAGTAAAAGATGTTTTTTAGAATTACAAAGTCGACTTACTAATCTAAATCCGTTTATACACGATTTCAATTCCGTACAAGAAAAAATCGAATTTCTAACGGATAATGCAGATACCAAACAGAGCGAGAGAGATAATTTTGAATCCGATTAATATGATATTTGCTCCATTACTAGGAAGTAATGTCACATTGACAGTACAGCCTACTTTAAATTTGGAAATTTTTAGTGTGAATATAATGAATGGATTGAGTTTCGCGATTGTTTTCAGGCGATCGTCGGAAAGAACTCGACGTTGTCAAGTGTTCAGAAATTATGCCACCTAAGAAAATGTTTGAACCGCGACGTTTTAAAAACTATCGAATCCCTCCCTCTTACAGATGCGAACTACGAAGTTGCTTGGCAAGCTCTTTCAAAACGATACGAAAAAGGTAAACGAATTGTTGAGACGCATGTTAGAAAAATTATAAACTTCCCTTGTTTAACAAAAGAGTCGTCAAAGGATCTACGAAACTTGTACGATACGATAAATAATAATTTACAAGCTTTGCAGATTCTACATCAACCCGTGGACACATGGAACGCCATATTAGTACCCATTTTAACAGTCATCAAAAATCAAAACGCGAATACGAACCTTTTTATATCCAAGAAATGGATCGAAAACCCAGCGATAATTTGAGTGCTTCGGTGAAGAGTTTACTTGACATATTTAATAAAAGATGCGATTTATTAGAAAGCCTAGAAAAATATAAATCGGAGTTGATTAGGCCAACAGCAATCAAAACGACCCGCAATGATTATAAATATAATTATTAATATTTGTACGTCTAGTGAATTTTAAGTTAGATTAATCTCGCAGCATTATCACCACACGTGCAATTGGGTTGTTCCCTGGTGCTTGTTTTTGCCAGGTGTATTTATGTTATTAGAATTTTTTTTTATTACTTATTGTTTTTTCTAGTTATTTCTTGTTTTTTGGGTGTATCGTTGATTATTGTGAATGCATTCTTTGAAAATCGGCTTTGCTAATGCTAGATCATTACTATTCTCTATACACGATGCTACACAAGTTATTGTGCAAAATGATTTTGACATTTTCCTAATATGCGAGTCCTGGTTAAAGAGTACCATTGATAATAATTTTATAAATATACGGAACTATAACCTATTTAGAGCCGACAGAAATCGGAATGGTAGAGGATTATGTATATATAGTATAAATAAAATCCACTCCGAGATAATCGTTAGCAGGCAGGATTGTATTTGGGAGCAGATGTGGATAAAAGTCAATGTAAATAAAAAGTCGTACGCCATAGGTGTTGTTTACAAACCTCACGAGCAAAACACGAGTAGTTTTTTGGATGAGTTTGAAGATAGTCTTATCTCTATATACCCTACGGTTGATAATATTATTTGCATGGGTGATTTTAATCTAAATTTACTTGATTTTGAAAATTCAAACGTCAATAAGTTCAACTCAGTTTTAGAATCGCTGAATTTGCGTCAATTGGTTGATGAACCTATGAGAATCACGGCAACATCTGCAACTCTTCTAGATTATGTAATAGTCCCAGAGGGTTTTCAATGCGAAAAAGGTATCATGCAGCCGGTGATCTCGGATCACTCTATGGTTTTTTGCAAATTCCAAACTGATTTTAATATACAGGCAGGGCCAAAATTTATAACTTACAGGAACTTTAAAAATTTTGACGAAGATAGTTTTCGTCATGACCTTCTCAGCACATCATTTTTTAGAATATATGATCAAGAATCTATAGATGATAAAGTTTCCTACCTAGTAAACTCGTTGAATAATTTGTTCGATAGGCACGCTCCGATTGTAACTTCAAGAGTTACAAAACCTAAAGCACCCTGGCTAACGTTTCCCATGATGGCTGAGAGAGACAAAGCACTAAATAAATATAAGAGAACAAAATTAGCTGTTCATTTTCAATCATATAAAGATTTACGTAATTACACATTTCAATCAATTAAAAGAGAGAAAAGAGCATATTTCACGCAACAATTTCGTAATACTGTTAGTCCAAATGATATGTGGAAAACTTTACGATACAATAAATTTCTACCTCAGAAAAATGTTGACATACCTGATATGATAAGCGATCCAAATGATATTAATAAATTTTTTATCGAGTCTATTCCCCAAACCAAACCATCTGATGAAATAATAAATTTTTATAAATCTAGCACGCTTACTGACTCTGTGTTTACTTTTCATGAAATCAATGATTTATTTATCTACGAAGCAATTTGTGGTATAAAGATTAGGGCTAAGGGTTTTGATGGATTGGGTATTGATATGGTCAAATTATGTTGTCCACATATTATTCCCTACGTAACGCACATAATAAATTTTTGTATAACCGAAAATGTATTTCCAAACGCATGGAGAAAGGCGATTGTAAGGCTTTTACCAAAAAAAAAGGCACCCACTGGACTCAAAGACCTGCGTGCAATAAGCATTTTGCCGGCGCTGTCAAAAATTTTGGAAAGGGCTCTAGAAACCCAAATCAAGGATTACCTATGTAACCAGTCTCTAATTCCTTCAATTCAATCAGGTTTTCGTAAGTTTTACAGCTGCACCACTGCGTTACTTCACATTACTGATGATATAATAAAAGCTACAGATAAAGGACAGGTAACAATGTTGGTGCTATTAGATTTTAGTCGAGCTTTCGACACCATTAACTATGATTTACTGGTTGGCATGTTAAAATACATGGGTTTTTCCAACAATGCTTATAAATTGATAGAAAATTATATTAAAAATCGACAACAGCAGGTATGTATAAATGGTGTTTGCTCGGATTATATGTCGCTGAGATCTGGGGTCCCGCAAGGATCCATACTTGGTCCATTATTGTTCTCCATATACTCTTCCCATATTCTTACCAAAATCCAAAACTGCAATGTGCATCTCTACGCTGACGATACTCAGTTATACTACAGTTTCAAGCCTCAAGAACTAGAAAATGCATGTGCAGCTATAAATGAGGATTCAAGGAATTTTATTAATTATGCCACTGATCACTGCCTGCTCATTAATTCAACAAAATCTAAAGTCATGTTGTTTGGAGGTAAATATCATAGGCAAACGTTACCTAAGGATATAAATATTAATATAAATAATGAGCAAATGGCGTTAGTTGATGAAGCAAAGAATCTAGGCGTAGTAATGGATTCTGACTTGAGGTTCGAAAAGCATATCAAATTATTGATACAGCATGCTTATTCTAACATCAAGTTGATCTATGGAAACCGACATCTTTTTCCTATAAACATAAAAAAGATACTCTGTGAAACTCTAGTTTTGTCGTTATTTAATTACGCGGATGCTCTATATGGACCTAATTTAACTGTACAATACAAAAACAAAATTTAGAAAGTTCAGAATTCATGTCTACGTTTAATTTTTGGAGTGCGCAGACGGCAAAGAATTTCGCATAAACTAGGGGAAATTAGATGGCAGAATATGGAGAACAGGAGGAAGCTACATTTTGCTAATCTATGTCATAGCGTTATTGTCAATAAAAAACCTGCGTATCTTCATCGTAAAATTATTTATCGCACTGATATACACAACATAAATATTAGAAATAGAGGACTATTGAGTGTTCCTTCCTTTGCTACAGAAACTTTCACACGCTCGTTCAGTTACCAAGTATATAGCCTTTACAACGGAATATCTTCAGAACTTAAAAGCCATAGTGTTAAAAAATTCAAAGATCATTTTAAGACTCATCTATTGCATTGTCAGAAATAAATACTTTACTTCTGAAATTTCGCATAAAGTAACTTATGAAGTATTAAGATTTTGATGGAAGATATACTCTATTGATCCAGTTGAATTTTCAAGTTTCATTTACTTTCCGAACTGTCGTTGCTCGTGTTTTGGGCGTACATAGGTGCGTAAACATATCTATAGGGTTTCCAGGGTGTTATATGGGCTTGTAATCTATAGTGTATCCAGGGTGTTATATGGACTTGTAGTCTATATAGGATTAATCGTAAATCATATGCTGTTTCTTTTTTTTTTCTTTCCTGAGGATTGCATTCGCAATAAGTAAATAAATTGTAAGTATATCAAATTAGTACACATCTCTGTTTTTGGGTTAAGTCGAAGAATATTTTTGATGGTGTCTAACACTCATCAAAAAATAAACTTCGCCCTTTATTTTCAATAACATTTAGGCTAGTTATCATTATTTTTGTATATTTATTTGAAAATAATAAAGACGATTATTATTATTATTATTATTATTATCAATCTGCATCTAGCAACCATTTGAATAAGGGCACATTTTCCTGTTACTTTTGCAAACGCGATCACACGATTTACAAGTGCGTTGATTTTCTGAAACTTAGTGTTCCAAACCGAATTAAAGAAATAAAAAGACTCAAATATTAAATGTAAAAAATGTAACAGGGCTCACAACACCCTTTTACATATAGAAAAATCCATCAACACCGCCAAGCTGGAAGAAACCATCAACGAATCACAAAAAACGATTGCTTCAGCTGACATTCAAACTATTCCCGAAATTACCTCGTCCAGTGCTCTAGTAAAATCATGCTTTGACGATATTTCCCGAGAAAAAAGCGTTTCTCTGTTTATTGGTTCGCAAGTCCTTTTGTCTACCGCCATTATTTTTGTGCAAGACTATGAAGGTCGATTACACGAGTGTCGAGTGCTTTTAGATAGTGGCTCGATGATGAATTTTATTCGGGAAGAGTTTGTTAATGAATTGAAACTTGAAAAATTTTCGATAAATCATTCGATTACAAGCGTAGGCCAAGTTTCTTCTACAGTGCGATTCAACACTAATGTAATTATCTCTGCAAGAGATAACACATATCAAGCCAAATTGTCTTGCCTAAGATTACCACACATTACAAGTAATATTCCTTTAATTTCATTCAGAAAAGATTATATTGAACTTCCTAGTAATGTGAATTTAGCAGATACCGACTTTAACATTTCTAGATCCGTCGACATTTTATTAGGAACAGGAGTATTTTGGGAACTAATAAATTCAGAAAAATTACAACTTAAAAATTCGAGATTAATTTTACAAAGTTCCAAACTTGGATGGTTAGTATCTGGTGAAATATCGAATAAATTACCTCTTGAGTCGATTAATTGCTTGAACACGATTGATTTAGATTCTCAAATTAAAAAATACTGGGAAATAGAAGAAATTATTTCCAAAAACCATTATTCTGAATCCGAAACTTTTTGCGAAAACCATCTTTTGCAAAAATTTTAGACGTAACGATAACGGAAGATTTATTGTTAAAATTCCTTTGAAGATAAACCATAACGAATTGTGAAATTCGAGAGAATTTGACTTAAAAAGATTTTTCAGTCTAAAGAAAGATTTTTAAATAACAAACCTCTATACAACGAATATGTTTATTTTATGGAGGAATATGAATCGATGAATCACATGAAAGAAATTTCTGTATCTCAAACTGACGAAGAATTAAATTATTATATTCCTCATCACGCAGTAGTCCGCGAATCTAGTTGCACTACAAAGTTGCGAGTAGTTTTTGACGCCAGCATGAAAACGACAAGTGGTTTATCACTGAATGATGTCCAACACGTCGGACCAACTATTCAAAACGATTTATTTACTATTATCATACAATTTCGATTATTTGAATTTGTAGTAACAGCTGACGTCTCGAAAATGTACCACCATATGGTACAAATCCACGATCATAGACCTCTTCAGAGGATATTTAGGAGAAACTCTCCATCTGACTAAATAAAATGTTACGAATTATGTACCGTCACCTACGGCACTGCTTCGGCACCGTTTCTAGCGATCAAATGTTTGCATCAACTTGCCATCGAACATCTAAAGCAATATCCCGATGCCAGTAACACGATAATGAATAACTTTCACGTTGACGATTTTTTATATGGTTCCGATTCAGAACAAATTCTGAATCTCTAAATTTCTCTAAATCTTTGAAATTTCAAAAAATTTTAGAGATTCAACGTGACATTATGACAATTCTAGGTAGCGCAGGTATGAAGCTGCGAAAGTGGTTGTGTAATAAACCTGATTTGATTAATTAATTCAAAATAAACAATGAATTGCCAGTTAGTATAATGACTATAGCCGAAAATGAATCATCAACAACTTTAGGAATTTCTTGGAATTCTACGAATGACACTATTCTCTATGAAAGTTCACTTTCCGATTTCAATAAAAATGAGCTAACCAAGCGTTCTATTCTGTCGCAAGTTGCGCAAATTTTCGATCCCCTAGGATTGTTAGGGCCAATTATAATTATAGCAAAGATTTAGATTCAAAAATTACGGCAAGAAAATTTGGGCTGGAACGATAATATTCCTGACAATTTACAATTACAGTGGCGACAGTTTCACGAAAGCTCAATTAATTTAAAAGATGTTAAAATTCCTAGACACGTAACGATTTCCAATAGAGTTTATTTGGAACTAAATGGCTTTGGAGACTCAAGTGAAAATGCGTACGGTGCGTGTGTATATGTACGAACAAAATGCAATAATGGCTCATACATTTCACGATTACTTTGTGCAAAAAGCGGAGTTGCTCCTTTAAAAAGATTAACACTCCCGCGATTACAATTATCGAGTGCTCTTCTTTTACAATTAATTGACAAAATTGGAAGACGTTCGTTGCTAACCGGGTTAGTAAATTCAGCGAATAACTAATATTGAAGATTGGAACCATGTAAGTTCCAGTGAAAATCCTGCTGATTTGATATCGCGAGGTACAACAAGATTAAAACTGAAGGATTGTGAACTCTGGTGGCAGGGCCGTCCTGGCGCAGTCAAATTCAATTACCAGTGATCGATTTAATTTTACCAACCGACGAAGTACCCGAACAAAAAATTGTCGAATCGAAATTCTTTAAATTGTCAAAATTACAGTGAGTGACTGCTTATTGTGCGAGATTTATTTCGAACTGTAAAATAAAAAATAATGTTTTTCGCGCTTCAGGAGCGTTATCTGTGAATGAAATCAAAACCTCACTAAATAAATTAATTTCAATAGCACAAAGAGAATAATTGCCGAAAGAATACTTTAACTTATCAAATAAACAGTTCATACCGCAAAAAAGTAAATTATTGACGCCGAATCCCTTTATGGATGAAAATAACTTGATTCGCGTAGGAGGACGTCTCAAAAAGAGTTCATATTCATATGATAAAAAATTTCCGATAATCTTACCTAGTGACCACATCTTAACAAAACTTATCTTGAAAAACAAACACGATCGTTCATTGCATTGTGGATACTCAACGTTACTTTCATCCATAAGAGAAAGGTTTTGGCCGATTAGAGGAAGATACTTATCGAAGGGCGTAGTTCGAAATTGCATAACCTGCTTCAAGGTCAAACCGAGAACCACCGAATATTTAATGGGTAACTTACCAAAATCTTGAATTACCGCTAGTCCTCCATTTTATAATGTGTCTCGATTATGCAGGTCCGTTTTTATTGAAAGACAGAACCACTAGAAATGCAAAGCTGGTAAAGGGTTACATTTGTTTATTTGTTTGTTTAGTCACGAAAGCAATACATCTCGAGCTTGTATCAGATCTGTCAACCGAATGTTTTTTAGCAGCATTAAGGCGCTTTATTGGTAGACGAGGGAAGCCACTCAACATTTACTCAGATAATGCCAAGAATTTCGTAGGAGCTTCCAATCAATTGAAAGAAATGTTTGACTTTGTAAATAATAACTCTGACTCCATACGCGATGAACTGAGTAGCAAAAATATTTCATGGCATTTCATACCAGCAGGAACCCTATCATTCGGTGGCATATGGGAAGCGGGCATGAAGAACGTAAAGTCTCATTTAAGAAGAATACTGGGTAACGCGAATTTAGTAGTAGACTTGACAGTATTGCCGGAAGAATAAGAAACTTGCTTTCAACGGACAATTTATTTTACTCTTTAACAAAGAAGGCGAATTGTATTATCTTTGCATTTTATACTTTGTTCATATTATTTAATTTATAATATGTTGAAATAATGTATTTCAAGGGGGCCGGTATGTTTGTGACAAAACGAATACTGTTTCAATTATCCGCGCCATCCATGTTTGAAAGGAAAAACTTCATTTTCCCACGTTGAAGTGCTCGTGTGTCGAAAGAAAAAAAGAACCGAACAATTATATAGACATTTCGACTGGGTAGCTGTCAATGTCAAGAAGCAATTCAACTAATTCAAGTAACATTCACGACGAGTACAGTCAAATACAGTTGTTCTTTTCATCAAATAAATAGTTATTATCGAGCCGAATTTATTTGGAGTAACATCCACCCATCGACAAGTTCAAGCCTGAACAACTGTTTTAATTAGTCCACGAAATGTTCACCGGTCATTTCTGTCCAGAAAAAAAAAAGTCGGTTTTAGAATTCATTCTGAAAGTTATTATAAAATTTACCGGGGTAATACTGCCACACATATCTCGGTTATTCAGTCCATAAGTTGCTGGAGTAGATATGGATGCGTGATATACACCATATATTTTATGTATCCCCACAGAAAAAAGTCCGTAGGTGTCACATCGGTGACCTAGTCGACCATTCAATGGGGCCTTTCCACCGTCCCTGAAAATTCTCGTTAAGCCATTCTCGGACAGACCTGTAGTAGTGAAGGGATGTACCATCTTGTTGAAAGGTAACATCCATAGTAAATTCATTTGGGTTTGCCCCAACTACTTCCTGAGTACTGATGTAGATCTTATTTTGAAGCATAGTTAAATACAGATGCCCAGCTAAGTTTTCTACGTTAAATATTGGACCTATGATATGGTGACCCAAAAACGTGCGGATTTACTTCTGACCAATAAGGCACAATTTGCCCATTTACTCTTTCATTTAGAAAAAACGTACATTCATCACTAAAACAAATAGAGTTAATGTAACCGGGATGCTGGGTTGTGCGGTCAGACACGACCTCATACACACAAAAAATGCGAAAGACAGGTTTACCACAGATTCTCGATAGAAAAATTGTGGTACTTATGACTTTAGTTTTGTTACTATTCGATGCGTTAATGATTGAAACGTAACCTTATATAGGTAAATATCACTTCTGAAATTTGAAGATGATACGTGTAAATAGCGCTCGCAAATATGTTTAAAGTGACTTTATTTCAGAAACATAACTGTTAGTAGAATAACTCACCGCAGTTTTGTTACGCATAACCTCAGTATTAATGTAAAAATAAAAGTTGAAAAGTTTTGGACTACTCTTTTCAATTGTCACATTGGAGGGCTTATATTTCACTAAATATTTGTTGATATTCATTACAAACAAAATCATGAGTTACTGATTTTTGGATGAATCAAGTACCTCATGATGTGTGTTGATTATTGATAATGTATAGTTGTGCCGCTTCCGAAAATGAAAACAAGTAACAGACTTGTATTGTGTGTTTAATTTGACAGTTTGTCTTTGATAACTATCTGAACAAAGTATAAATTATTCATTAAATTGAATCTGACGTTTTATTCAAAATTGTTGTGTTTTAATCACGACGTTGCTATGGAAACTTCTTGATCTGCTTCCACGATTTGGTTAGCCGTTCATTAGAATCCGAAGTTGCCAGATCTAGCACGCCAGCAGTGAATATGAGGAAAGTCTGAACAGATAATAAACAAATGTATCTTATTCCCGAAGTAGGAATCATCTGAATTTAAATTTCTCAATCAACTTACGATGTTTAGGTGGGGTATACCCAAGTATCTGACAGATATCATCAATATAGAGATTATTATCAAGTGGTTTAGTCTCGAAATAGAAAATGATGGGTGTATTTTATTAGTCAGCAATTTGTCTTTGTGCAGTTTGTTTCTTGTTCTTCTGCGGATAAGTGATAGAATATTTGAAGGTCAGTATAACTTAGTTCAAATATCAATGTAGGTAGGTTAAAATAGATTTTTGGTACTTTATTACGGAATATTGTGTTTTTGTTGAATTTTGTTGTATCTATAATTATGTTTCAGTAACATCGAGAAATATTCTGAGACAGATTGCAAAAAACTTTGCAATTCCTGCCAGAGATTAAAATGGAAAAATTAACAGTATACAACTAGCAAAATTTTCAATAGAAGATAAACCATCATTTGATATATCAGTAAATATTAAGTTGAATTTTTCTCCATTTGCAAATGGTAGCTGTATTTTCAAATGTTTTTTTTTTCAATTAAGGATGTTCTTAGGAAGTTTTCCCATCAAATTTTAGAAAATAGTTTATCTTGAGAAAGATATATATTTTATTCCCTCTAGGATAATAAACGGAAAAACATGTCATGAAAAGAGATCCTTTATGATCACTGGATACTGTAACAAAAGAAAAAAGTTGATGAAAATGAAAATGATTCAAAGAAATAAAAAACCAAAAACTGTCTGTACGTGTCAAATGACGATATACAGGGTTTCCGAAATAATGCTAGGTATATATAATGCAATGAAGATTAAGAAACCCCTATTTCTTTATTTTGTCTTCACTCCATTTTATTGGGCCATATTGTGCCTTGAACTAGAACAGGAGAAAATGGTCGAAGGTCAAACCGAATTAGGTGGTAATTATATCATATGAAACGTGGAATAGGGAAATATTTCACCTGTGAGATATTGAAAAAAAAAACACATAAAGTTCTGTTTGCATCGGATTGGGATATTTCGAGTTATGATCTTCTCATGACTCCGATCAGTGCACCATTTGGGTCCCAAATAATTGTGAATTGTGATAAAATGAAAAAAATACCGGCCACAGATGCCTTGATTTTCATTGTTTATCTGTATTATCATTTTGTCATCGTCATTCAGGAACGCCCTGTATATGAGAGTTTTTGTCGATTTTCTGCTCTAATAGGTAAGTACCTGTTTCATATGAGTTTTTTAAGGAAAATGTTCTGACTGAATTGTCCCAGAACGGGGAGATGGACTTCGAAGGTTGAAGGATTCATCAGAACCCTGGACCATAGTAAAGTTGTGGAAAAATGGAACAGCATTTTTTCCTTATAAGCATAATCTGGCATATACCTTGGTTTGTATACATTATTTATATTTTGGGCAAGTTGAACTATTTTTTTTCAGAATGAACTTGACTTCGATACTTTTTATGAAGAACATTTGAATGAATTTTTTTTTGTGAATTGGCGCCTCAAAAGAAATTATTTCATGTGCTAATGTCAAATAGCTTCAAAGAAATAAAATCAATAAAATCATACAGTATCGGAAAGTTTTCATCTTGTGTATGGTGATTTCATGAGAGCGTAAAGAATAACTTGTTATATTATGTTGAGAGAGCATTACAATTTCTCCTCTACTCGCTCGAGGAAGGGATATCGACGTGAGTTGTTTGTGCTGTGTCGCATTGCCACGTGGTCCGTTAATGCGTCGGGTGGGATAACAGGAGAGGTGAACAGTAGTGCGTCTCTCTTATTTATGTGGTATTATCATATTATGCGTTCCTTGTTGCTCGCGTAGATTTCTGTCTATACCCCAGATGAAAAGTTTTCGATACTGTATACTGATGAAATTCCCGATTATGAATTGACGGACAATGATTATTCCAGTATCTCTTTTTCCAATATATTTTCCATAAAGAAAAATAAAAAACACATTACTTACTTGGAGACCATCTAGATTGGAGTTTCAAGATGGATTTGTACTGTTTGTCACGAGAATAAACACTATATTTGAAAACTGTGTTTGATGTAGTACGTCTTTATAATGTAACAGTTTTATGATATCCGTACAATAATTAAATAAACGAATTTCAATAATTTGGGTTTAATTATATATTTTTCACAGAAATTCTGTAAATAGATAATAATTGTTTTGAAATTCATGATAATTCCCATAAATGAACATCAACTTCAATTTGCGTTTGGCTATACCAATATATCTGAGGTATATTCTATTAGTGAATTGTTAAGGAAAACCTCAACAGGTTTATTGGCTAGACCTTACCAAATGACAATTATTACTGTTATAAGTAACTACATAAGTGTAGTTGCAATCAGGAAAACGTTAGTAAAAAACCTGATAATCATTTAAATTTACTCTAAATTCAATGTTGAAATTCATCGTGGATCAGTGAGTTGAAGAGAACCGCATGATTCAAGTATTTGTGAATATAAGTTTTCCTTTGAAGTTTTCTATGGAATCGCAGTGAAATATCCCAATGGGTCGAGTTAGTTTTCACTCTGCCAGTGGTAATAAGAAGAGACGAAGCTGTGGTGAATTATACCCAATATTACGTTACTACATTCATTTCCACTGCGGTATAATCCAACACTATGTCCAGTAAACTACTCCAAAAATCAATTTTCCAAGTAAGTTTTTTCTAACCGCAAACCATAGTTGTCCGTATATTGAACGTATTTTGCGTTGGTTTCAACAATCATTTCGGTAAATATAACCATTGATTTCTTTCCGTGTGAAACTGCAGTCTTCTATCCGCTTCGCATATTTACACATGCTAGTGTATGTCGACACCTGAGTGTTAGAATCAGTAAGCCTTTGTAAAACGCATATTTTTACAAAAGTACTATGTATCGGCACCATTCGGCCATTTGCAAAAAAAAAACTTAGTCGCGAAATGATCAATTGACACACAAACCTAACCTGAGCAAGCTAACCTTACGAGTCGAAAATGCGTGGATTAGTTCGCAATTAACACTCAAACCTAACCTGAGCAAGCTAATCTGCCTTGTAACTTGTAAGTTGCAAATGCGTGAATTAGTTTTTCCTACGATTTTTCGTTTTGAAAGTTGTACTTTCCGCACGATTTTTACTTTTCCGTACGATTTTTACTTTTCCGCACGATTTTTGTATTTTTGAAAATGATGATATTTAGGACTAACTAAATGATCTATGTAACTATTCTGTCTTATTGTTCATTTTGTAGTATTATTAGAAAAACTTGTTTATTAAAAACCTTTTATTTTCATTAATATGGACAAAAACACTCGTAGGAAAAATATTGTACCTAACTCTTATGGAAAATATCTTTTCCGCACTTGTTAGGTAAATAACTATTTCGGCATTATTATTGAAGTCGGTCAAAAAAAAACTTGCAAATGTCTTGTCCTTCTTTCCCAAAACAAGTCAGGTATGGTGTCGAAATGCAGTAGCATTTGTAAACAAGTGCATTTTACAAAAGCTCACAGAGTTCAACAGTCTGGTGTCGAAATACAGTAGCATCTCTAAATATGCATCCGGGTCGTCTTCTGTCAGTTGTTGCAGAATTAATAATTCTGGGTGAAATTTGTGTTTTTTAAAATATATCTTTACAGTGGACGTAGATACGTCACAATCCTTGGCTACCGTTTTCGTTTCGTTGCTTGTTGTTAGTCCTTTGATATGTTTTTAACAATTCCCTCAAGTAGGTACGATTATTTGAGAAGCGCTCATTTAATATTCTTTCCGCTTTATGGTAATTAAGCCCAACTTCAGCGTAACATAAAATTTCTTCGGTTTTTTTTTCTGAAGGACGGGGACGAGGCATTCAAATGCTGAAACCTATAAAAACTGTCAAAAATATCGATATGAAGAAAATCAATTTCAGTCTGTCTGACATGAAATAATAATAAATGAATAATAAATAACGTTTAATTTCAATGAAATGTAAATATAAAGTAAGTAAATGTGTACGTGAATAAACGTATCAAGTCACGAAAGCATCGCTTGTGTGTGACAAACATAATTTTAAAGTACAATACAATATTAATAATTATAGCAATGAGTGATGAAACTAAAACTAACAGTAAATAGATATAAGATTATATAATAACTAATAAATAAATAATAAGTGGTAAGTAATAAACAATAAGTTATGTAATAAACAATAAGTAAAGAGTAATGAGCAAGCAAGATTATGGTGATACGTGAATGCGCATAAAGTATGTGCTCTTATGTATAATTCAGAGTTAGAGATTTTTATAATTTTTTCACATATTCATATATAGACATGCATGTATATATAACAGGCAAAAGTGCAAGTGCTCTATGAGTAAATCACATTGTGTATCTCAGTACGAGGTTTAGATAAAATGTACTTTTTTAGTTGCGTTTTGAATGAATTTATGTTTTTAGCGTTTTTCAAGTTTTCCGGTAGGTTATTGTACAGTTTCAAGCTCTGGTATCTGTGGCTTTTTTGTCCGATGGCTTTTTTCATAAAGGGTATTTTATATTTATGTTCTCTATTTCTTGTGTCATATTTATGGTCTATTCTACGTAAGGCATACTTATTTTTATGTAGTCTTATATTGCTATAGTGGAAGAAAAGTTGTATTGGGTCCAATATTTCTGTTTGTTGGTAAAGATCATCCGACGGGTGGGTTTTTTTCTGTTATAAATGTTTTTAAGAAGCACTTTTGAGTTATTTATATTTAATTCATGCTTGTTTTTCCAGCCGACTCCCAAGCTATAATCCCATAGAAAATATGTGATTGAATAAGTGCAAAATATAAGGGTCTCATGGATTTCTTATCGAGTATGGCTCTCAATGTTATAAATCGATATATTAAATATTGGAGTTTTTTAACCACGTAGTTTATATGAATATTCCATTTCAAGTTGGAGTCTATGAATATTCCTAAGTATTTCATATGAGGGACCGGTTTGATTTCAAAAAGGTTATCAATATTCAGATTTTCCGAAGGAGGGTAGTTTCTACTATTTGTATATGGGTAAGTAATGAGTTTTGTCGAAATTAATTGTTGGAAGTTTATGTGCAAGCCAGTCTTTGATAATCAGAAGATCTCTTTCTACTTTCGTTTTCAGGCCGTATATTTTAATAAACATATGATCTAGGCAAGATTTTGAGTTATGAGTTACTCTTGTATAATTATTTATCAGCGAGATGAATTTTAATTCACTCGGGGTACTTAAATATTCGATAGTAGGAAAGTCAAAAGTTTCATCTAAGATGTCTTTGTTGATATCGCCGAGAAAGACAAAAAAATCAGCACTACCACAGTTCTTGAGAAAGCTTTTTAGTGAGTTTGTAAATTCCAGGGTGCAATAAGGTGGGTTTTTATACATGGCAAGAATTTTGTTTTTTTTATCTTGAAAAAGTATTTTGGTAAAAATGAGTTTATTTTTTTGGTTAAAATCAACTATTTCATAACTATAGTTTAGCTCAGTTTTGATGAAAATTACTGTTCCATCATTTTGGTTGTACGGTTACTCATTATGTATTGTGTCGTAGCTATCAATATTATAGAGGTTTACATCACCTATCTGCCTGGTTTCTGTGAACACAATGACTTCTGGATCGTATGTGAGCTGTTTTAAATATCCTAAGAATCCATCGAAGTTTTTTTGAATGCTTCTTATGTTATTGCCCACTGAACATGATACATAATAAATACATTTACCAGAGATAACTTTATTAATATTGGCAAACTAACAGAATATTAATGTTGTCATGATGTTCCTTACATAATGTTTCCAGCTATATGTTTGTGTCACATCGAAATAATATAACAAATAATATTCATTAAAAGATATATGAAATGTTGAGTATATGTTCCTCAGATATGTCTCAGACAGAGTGATTATGTTATTTATACGAAGTTTGTGTTTAACCACCACAAAACATTACTCGCATGTGTACTGAAAACTTTTGGAATCAATATTATCTCAAAATGTTCCTTAAATGCAATTTTCCCGTTCATGTTCATAACATTCATCCATCTTGTTCATTTTACAAGCTGTGAGCGAGTGCTTTCAATTTTCATTGTGCATTTTTTGTAGGATAATCTGATGCCTTTCTATATTTTGATTGATAGTTCTTGCTTGACTTTTTGATCAGTTCGCGAGTGATATGATTTTCGTACCAGCTGAAGTATGGTAGGAAGAATAAAAACTTGAACAAACAGCCAGATATTTGTTGGCAGATATTTGAGGTAGGCATTGAACTTTAAATCACTAAAAAATATTCTATAAACATCACTGATTCATTTCAGGATGCTGTTCGATTAATTTCAGGATGCTGCTCAATTCATAGAAAACTAGCAGCGTATCAGTTGTTTCTACAGTCGGTATCTAGATGAACATCTATGTTGGTGGAAGAAGCCCTGGACCCTTATTATCGACTTATCATTTCCAAAAGTGATTGAAAGCAATATTATTGAAATTCTTGAAACAGGATTCAGAAAATACAGTCTCAATATCATATTATTGTAAAATTAACAATGTTTATAAGGTTATGATTTTCCCAGTTCCTCCCAACAAGTATTAACGTTTGATTATTTCAGGTTTCTAAGCCTAGGCTCTTGAACAAAGGAAACTTATCAGCGTTGTCAATCCATCTCGTCTGACTTTTACGAATAAAAATAGCTCTGCTGAGGAAACAATTTTAGGTTAATAAGTGTGACATCCGGTATATATAGTACTACCTACCTTAAAGTCATATCCTATCGCGCATCAATGAGACAGTTGTAATTAAAGCATTGTCTAGTGAACATGCAAATTAAAGAACTCAAGTATAATCAGTAGTGTTATTATTTCATCATATTATGATCTAAAAACATTACAAAGTGGCGACGAGAAGTTTTGATCGAGTGATAAGAAGTGCAAATTCGTTTTTACACTCTATAGTGAACCTAGCGGTAACAAAAAAATGACCGATAACGTACAATACACTGGACATATTCAGGAATTTGATCCTACGACATCCGATTGGTCAATTTATAAACGTCGTTTGAACAATTATTTCTTGGCGAATGAAATTAAAAAAGATGAACGGAAACGTGCAATTCTTCTAAGTTTATTAAACGAAGAGGCGTATCAGTTACTGTTTAATATGTGCATTCCGGAAGAACCGGAAATGAAATCATATATACTGATATCGTGAAGTTAATGGATACTCATTTTCAACCGGTGGTGTCTATTTTCGCGAGCCGTGAAAAATTTTTCGAAGCACGGAAATCAGCTTCCGAATCACCGAAAGAGTGGGCCTCACGGTTGCGGAGATAAGTGGCAAATTGTAAGTTTTCGGGAGCAGATGAAATCGACAAAGCCTTAGTGAATCGGTTCATCATTGGTTATGAGAATGGCCGGGTGAAGGACAGACTATACGAAGAAAAGGAAACTGTAAATTTTTCTACAATACTGGAAATTGCTTCTTTCAAATGAACTGCCGGGTAGAATGGCAGCAGAGCTGTCAAAATGGAACCGGAAATTTATTATGCAAATACCAGAGGTACAGCACATACGAAACCCTCTGGATCCTGTTCATCCAGATCGTCATCTTCACGGGGAAGAAATTCAGGCGGAAACAGAAATTCAATGGGTGCCAGCAGTGGATACTCAGGAGGCCACAGCAATTCAGCGGGGGCAGTTGGAACTATTCTCTCAAATTCCAGATACGCTTTTTTCTCCAGGACTTGGAAATTTCAACAAGGGGGTAATTTCTATTAAACCTAAATCAGAATCAGTCACACCCAAATTTTTCAGGGCACGACCCTTGCCTTTTGCCATTAAAGGGATAGTGGAAAAGGAACTTCAGCGATTAAATGATCTCGGTGTGATTGAACCAGTTCAATATTCGGAATGGGCATGTCCCATTGTCCCAGTTTTAAAAAAAGATGGCACTATTAGAATCTGGCGATTTTAAAATTACTGTAAATCTTTTCATTGAAATCGATCCTTTTCCTCTGCCTAAAATAGAAGATCTCTTTGTCAAACTACAGGGGGGAGTACATTTCACCAAACTTGATCTGTCTAACGCTTATATCAGCAGATTTGTTTGGACGAACAATCAAAAAAATTGGTAGTTATCTCGACACATAAAGGATTATATAAATATAACAGGGCACCTTTTGGCATATCGAGTATACCAGGAAAATTCCAAAGAATTTTAGAAACTCTTCTTCAAGGTCTAGAAGGTGTTGTATGGTTTCTTGACGACCTTCTAATTACAGGTAAAGATCGTAACGAACATATAATTAGATTGGAAGCAGTGTTAAAGAGATTAGAATATATTATATATATATATATATATATATATATATATATATATATATATATATATATATATATATATATAGAGGAAGGGTAGTCGTTGCTGACTAGTTAGGTATGGAACTAGTAAATAGTGGGGCTTTGCAGCAAAATCAAAGAGTACTACTTTAAAGTTTGTCCAAGCTTTCGGAAATTTAATAAATCATTTCCATCATCAGGGATAATCTTTGTTGAGATTGTGAGACGCGATGTTATTCAACAATAAGTGACACATTGTGCAAGATGAAAGTTGATATAAAACATGTAAAATTGGTAGGATGTCTTAAAATTTTTTTTTAAAATTTTTTCATAAAATACGTTACATTTAAAATTGTTAAAATTTTTTTTTTTTTTTTTTTTTTTTTTTATATATATATATATATATATTAGAATATATTATTATATATTAGAAGAGATTAGATATATACTATAGGTTTCTCGGTAGGTCGACTAGTCTCATAAAGTTGTCTCCAGTTTAAATTGATAAAACATATGGTTAAACGTTAAACTTAATTGTGAAAAAGTGCAGAACTTTTGTCTGTAGTTTGCTGAGTAAACCAGAAAAATCCGTATGCAAAAATTTTGGACCAAAGTGAATTTAGAAAACAAATAAGCAAATCGACCTTATACCTCATGTGAGTAAAGACCATTATCCTCTAAATAGGACCTGGTTAGTGGGGGTGTATTGAATTCCGATCATCTGATTTCCTACGACCGGTACTTGTCAACACTGAACTTCTCAACTAGTACTTTCTCAGTCGCGGTGGCAGAGGGTTCGCTGAACAGACCGTAGAAATTACGACGCCAATCTGGTCATAACAAAGCATACTATGAGTCACTCCATAGATGATTTGTTTAAACTGATTCAGAATGGTAACAAGGAAATTGAAGGGGACATAAACGATTTTCGTGCAGAATTGATGAGCGAAATTGAAATACTTAAAAATTGAAACGCTGAACTTGAAGCCCAAAACAACGAACTCTTGAATAAAGTCGCAAATCTTGAGACAAATAAAAAAAATATAATTTACGGAATACCGGAAAGTGATTCTGACACTCCACAGAAAACTCTCAGAATTATAAATCAAAACATTGGAGTGGAGTGTGACGAGAAAGACTTTCGAGACATACACAGGATCGGGAGAAACGTTGATGGAAAAATTAGACCAGTCGTCTGCGAAGTCCAAGAATATAAATTGAAGCAAGAAATTATAATCAATTCTAGGAAATGTTTTCAAGATTTCAAGTCCTTGAGAATATTTGTCAACCAAGACTGCACCGAAGAAGAATATAAGAAAAGAAAACTCCTCAACGACTGCAGAAAGGAGGCAATTGCGAAAAATCATGAAGCGGTTATAAAAAATAACGAAATAATTGTGAATGGTATCAGGTTTTCTCATAATGACTTGGTAGTAGATAGGAATATATATGAAAAAGCATTTAACGGTAACAACACACATAAAAAAGGCCAAAGTGAAAAAAAAAAGGTAAACAAGACGAAGAACAGAAGAAACAGGCAATCCCAAAAATTACCAAAATAAGTACTCGTTCAGGAAAGAAAACTGAATAAATCTTCATTATATTTTCTTTTGAATTGTATTACGTGTATTGTATTTGTATTGTATTTTTTTTTCTCTACAGTAGTCAGGAAATTCTATTGTACTTTTACTTTGTGAATGCACATACTTGTCTTGTGAATTTATTATTATAACATGGATGATTACGTTAAAAGCTTCAATGTTATACAGGTAAACACAAGAGTTGTTGAATCTATACAGGAATGTGATGAGCTTATCAGTAGGAGGAGTAATTTCAGTTTGAATGTTTTCCATAATAATATTAGGAGTCTGCAGAAAAACTTTGATGAAATGCAAGTTATGTTGGAGACATTTAAAACTAAGTTTGATATAATTATATTGACTGAGTCTTGGAAAATACACAACCCAGAGATGTTCAATATCCCTGGTTTTGAAATTATCTATTCGGGGGGAGACTTGAACAAGGCAGATGGTGTAGTTGTTTATACAAAAAAATACCTTGTCGTCAACTGTAGCATAACAGAAATTGACACTATCAAATCAATTGAATTCTTTTTCACGATAAGAGGGAAATCTTTCAAAATAGTTTCAATATATAGGTCCCCTTCTACATGTCCTCCCGCATTCAACAAAGCACTTGAAACGTATTTTGAGAGGGATAAGTATCAAGCAGACTCAAAGCTGATCATTGGCGACATAAATATCAATATTCTTGAAGAAAATGAAATTAGTAATGAGCACCTCAATATAATGCAAGAACATGGTTACGTTTCATTCATTAATAAAGAAACACGCGTACAAGGTGACAAAAAATCATGTATTGATCACATATTCATTAATACAAAGAATAATTACAATAATATACGCCCAATCATTTTGAAAACTTGTGTCACAGATCACTACTCTCAAATTATTCAATACGATCTACAATCTGAAACAAAAGAAATTGATAAAAGTAGGTATTCTAAAAACTACATAAATTATCATATTTTAAAAAATAAATTAAGTATTGAAAATTGGACTGAACTGTATTTAGAAAATGATGCTGACACTATGGTAAATATGTTTATAGAGAGGCTACAAAATTACATAAGAACGAGTAGTTATTCAGTTAAAACCAAGCGAAACCTAGTCAAGAGAAACCCTTGGATTACAGATGGTCTAGTCAAATCAGTCAATAGAAAATATTGTCTATACAAAAAGGTACAAAAAAATAAGGACAACGTCACAATTCTCAATGAATTCAAACAATATAGAAATACTTTGAACGCTCTCATTGAAAAAACAAAAATTGATTACTATAAGAAAGAGATTGCTAGAAATCAGGACAGCCCAAAACATATGTGGCAATGCGTTAAGAAAATACAGGGCCATAGCTATTCGGAAAATATTAAAGAAATCAAAATAGGTGATCTTAAAATTAAAGATAATGCTATGATTGCTGAAGAATATAATAAATACTTCTCGGAAATCGGTGCCGAGTTGGCTGCTAATAATAAAAAACCAATTAGAAAATTTAATGCAACCAGAATTGAGAACTCCATTTATCTCTCTGATGTAGAAGAACCTGAGGTTATGAAAATAATAATGGAATTGAAATCGAATAAGGCTCCAGGCATAAATGATATTAACGTGAAAACAATAAAAAAATGTTGCGAACATTTGGCAAAACCGATAACGTTAATCGCAAATAGAGTTATACAAACTGGTACTTTTCCAAAATCTTTTAAAATCGCTTTAGTTAAACCTTTATTTAAATCTGGGGACAGGACGGCAATATCAAACTATAGACCTATATCATTACTTCCAATACTCAGTACAATCCTAGAAAAATTGATTAAAGCTAGAATACTGAACTACCTCAAAAAATACCAACTCATCTCAAACCGTCAATATGGATTCATGGAGGGGAGATCGACACAGGATGCAATTGCAGATTTAACAGCAAAATTGTATGCGGCAATGGATTCAAAAGAACCTGCAATTTGCATCTTTGTCGATCTCGCGAAAGCCTTCGACACGGTCAGCCATCCAGATCTACTGGAGACACTTGAGAATAATGGATTCAGGGTCACTGTTTATACCCTTCTGGAAAGTTATTTGAAACATAGAGAACAATGTGTTAAAATCAATGATACTCTAAGTAACACGAGAAAAGTCCGTTTTGGTGTTTCGCAAGGAACAGTATTAGGTCCTATACTTTTTTTAATATACTTGAATGCTATATTTGACTTCCCTGTGGAAGGAGAAATAAGTAGTTTTGCAGACGATACTGTCATCCTTTTCAAAGGCGTTTCTTGGGCTAACCTGAAAGAAAAAATTACAAGATCATTTCCCGTGATTTTAGACTTCTTTAACAGTAAACTACTCACCATCAACCTTAAAAAAACAGTTTATCTTCCCTTTACCAGTTATAATTCGAACTTACCTGAATACACATCGATTGACATCCAACATAATAAAGATACACTAACAATTTCATCAAGTCCGTCAGTGAAATTTTTAGGAATCCATCTTGATTCTAATCTGAAATGGAATATTCACTTAGAAAATCTCATCAAAAAATTGAGGTACTATCTAAGCAAATTCAAATATATGAAAAAAATTCTCGAAATTAAGCATCTGAAAATTATGTATTTTGCATTGATACAAACTCACCTATTGTATGGAATAATAGCTTGGGGCGGTGTAACAAACCTTCATCTGAAACACTTGGAAACAATGCAGAAATGGATCTTAAAGATAATATTGGGGAAAAATTATAGGTACCCCAGCGATGACTTGTACAAAGAGGCAAAAATTCTCGACATTAGATAAATTTTTGTTCTATCCCTTGCTATGTATCAGCGTAAAAATTTTGCAAAGTCTATATTGATAGACCATAGGTATCAAACTAGGTATAGGAAACAGTCTGTTGTCATACCTCGAATGTTGAAAACGATAGGACAAAGAAGCCATCTATATCTTGCACCAAAAATATATAGTGAAATTCCAAACTCTTTGAAACAACTTAACTCCATCTTAATGTTCAAATCCAAGCTGAAATCATGGTTGCTAAACAAATCCTGTCATGAGATTCAAAAACTCGTAGACCTGAAAAACAATTAAACATTGCCACCAATATTTCCCCCCACCCTAATAATCATCAAATGTTATAATAGATGTAGAATTAGGTACTTTATTTTTATCTATAGGTTTAGAAATTTAATGCATTATATACATTTTATTACAAATTTGCAATACATATAAAGTTTATATAAGAATACTTGGCAGGGATGAGATCACCGAGATAAAATTGTGGATCATTGTAATGATTACCCACGCACAGGATTTCCTTTGTGGGTCATTCGAATTTATTCACAAGAAAGCTCCTAACTTTATGTATGCATGTATGTGTGTATGTAAATGTATATGTGTCATATATCTGCGTATGGATATATGTATATATGTATTCGCTTTGTTTTGTAAATACGTTGATGTACGTGAATAAATATTATTATTATTATTATTATTATTATTATTATAGAAGGTGCTGGTTTGAAATTATCATTAAAAAAATGTCATGTCTTCAAAGATAAAATTTCATATTTAGGTTATGATATTGATAAAACCGGGTTGAGTAATTCAGAGTCGAAAATATTAGCTATAAATCATTTTTAGGATTAATTAATTATTACGGAAAATTTGTTCCGAATCTTGCCGCAATTTCACATCCAATGTATAATCTTCTTAAATCAAATTCGAAGTGGGTGTGGTCACCAGACTGTGATTTGGCATTTAAAAAGGTTAAACAGTTGTTGTTGTCGGCGCAGGTATTAGTCCATTACGACGAAAAATTACCATTACGTTTGATCACGGATGCCTCAGAAAAAGGCGCTGGGGCAGTAATTACGCACATTATGTCAGATGGGACTGAAAGACCAATTGCCTATGCCTCTCGTACCTTATCAGAGGCTGAAAAAAATTATTGTCAGATGGAAAAAGAAGGTTTAGCAGTTATTTTCGGCCTTTGTAAATTTAATAACTATTTGTATTTGAGAGATTTCACTCTAGTCATTGATA
Source organism: Chrysolina haemoptera (assembly GCA_958298965.1). Lineage (NCBI taxonomy): Eukaryota > Metazoa > Arthropoda > Insecta > Coleoptera > Chrysomelidae > Chrysolina > Chrysolina haemoptera. The sequence continues at coordinate 18,066,872 of OY282589.1, read as the reverse complement.
ATAAACCTTTTCCGTCGACCGTTCATTTATGATGCATTTTAACGCACTCAAAATCGTTGATTAATGACCCCTGTTAATGAATGATTTTCTATTAATCAACGATTTGTTTATATGCAACCCAACATACATTGCTCTTATACATTTTATATTGGTTAGTATCTGTCATTATTTATTTGTCAATTTTCAAATAAAATTTCAGAAAATGTTCATTACACCAGTTGTCACTCAAAACTATATATGGTCCCGTGGCGTAACGGTAAAGTTCACCTGTCATGCAACACAAAGAAAAATTAAACTATCTTTGAGTAGAGTTAATATAAATAGGAAATAGTGATTGTTTTTTATCGTAACGTTAGATAAATAAACATTGAAAGTGAGATATCTCTATTTTCGAAAACTACTGTCGACGGAAAAGTTTTGTAACAAACTCGTGAATTAAAATGGCGATTAACAATCTCAAACATTAACGCGCTCGCTCCGCTCACGCGTTAAATTATCTCGATTGTTAATCGCCCTTATTAATACACTTGTTCGTTAAATAACCATTAATGTATATTTTACATCCCACAAAAAATATTCCGCAGTTTTCGGCGAACAGACTTCGCAGATGGGCGTTGATTTTGTCTAACTATCAATATAACATTGAATATGTGAAATCAGAACATAATTATGCTGATTTCCTATCTAGGGAACCCGTACCTATTGAGGAGAATAGTATAGAAGATGTAGATTTGAATTTCATAAGTTATTTTTCTCATAACGAGGATTTTCCTATAGATTTTCTTCAAATTAAAGAAACCACGCAAAAAGATGAAACTTTAATAGAAGTTTTGAAATATCTAAGGTCAGGTTGGCCCAACAACTCGTATAATTTAAAGCACGATGTTAAACCATTCTATAGACTAAGGAATGAGTTGACGATTGAATCGGATTGTGTGCTATGGAACAATCGAATAATAATTCATCGATGTTTACAAAAAAATATATTGGATAGTTTGCATAATAGTCATATGGGAGTGGTCAAGATGAAAAGTCTTGCCCGCTCATATTTCTGGTGGCCGGGTCTAGATAAAGCTATAGAAAATATTTGTAGAACTTGTGAGGGTTGTTTAGTTAATAAAAGTTCACCAGAAAAATCAGTATTGAATAGTTGGCCTTGGCCGGAACAACCTTGGCACAGGTTACACACATGTCTCCATTACCTCTAGTTTGACAATAGTAATTTTAAGATCTTGTTTCGCACGTTTCGGATTACCAAAACAAATCGTAACAGATAATGGTACATCTTTTAGCTCACAAGAATTCGAGCAATTTTTAACAAAAAATAATGTAATTCATATAACCACACCTCCGTACCACCCTTCCTCAAATGGTGCGGCAGAAAATTGCGTGAAAACTACGAAAAATGCACTTTTGAATGCTTTGAGTAAAAATAGTGAATCAAATCTAAATTTGATATTAAATAATTTTTTATTCGACTATCGCAACACATCCCATTGTACTATAAAAATTAGCCCAGCCAAACTGATGTTTGGAAGAAATCTGCGAACTCGTTTTGATGAATTATTACCAAATCCCAATAATATCGTAAAAAGTCGCGTTCTAATGGAACAAAATAAACAAAGATTGTACTTTAGAGGTAAGCGATCAGTGCAGTGTGTGCCGGGAGAAACAGCAACCGTTAAAGATTACAGAAAAGTTGGTAAAGCTACTTGGATTAAGGCTATAGTTAGTAAGAAAGTTGGAAAAGCTACGTATATTGTGAAAGTACCAGATTTAAATGATATAGAGTGGAAGCGGCACATTAATCAGATGAAAAAATTGCATATAGTAAATTCTAAGTTGCCAAGTGATATTTTTCATGATTCTACGGAAAATGATCCTGTACACAATCAATCACGGAAAATATCGGCTGGCGGGATAGATCTTGCTATTTCTGCTGACACTAAGGAGTCAAATGAAAATATAAATATGCGACCTAAGCGCACAGTTAAACAGCCTGAGCGCTTAATGTATAGTTAATTTTAGGAATAATTGTAAGACAATAGTGTAATTTTTTTTAAGGGGGGAGATGTGACATCCTGTATATATAGTACTACCTACCTTAAAGTCATGTCCTATCGCGCATCAATGAGACAGTTGTAATTAAAGCATTGTCTAGTGAACATGAAAAGAACTCGAGTATAATCAGTAATAAAAATAAGTCACATTTTTCATTTTTCAATTTTCATGGAGAATGTTCCCCTTTTCAACATAATCAGTAGTGTTATTATTTTATCATATTATGGTCTAAAAACATTACAATAAGGAATGATAATTAGAGTAATACTGAAGTAATTACATCCAGTGAAGATAAACTTAGCCTGCAGGTCAGGCGAAGGTGAGTTAGAAAATTATTTCAATTCCAACAAATGTTATTATTTGAAGTGATGCTGAAATGTATATCTAATATTTCCATACATTTCATGTTATGGCTTCAAAATAGATCAATTATCAGAACTGGTATAAGATTACGAATATTCGATGCACAAATTAGTGATTTGTTTTTCTGTTACCCATTTGCATAAAGCTTTTTGTTGAGCTAAAATAGGATTAATACTGCTAATTGATGAAGCATGAGTTAGAGTAATAAACAAATAAAATATTTAATTCTATTAAATTGCAATCTGGCCTGTCTTGTAAAGCTGGTACCTATACTTATGAGTTTCATTTTGTAATCACCCATTAAAATGAAATATAAATGGGTTTCAAGCAATTATCAGTGATTTTAAGAATTACCAAAAATATTTTAAGAATTAATAAAAATATTTCAAGTCTTATTACATAGCATACAACTGACATTTTGTTGATAATATAAATTTAAAATTGATTTGAGTTTTCAGTGACTATAATTACTATATTCTCAGGATCTGTAAATGACATTCCGTTCAACCACAGGTGTTTGAACTCATTGTGACGGACTGGATAAGGTTTGCAAAGTAGAGGCTGAAGAGGAAAGAGTAGTGACACACAAACCACGTGATCATTGATCCAGTGAAAATTCTACTTTTATTCTTTAAGAGTATTTTGTTATTTTTTATATTTTTTATTCCATTAGGTAAATATTTAATGCAGTTGTGGTTTTTTTTATTTGATGTCATTCTCCCATTAACATTTACCTCCCTCTGTTTTGATACTTTGATTTGTAGTGTTGTTCTCTATATTTATAGATACATTTCTAGAATTTTAGTAGTAACTTTTTTGTAGGTGAATAAACTTCGACTTAATAAATATAAAAAGAGAAAAATACAATGAGTCCTACTTGCACCCAGTATCTCAAATGAAAAAATATGGAACAAGTTGACGTTCAAAAGCAATATTTTTCCATTTGAAATACAGGGTGCGAGTGTGGCTCATGATATATTATGTTCTCTTTCTATGTTTTTCAAGTTGAAGTTACTCGCCTACCAAAAAGTGACTATTGATATTCCACATTCTATGTATAAATTCAGAAAAGATGTAATATACCATGAGTATATGCTCCACCCTGTATACTACAAATCAAAATATTGATATAGAAGAGTAACAATGTTATTACATTACATACATGTTTTGAGCAACATTACATACATGTTTTGACCAACATTACAAACATGTTTTGAGCAACATTGAATGCATGTTAATATGAAACATTTTTGTAACGTTTAGTTTTAAACATTGTAATATTAAAAAGAGACACAAAGGACCATGGACGTAACGTATCTGTAATTGTTGAGTAAAGGAGTTTAATTTCTTCATCATCCTCTATATTAAAAAAATATGATTTTCGTTGTTATGAAAACTATATACACAGATTTTGTACTTTTTCTAACGTTGTCAATATATCTCGAAAGTAAAGTTATTTGCCCTCATTTCTACTCTTTAGAGTCCTTTCTTCAGTCTAAAATAATAAATATTCAACATAAGTATCCTATTTACAACATTTGGCGACCGTGACAGGACAGCAGATGGACAATTTCAAGAAACTGAAGAAAGAGAGGGACCAGCTCAGAGGAAACTTCAATAAGACTTGCGAAGAATTGAATTCCTTATTGAAAGACGAACACGCTGGAAGAGAAGATATCACAACTACTTTGAATAAGCTAGAGGATAAAAGTGACCGTCTTTTTACCCTGGATCAGAAGGTACACGATGCTATGTTTTTGGTCGACGTTCCAGACAATGAATTTGAAGATGAATGTGACACCGTTGAAGTTTTCAGAGATAAACTCATTCATTATAAATCTAAATCCTATTATTTTCTGAATGAGTCCAAAACAGCCGCCATTTCTACTGCCAGTTCTTCAGGAGAGGTCAACACAAAGATAAACTTCAGATTGCCAAAACTAGAATTGAAAAAGTTTGATGGTGACGTTAAAAATTGGATTGGTTTTGGGGTCAGTTCAGGAAAATTGATGAAGATCGGGATATCGACAAAGAAGATAAATTCCAATACTTAGTACAAGCAACTGTAGTCGGTAGTGTAGCACGAGAATTGGTTGAAAGTTTTCCGCCATCTGGAGATAATTATGAAAAGGCCATTCTACAGCTGAAAAATAGGTTCGCACGAGATGAATTTTTAATAGAAGTCTATGTGAGGGAGCTTTTGAACCTCGTCTTAAAGCAATCGATGAAAAATAAATCAGGTATGTCATTGTCAACTTTTTTTGATAAGTTAGAGACCCAACTCAGAGCTCTAGAATCTTTAGGTATAAGAAGCGATAAGTATCCAGCAATGCTTTACCCTTTAGCCGAATCTGCTCTTCCAGAAGACGTACTCAAAGTGTGGGAGAGATATATGAGCTCAATTGTTAAAACTCATTTTGATGAAACGAGGGAAAGTAATACTATAGAAAAGCAACCCACTAATTATTTGAATATGTTGTTAGATTTCTTGAGAGCGGAGGTGGAGAGTGAGGAGCGTATCAATCTAGCACGCACGAGCTTCGGACCAGCGAAAGAAACCCAGAGAAATTTTGGACAAGGAAGAGATGCCCAGAGGAGTTTCAGACTAGGAAAAGAAGCCGAAAATGAACGAGGAACCATGTACAGCACAAGTAAGGTGAAAGAAAACAATGAACTATACACTGCAGCCACAATTTTCACTTCAGATGAGAAAGATGGTAAGAAAGCATTGAATTGTCTTTTCTGTGGTAAGTCTCACTCGAGTCACGATTGTATCGCAGCCCAAAAACTTACATTTGAAGAGAAGAATTTGATATTAAAAAAAAAATTGTTGTTTTGGTTGTTTGAAACCCCACCACGGTATCAGAAAATGTAGAAATTTCATCAAATGTCTCATATGTAGCAAGAAGCATTATCCCATTATTTGTCCCGATTTACGTATGATTAGAAAATGTGAAAATAAAGATAACAGTAATGATAAATCGGTATCTGAGGAGGTTGGTAATGTATTCACAAGTAATAGTATCAATATTGCTTCTGAAAACTATTCTTGTTCGTCTTGATAATAATGAAAAAACTAAAATTGAGAGAGCTTTATTAGATTCAGCTTCTCAAAGGTCATATTTATTAACAGATTGTGTTAAAGAAATGAATTATATAAAAATTTGTGAAGAAAAAATTATTCAACGTGTTTTTGGAGGTTCAGAGTCATTACCACATACACATGGTGTTTATAATATATCAGTTCAAAGTTTGGACAGCTCTTTTCAATTCAATTTTACGGTATTAGATCAGCCTAAAATTTGCAATTACTTACCAAGGTTGCAGAATCCGCAATGTATTGACTTTATGAAGTCCAAAAATATTAAAATCAATGATACAAAAAACAAAATACATGAAATTTCGCTTTTGCTTGGCGCAGATTCAATCGGTCAATTATTCACAGGAGTTATAGAAAAGGTTGACGAAAATTTAATTGCTTTTGAAACACGATTGGGTTGGACTATTATGGGAAAACAGTACAATAGATCGAATGTTTTCAGTATATTTTCTTGTTTGAGTCAATCATGCATTTCAGATTTATGGTCACTAGATACCTTAGGCATAAAAGACCCAATAAAAGTCAAAAGTAAAGACGAAAATCAGATAGAAGTCATTAGCCATTTCAATAAAACGATCTCAGTCAATCAAGAAAGTAAGTATGAAGTTTGTCTTCCTTGGGTTGAGGGGCATCCAATACTTTGTAATAATTATTCCTTGGTTGAAAAAAGATTGAATGCTATTACAAAAACACACGAAACAAAAAATATGTTTACTGATTATGAAAAAATCTTTATGGAATGGCAAGATTTAGGTATTATAGAAGAAGTTTTTGATAATGAATTTGAGAAAAATACTGCTGTTCATTATTTGCCACATCATCCAGTTATTAAAGAGTCAAGTGTCAGTACGAAAATAAGACCAGTGTTCGATGCTTCTAGTAAAGACATTAAAGGTCATTCACTGAATGATTTTCTCGAAAAGGGGCCCAATTTACTAGATTATACCTTTTATACTTTTACAATTCAGATTGAGGTCTATAGGTGTGACTGCGGATATCAAAAAAGCATTTTTACAAATTAGTTTGTCAGAGAGAGATAGCAATTTTTTGAGATTCCTTTGGTGGAAAGATCATGCACGTTCTTCAATCAAAATATATAGACATTGCAGAGTGGTATTTGGAGTTTCTTCCAGTCCATTTTTACTGGCTGCCACAATTTTATATCATTTAGAGAGGGTGGCACCACAATTCAAAGAAACTTATGAAAAATTGAAAATGTCTTTTTATGTTGACAACTGCGTTACAAGTGTTGATGATATGTCAGAATTAGAAAAATTCATCACTGAATCGAAAATGATAATGTCCCAAGGACAATTTGATCTCAGAGGTTGGATTCATTCATTTGGAGAGGCTAATTCTGATGTAACTTGTAACGATAATACAACACCGCTATTAGGTTTGGCTTGGAATTTTCGAGATGATTATCTTTCGTGTGATGTTGATTCTTTAATGAAGCTTGAAAATATATCTTTAACCAAAAGGGGATTATTATCAGTTGCTCAAAGAGTTTTTGACCCAGTTGGCCTTACTTGTCCGGTTACTCTGATTCCAAAATTGTTGCTACGAGAAACTTGGAAACTTAAGCTTGGGTGGGATAATGATTTACCTAGTGATATCGCAAACGATTTCAAAAAATGGTTGCAAACAGATATCGTGGTTGAATTTTTGTAAAATTCCTAGGTCGTTGTGTGAATTTTCGCTGAAAAATTCTGTGAGTATATTTTTACACGTCTTCTCCGATGCCAGTAAACTTGCGTTTTCTACTTGTATTTTTATTCGGGCGCAGATAGGGGATAATGTGTCAGTACAATTAATTGAGGCAAAGTCGAGAATTTCACCGATTAAAATCATAACATTACCAAGGCTAGAACTATTAGCAGCGGTTATTGGAGCAAGGTTATGTAACTCTGTAAAAAAAGTGGATATTTTAAGCAAAACAAAACCTATTTTTGGACAGACTCTATGGTTGTTTTGGGGTGGATAAAATAAAAAAAAAATTGGTCTACCTTTGTAGGAAATAGAGTCAAAGAAATCTGTTCAATTAGCGATCCAGAAGATTGGTATCATGTCCCAGGAAGTCTAAATCCAGCCGACCTTCCTTCTAGAGGATGCAGTGCAAGAAAATTGATGGAGAGTAAATGGTGGCAAGGACCTGAATAGTTGAAGAGTGAACACGAATTTTGGCCACACTCTGAGTTAAATTTATCTTCTTCTGAAATACATGCAGAGAAAAGAAAAGAGGTCGTTTCTATGGCAACTTCCGCAATGGACAGGGTGAGCTTGATTTTTAATAAATTTTCAAGTTATACTAAAATAATAAGGACAATTGCATGGATTATGAGGTTTTGTTTCAATTCGAAAAATAAAGAAAACAAACTCACAGGAGAATTGAGATGTGAAGAAATAGAAAACAATGAAATTTATATTTTGAATATAATACAGCATGAAAGTTTCGGAAAAATTGATATAGATTCAATCCACAATTTACAGGTTTTTCTAGATAACAAGGGTATCTTGAGAGTTAAAAAAAGACTGATTTTGAGAGACGATACAGAAGATTTTAGATACCCAATTCTGCTTCCTTCTTGCCATAAAATAATAGATGATCTCATTTTTGAACGACATCGTATAAAACATCATGCTGGAATAACTATCTTATTGAGTATTTTGAGAGAAAGATACTGGATACTCAAAGGAAGAAAGACAGTAAGACGTGTTTTATCAAAATGCCTGATCTGTAAACGACACAATCAGAAAGCACCGTTGCCAGAAAACAGAATCAAAGAAGCAGCTGCTTTTGAAGTTTTTGGAGTTGATTATGCTGGACCACTCTATTTGAAATCAGGAGGAAAAGCCTGGATTGTCTTGTTTACTTGTGCTATATACAGGGCAGTGCATTTAGAACTAGTCACTTCTCTGTCCACGGATATTTTCATTCTCGCATTAAGAAGATTTATAGCCAGAAGAGGATGGATTTCAACAATTTATTCAGACAATGGAGCATGTTTTGTCGGTGCTAACAACTTTCTGAATAAAATTGATTGGGATGATATAACGAAATATTCTACTGTGCACAGAATCAAGTGGATTTTCAATGTTCCCACAGCATCCTGGTGGGGAGGATGGTGGGAGAGAATCGTAAGAACAATTAAGGAGCTCTTAAGACGCAATTTGGGTAAATCGTGTATTAATTATGAAGAACTCTTAACCCTACTATGTGACTGCGAATCAGTTATCAATTCAAGACCTTTAACATATGTGTCTGAAAATGACGATCTTGCACCACTGACACCATCGCATTCTCTACAGGATATCTCTGGTAATGAAGTACCTGATCTTGATATGATCGACAGAAAATACCTGGTTAGAAGACACCGTTACTTGCAAACCATTAGAGAAAATTTACGGAAGAGGTTCAGAAAAGAATATCTTGGAGATTTAGTACATTTTGGAAAGAGAAAAATATTTAATAATATTCGAGTTGGAGATATCGTACTTATGGGAGCAGACAATGTGAAGAGAATAAATTGGCCAATAGCAAGATTTTTAGAAGTTTATCAAGGAAAAGATAAAATTGAAAGGGTAGCTCGAATCAAGGTAGCTGGCGCTGGCGAATTGATTCGTCCTCTTCAACGCATGTATCCATTGGAAATTTCAGCAGCCGATTGTCCAGATTCCTATTTATTTTTTTCAAGAACTGATCCCAACTAATGTCCCAATAAAAACGAAACGTCAAAGATGTTAGATTCCGATCAAGATTCCACTCCCGAGAAAAAGAAGACTGGAGGAAATCAGCGTGGCAGTCATCCAAGGAGGCGACAGTAACCAGATCCGGACGTACAGTTAGAGTTCCACAGCGATTCCAGTCCTGAGCAGTTCTATGTGTTTTTGGTTCATTAATTTTTTATTTATTTGCAATACACATATTGCAAAGGTGGGAATATGTTGAGTAAAGCTGTTTAATTTCTTCATCATCCTCTATATTAAAAAAATATGATTTTCGTTGTTATGAAAACTATATACACATATTTTGTACTTTTTCTGACGTTGTCAATATATCTCGAAAGTAAAGTTATTTGCCCTCATTTCTACTTTAGAGTCCTTTCTTCAGTCTAAAATAATAAATATCCCACATAAGTATCCTATTTACAACAGCATACCTACCTCTGAACAACATCACAAAGTCACAATGTGATGTTACATTTATGTTTAAATTATTTTTTAATGTTTAGTGGGTGTGAACAATTCTGAAATTGATATTTTCACTATTTACTTTTATGACTTCATTACATTGTTCAAAATTAGATAAAACTTCCGTCCTTATATTTTTTGTTTCAAAGTCTGTTATATATTTATCCATTTTGATTAAGTGATATTCTTTATTAGTTAATCAACATTCGGTACTACAACACTATAAGAACAATCAGAGGAAAGCACTATACATATTCGATAATACAAGTATAAAAATATTAATTTAAAATCTTTGGTATATAATGATTCTAGCGGTTTGAACGCGTTCTGGTGGTTTTATCAGCTGGTAGTTTAGTATTCTTCAAAGTTTTTTTATTGCTCCAGTAAAAATGGGTGTATTGTACTGTGGTCTATTTTTATTTTGATTAGACTGTTCCTCTTCTTCCTCGCTTGCGTATCGGATGAGATCTTGGGTAGGGGTTGCTGGCTCGCTGTTTATTCTGGGAGGGATATTTTCTTAGTGTATTAGATCTGCGGCACTATAGCTTAATTCTCCCACTATCAGTTTATGTAGCAATTTAGATTATTATCCTATCTTTTTCCCTCAGGTATTTCTTGCGGACTTTCAGTTCAGCTTGTTGTGTTTTTTTTATTCAATTCAAGTATTGCATGTACAAAAATATTACATTTTGTTCACAAAATGTGGTTAGATTTGCTCTCTGAGTACAACGTACCCAGGCATAATTGCCTGTGTGTATTGTATCCAGGGCTTGTCTAAAAACTATTAGTACTGTACATAACTATGCTAGAAATTTAGGCGGGCAAATATTTTAAGAGAAGAAAAAAAGAAAAATAGGAAAGATAAAAAAGATAACTGTATTTTATATGTACACATTGATTTTAGCCAAAATTTTGTTGATATTTGATGATTGGTACGGGGCAGGGATAGCGGCAAATGGTGGGATGCATTTTTTTGTAATATCTATCGTTGTATTTTATAGAAAGTTTCCTTGTTTATTAGGACATAGTTTTTTATTTCAGTTTTGAACTTACTAAGTTTGTCAATTTTTTTTAAGTGTACCGGTATTGAATTGTAAAATTTGGGACCGAAAAATAGAAACGTTCTCTGGGTTATAGCTTTTTTAAAAGTATGTATTGCTAATTCTTCATTTCTAGTTTGTCTAGTTGGTTGGACATCTCTGCTTTGAAGAGAGTTTTTAGTTGTGTATTGTCGAACATTGATGAGCATACAAAAGACTGATTGAAAGGATTTTTGTTTCTTCATATAGTAATTTTGTGGAGTACTGTTTCTTTTTTCTGTGTATGATTTTTATGATGGAATTTTGTGTGATATGAAGCGGACGTATGTTGTTTACAAAGGCTCCTCCCCATATTATAATACCGTACCTTTGGGTTAAGTCTTGAGCAATGGATATGCCAGTTCCTTTCAGGAGCTAAGCGTTTTTGAATAATTCTTTTTTAGTCAGGTATGAGACAAAACCAATTTTGACTGGGCAGTTTCCGATCTTACCTAGGAAATATTATTTATTAGGTAATCCTGCACTTTAAACTTCAGTAGTCTCTTCAGTTCTCCGATTATAAAATCTAATGTTATTTCGTGAGGTTCTTCATCCAGCTCATAAATCACTATATTACTGTTTTTAGAATTTTTTATAGCAGCTCTACTTTGTTTCTTAGGGTGACGTTTTCAATTTCCAGGCTTGTTATTTTGCTTTTCAAGTTTTCAATTTTAAGTTGTAGTCTTGTTTCACTTGCAATGATTGTATTTTTCAGTTCTTCTTTATTTTTGTTCATTTCCAGTAATATTTTTTCAACTGCCTCTTCATTCATAGCTCAGTTATTTTAACGTTGGGAATTTGGGTGTCAGCACACAGCCGGTGATATATAAATATAAATATTATTGGTGGTGAAATTGAGTATGGCTTGTTTGGACACAGTCTTTACTTTTGTATCTTCTGTCGTTTTTTTTATGCACACAGTTGGGATTTCTTTTCTTTTATTATTTGGAATGTTGAAGCAATTCGTACAATAACGGTGAAAAGGTGTATCGTAATCAGAGTTGACTTACATAGGATGAATAGGCATCACTTACATCCACCGGTATCACTTTTTCAATATTTTCAAAGGTTTACTGATACGGAGCAATCGCAAACACGTCTACACTCTACAACTCTACTTGATAATATTCGGATAATATTTGGTGTCTCCAGTAATATTTCTGGGATATAAAAACATTAAACAAAAAATCCATTTCAGAATGCAAATAATGTGCGAACCTTTTGTACAACAAAAAAAAATCGACAAGAATCAGAAACGGAGTTTAAATTCTGGTGCAATTAATAGTCAACAAATTTCAAACGTTTGTCAGTTTGAAACAGCTTGGCCGATTTCCAAAAATAGAGCGGTGATGTATAGAGAATCGGAAGGCCTTCAAAACCAGTTTGCACGTAACTTCCTTTACATATGAAAAAAAAAGTTGATGTTGCCCTCTTGACACTAGGCCAATTGTAATTGTAAAAATCCATCATTATGCGACGCCCATGCACAGAATTATGGATTACTTGACCATTGCGGACCAAAACTGAGAACACAATTTCTAAGACAAGGTTTCCTTAATTGTTAACTTACTATCCCATATCACCAGCAATGTCAAATCGTATGTAAGTTGTACCCAAAAAGATGTTTTACTTTCTAAATGGTCACAAGGCACGGTTTCTCATATAGCGGAGAGCTAGGCCGATAGTAAGGACACTCCTGTGGTTGGCTTTGTTGAGCGCCACCTTGTTTCAAAAGTAAGAAAACAAAGGAAAAGGGAATATCAGTACCTAATAAAGTACACCCTTGACTAGGAATTGAATTTAATGGGGGCTGTCAAACGGTTCCTTGTAACACTACTTAGTATTCAAGAAGAAATTAAATGAATGTTGCATCGCTTATTTAAGACAAAAGATTTTACACATGTACCTACCCTTGAAGAGGAAATAGGCTAAATTGAAAATGTTAATGAATTTACATTGGATGTAACAAGGGCTTCAGTTTTACTGAAGTTGAACTTAATATAAACTAATATTAGGTTACACTGTCACAATGACTGCAGTCTTAAGGGGAAAAGGTACCGATTATAGATCTATAATGGTTTACACCAAGTATATTATTTAGGATTGCAAGAAGGTACTAAGTACTAATCCTTGGAAAATAGTATTGATTTTAAAATTTATAATTTAACCATTGGGCTGCTTGCTTCAATTTAAATGATTGGATCTGACCTGTTGCTCACTGTTGCTGCCTGGAAGTTGTATGGTAGTTATATGTCTACCCTTGGAGTAGCTGATACTTTTCCAAAAAGGAGGGGTCCCATCCTTAGGGCATTTCACAAAACATTCCGGAATCAAAATTTTATAGGGGACATTGGCCCATTTGTCAACACCTCATTATATCTTCCAAATTTCAAATTAAAAAAAAAAAAAAACGTTTACTTATCATGCCTTCATGGCCGCCTGGCATCTCAACTTAAGAATCTGGTGGTAGGTAGGTATACCCAAATTGGCCTTTAGATCTTCCACTATGGAATGGCCAGTTAACACGTACGCCTTAGTTCAATGGCAAAACGAAAAAGGGCAGATCTAGCTGTTGAAATGCCTAGCTTGCTACGCTTTCATTTTTTGTCTATATTTCCAAAAAAAAAAACGTCATGTTATCAAATATCCGTTTCACAGTAGAGCACTCATTTGAAATGTTTTCACGGAATGACAGAAACAGATACAAAACACAACTCACACTGGCACAGCTGATGTGGTTAGAGTACGTTCAGAATCAGTTGATCGCGCTTGAACTATATAATCCACAGGCTGACTTCCTTATATACACCAGGCCACTCAGCCGACCCAATGTAAACCGTGATATTGACAGTTGTCAAACCGAGATAACCTCCACATGAAAGGCATACTTTTGAAGTAAACAAGAATTCAAAAATATATTTTGAAAAGACAAAATGAATTTTGGAGCAGCTATAACGAGCAATTTACATGAAAAACAGTCTTCAGTTGTAAGCAAAATATACAGTAGCAACCATTCCTCAGTCCGGCTACAGAAAATATCGTAGAAAATATCTGTGACATTCAGTTGTGATTATTATACCAGAGCTATCAAAAGGTAACTTATAGTGTTACAATCACCTCCCTTCAAAGAAAAAAAATTTTCATTGCAAATGAAAAATTTTCCTAGTCTTTTACAGACTTAAACTAAAGTATTGGAGAACGTTCATCCTAAATTTTGCTAAATCTAACCACCTACACTAACTAATTACTTAAAGACCAATATAATCTTCAGCCCTGCTTACTCTAACTTAACGGTAGCTTTACATATTTACAACCTATGGGTTCGCAAAAAATTTATCCTAACGGATACTTAAACGACTGAGTCAGTCTCATTTTCCAGTTCATCATCATCAGTGTTAGAAACATCTGACATAGAACCTTCGTATGGTTTCAAATCTTGAATATGCCACACACCAGCATCGCTACCATCTTCATTCTTTAAAACATACACCAGTTTCGATTTCTTTTTGGCAATAATACATAAGGTATATCGAGCAGCTAATTTTTGCGCAAAATTTTTAGGAGCATCGGACAAAACCTTATTTCTCTTCCAAACCTTCTCTCCCACAAAAAATTCGACATCACGTCTTCGCAAATTGTAATATTTGGCATTTTTCACATGAGCAGCATGAATTTTATTTTGCACATCTTTGAAAATATCTGTTGATTGACCCAAATTTTGAGCCCAATAATTTCTATCTCCTAACTTTAAGTTATTTACATTATTTTTACCATAATATTTTCCACTACATGGAATTTCTCTACCAAAATTTAAAAATGCAGGACTATAACCTGTGACTTCATGTACTGATGTTCTAAGAGAATAAGCTATTTTTCCAATTTTTTTATCCCAAAGCTTATGGTTGTTATTAATGTAACTACGAATTGCGGTGCAAATAGTTCTATTAGAACGTTCTACATAATTAGATTGTGGATCATAATAAGGTGTGTAAAATAATGTTGTGTTGTAATCTTTCACTAACTTTTTGATGGATTTACTAACCAGTTGTCTACCATTATCACAAATGATATATTGTGGTACCCCATACACAACAAAGACGTCGTTTTCAAGAAAACGATTAATATACTTGCTGAAGTTGCATTACGAAGAGAACACACAAGCGAATATTTGGTGAACCAATCGCTGACTACCAAAATATACTGATAACCATTTGTACTACGAAGTAATGGACCCATCAAGTCCATGGCAATGACCTGCCAAGGAAATCGTACTTTCTTTTCGACACCCATTAATCCAAATTTTGCAAGTTTGGAGACTTTTGGGAAGCACATACTTTACATGATTTTATGTAGCGGTGAATATCACGGCGCTTTTTTGGCCAATAATAAGTCAAAATAATCCTTGAGTGAGTTTTAAAATAGCCAGCATGGGCTGCTGTTGGTTCATCATGACAAAGTTTGATTATTTTCACTCGCTGGGATTTTAGAACTAGTAACTTCCATTCTGAAATATTGGTATTCAGGGGAATTTTTGAGGGAACAATTTTATACAGATAATTATTTTTAACAGACCATTGAGGAAATGAATTTGGATTTTGTAAAACTTTTGAACGCAAATTTCTATAAAAAGTATCCAAATCTTCCAAGTCAATATCTAACGTAATATTATCATCAGGATTTATTACTGCAGAAATTTCGATTTCTGTTGATTCTAATGGGCTCCTAGACAAGGCGTCAGGTACCACATTAAATTTCCCTTTTCTGTGTATCAATTTGAAATCAAACTGACTAAGTCTAACACTCCATCTGGCAAGTCTGCCTACTGGATCTCGTTTTTTTAAAAGCCATTTTAAACTTTCATGATCAGTAAAAATTGAAAATTTTACGCCTTCAATATAGGCTCTAAACCTTTAACAACCAAATATAACCGCCAAACATTCTTTTTCCGTAGTACTATAATTTTTCTCACTTTTTGACAAACTTCTAGAAGCGAATGCTATTACTTTTTCTTCGTTATCTTGAATTTGTGTTAGGACACAGCCTAGACCATTGTCTGACGCATCGCACTGTATAGTAAAGGGTAATTTGAAATTTGGACTACATAAAATTGGAGCGGAAACTAATGCTTGTTTCACTTCCAGAAACGCTTCATCAGCTTCTTTCGTCCAAACGATTTTTTGATCTTTCTTTTTATTAACAAGCAGACTATTTATAGGTGCCATAAGTGTAGAAAAATGTGGAATGAATCTGCGATACCAACTGCACATACACGTGAATCGTTTAACTTCAGTTGTGTTTTTAGCAGGCCTAACTTGTCGACTACAAAACCCAAATATTTTAAAGATAGTCTGAAAAATTCACATTTGTCGATATTTACTGTTGGTTAAGGTTGGCATCTTGTAAACGTTTTGCCACTTGCTTGAGTAGTTGGATATGTTGTTCGAATGTTGATGAAACAATAATAATATCGTCTAGATACACAAATATATTAGGCTCCAATTCTGCACCAAATATAGCATCCATTAAACGTTGTTGACATTGGGCTGCCCCAGTCAAACCAAAAGGCATAACCGAAAAATCGAAAGAACCGCGACCCGGTATTGAAAAAGAAGTTTTCTCTCTCGAACTTTCATCGAGAGGAATTTGCCAGAAAGCACTCCTCAAGTCTACGGAAGAAATAAAATTCGCATGTCCTAACATTTGCAAAATTCTATCCACAGATGGCAATGGATGATTATCCTTTTCAGTAACAGAATTTAGTTTTCTGCCATCAAAGCAAAAACGATAAGAACCTTTTGATTTTTTTACCAGGAGGACTGGAGAAGACCACGGACTACTTGATGGTTCCACTACCCCTAGCTCAAGCATTTTATCCAGCTCCTTATTTAAGTGTTTCAACATATAAGGTGAAAATAAATATTGACGTTCTTTGAAAGGTAGTGCATCACCAGTCTCAATATGATAAATAAGTTTATTTGTGCGTCCCAATTTGCCATCATTACTAAGGATATCAAATTCTGCAATTACATTTTTGCTCTTTGACTTTGCTCTAATGTCAAATGGTTTAGACCCTTATTATTTGCTACTATATTTTCCTTTACTTCAACAGTGGATATATTTACATTATCATTTATATGAACTTGCCAAGTGCTATTTTTAAAATCTAATTTTAATTGAAACTTTTTACAGAAATCGCTTCTTAAAATGAATAATCCAATGAAGGAACTATCAAAAAATTTATTCATTTACATTGACCTTCTATACACAAAGGTAAACTAATCATACCAGAAATACGCTGGTTAACACCATCTGCTGTTGTTACAAACTTAGTAATTGAACTTTTAATTTTTGCATCAAAATTTTTAACGGTGTCCATGCCCCTTGCTCCTATTAATGAAACATTGGCACCACTATCTAATAAACACACGATTTCTTGATCATATAAAAGAATCGAAACATAAGGCCGATTATCTCTCTCTTTATTTACAAAAACTGGAGCTAGATCAAACTTATCTTTTAGTTATTTAAAATAATTTTCAACGAAATTTAAATGACCTTCTTGTTCTGAAGTTAAAATATTAGAAACTGATTTTGAATGAGCCCTAGGTAAAAGAGGTAAGGCTGGGCCAAAACATTTTACCTCTGCCCTAAGTTTCCCGAACAATTATTACAATTATTTTTAGTTACATCAGGTTTGCCGCATGAAAAACAAAATATATTACGTCTTTGTGTACAATGGTGATAAGTATGATTTTTCATTTTACAATTCCAGCAAGTTATTGATTTATCTCGATCACTATCATTAACTGTTTGATTACTACTAGTAGCATTAACATGAGCAGTACTGTTAGCATTACCCTGATAAGATCTGCGGTGGTTCCTGTAAACTCTTGCTCTATTACCAAAAGTATTATTATTATTAGTGTGTCTATTGAAATTTTGAGTGGTACCACTCGTACTTGCAACATCTCTAGTTGGTGACTCTATTTCGACATCTAAATCATAACTCAAACTAGTAACCCTTGGTGTAACATGACTTCTCGAACTTATATCTTTATAAACTTCTTCAACTAATTTTGCATCTTCTATTAAATCTTCTAATGAAGTATATTCATGAAGAGCTAAGCGCTCTACAAATTCTTTTCTCAAATTTTTTTTTATCCATTTAATTTTAGTTGAATCAGCAGGTGTATTTCCAAGACGGTTAAATAATTGCTCCATGACAGCAACAAAAATTTCCCACAATTTTTCATCATAATCTTGATCTAAGAAATCAACTTCTAATTTATTCACAAGAGAATCCCAGTTATTTACTAACCCTGCATCTTTAACATGACGAAGCCATAACAATGCTTAACCAGAAAAAAGATCAACAGCTGATTCATAAAGTTGAATTTTATTAACATGTTCAGCAAGTTCCTTAACTCTTTCAAGAAAGGATTTTTTTACAGCCATGGTCTTTTTAGTACCATCAAACTTCAAATCCCACTTATAAATTGAAACGGCCTTGCTAAAAGCTGGTACTGTAACAGTAGGTTATAGGAATAGGTGTAACATTTGTTGAACAAGCTGCATCCCCAATTATTCGACTATCAAGGTCTGATTCTAAAGTCAAGGTTGTTGCATAAGATTCATTTTTGAAAGTAAGTTCATTAATTTTAGTATCATCAATTTTCATCTGTTGTATTCTGTTACTAATGTGAATTAATCGGGATTGCAAACGCAAGTACATACTATCCTTTACAGAACCTTCAAACTCAGCAATTTGTTGTTTAATACTATCTAAAGCGGTGTAGATAGCAACTTTATCTGTGTCGAAATCATAAGATGGATCATCAAATACAATTTGTTTACCTGCTTTCTTCTGCAAACATTTACTCAATATTTTTCTTTTATCCTGGATGTCTCGAGTTGTAGTTATACCACGAATTCGCAACTCATAATTGATCTCATCAATAAGTAGATTACGAGGTTTCATTTCAAACGACATGGTATAATAGGTTAAATAACAATCAACTGAAAACCAAAATTACAATTTGTTTCACCAAAAATTCGCTATGTGTCCCCTTCAGAAACAACAAGAATTACCACAAACCCAATATTTTGTTGAAAAGCAACAATGGTACACCCTGTAACGATAAGTTAAATTCAAGAGGTTGTATTAAAAATGTATCACCCTGTACAATCTAGCTCAATTCTGAATAGTATTAAAACGCTTTTTCTCAATTTCTCTATAACTATCCGAGAATTATTTCACTAAGAAATAATTAATTTTAGATACTATTAATACTTAAGCATCTCTACACTTTATCAGAAGGACCTAATTTTAAGAGTGATGGTGAACTATATATTTTTTTTTATTCAGGAAGGTAGATACCTCAAAAATATTTGGAGAAAGACAAATTTGTCTGAATAATTACACTAGATCTCCAAAACTTAAAAAATTGAAATCGATAGAAAGCTCGTTCTTAATTTCACTGAAAACTGTCCGAGAATTATTTGCCAAAGAAATAATCAATTTTCAGGTACTATCAATACTAATAACCTTTAATCAACATCAACTAGAAAGGAAATCAAGTGATGGTGGGACTTTCTCTGTCGGGATACCTTCTGATAGATCTTGCAGTTCACCAAAGAACCGTGTACACTTGACTGAGAGACAGTTACCGCTGCAATTCTTACCAACAACCAAACACAATTCCGGAATAACATATGCAATCAATTAATAGCAAACAATAATATCAAATTTAATATAAGCAGTCCAATAGCTGTAAAACAACCAACAAAAATGTCAGGCACCACGTTCTAAGCCAAAATTTACTTGTAACCAAAAAGATGTTTTACTTTCTAAATGGTCACAAGGCACGATTGCTCATATAGCGGAGAGCTAGGCCGAGAGTAAGGACACTCCTGTGGTTGGCTTTGTTGAGCGCCACCTTGTTTCAAAAGTAAGAAAAAAAAAAGGAAAAGGGAATATCAGTACCTAATAAAATACACCCTTGACTAGGAATTGAATTTAATGGGGGCTGTCAAACGGTTCCTTGTAAAACTACTTAGTATTCAAGAAGAAATTAAATTAATGTTGCATCGCTTATTTAAGACAAAAGATTTTACACATGTACCTACCCTTGAAGAGGAAATAGGCTAAATTGAAAATGTTAATGAATTTACATTGGATGCAACAAGGGCTTCAGTTTTACTGAAGTTGAACTTAATATAACATAATATTAGGTTACACTGTCACAATGACTGCAGTCTTAAGGGGAAAAGGTACCGATTATAGATCTATAATGGTTTACACCAAGTATATTATTTAGGATTGCAAGAAGGTACTAAGTACTAATCCTTGGAAAATAGTATTGATTTTAAAATTTAAAATTTAACCATTGGGCTGCTTGCTTCAATTTAAATGATTGGATCTGACCTGTTGCTCACTGTTGCTGCCTGGAAGTTGTATGGTAGTTATATGTCTACCCTTGAGCTGATACTTTTCCAAAAAGGAGGGGTCCCATCCTTAGGACATTTCACAAAACCTTCCGGAATCAAAATTTTATAGGGGACATTGGCCCATTTGTCAGCACCTCATTATATCTTCCAAAATTTCAAATTTTAGAAAAAAACGTTTACTCAAAATGGCCTCATGAAATCATGCCTTCATGGCCGCCTGGCATCTCAACTAAGAATCTGGTGGTAGGTAGGTATACCCAAATTGGCCTTTAGATCTTCCACTATGGAATGGCCAGTATACACGTACGCCTTAGTTCAATGGCAAAACGAAAAAGGGCAGATCTAGCTGTTGAAATGCCTAGCTTGCTACGCTTTCATTTTTTGTCTATATTTCCAAAAAAAAAAAAGTCACGTTATCAAACGTCCGTTTCACAGTAGAGCACTCATTTGAAATGTTTTCACGAAATGACAGAAACAGATACGTTCAGAATCAGTTGATCGCGCTTGAACTATATTATCCACAGGCTGACTTCCTTATATACACCAGGCCACTCAGCCGACCCAATGTAAATCGTGATGTTGACAGTTGTCAAACCGAGATAACCTCCACATGAAAGGCATACTTTTGAAGTAAACGAGAATTCAAAAATATGTTTTTGAAAAGACAAAATGAATTTTGGAGCAGCTATAACGAGCAATTTACATGAAAAACAGTCTTCAGTTGTAAGCCAAATATACAGTAGCAACCATTCCTCAGTCCGGCTACAGAAAATATCGTAGGAAATATCTGTGACATCCAGTTGTGATTATTATACCAGAGCTATCAAAAGGTAACTTATAGTGTTACAAAGTATCTATGTAAAGTCTTTCTGATATCAATTGCAGAACATAAAAACTCGTTCCGAACCCATAGCACAAATGTTTGATCTTCCATTCCTCATTATACCTCATTATCAGGTTACCATTATCAGGGATACATCAGGTATCCTCGCCTATGTCAGGTCTAACAAAGGACCCCGCAGTTTTTATAGGTAAAATGGTTCTCGGTGAAATTGTCTGAATTTTTAGCATATTATAGTATTCGATGTACTGTTTGAACGTGCAAAATTGCAAAGTTCGTTGATGGATAGATTTTCAAAAACCGGGCGTTCAAGAAAAAATCAATAATTTTTATTTAATTATTTTCTCGGGATTTGAAAGGGCCAACTGCATTTTTTTTTGCTCTTATCATCAACGTACCTTTATATTACTAAATATCATTCAGATGATGCAGATTATATCATTATGTACAGAGTGGAAAATAAAAACATTTTAGTAATGTCTTAAAATTCGATGTAATAATGAAATATTGATGAAATTATTTCGGCATGCAATATACTATTCTTATTCCATCATTAATCACAATTCATACATTTCGTAAAGGGTGATTTGAAAATTTGGTGGTTCTTTTGTACACATTCTGTATATTCAAGTGAATTGTCATCTTCCGAAGATAGCTGATACCGTATAAACATGATTTCGTTGGGATATATAGGGTGATTATAAAATTTTCGATGATAAAAATGACAAAATATGAACGTTTCAGAAATAACCTTGTAATTCACGATTAACTCGGTGAAATTCGTTTATTATTATTTAATATATTCATCGTTTTCTCCTCTACACTATCCCAAAAATTCAGTTTCTCAGTATAACTAGTTTCATAGTTATTAATTGAGAAACTTATTACCATTTGCATGACGAGTTGACTTGTTCACTAGTGGCCAAGATTTTTCCCAAATAATGAAATGTGAGGATGTGGAGATTGAAATAAATGTAAAAGAGGGCGAATTTAATAATATAATGTACAGATAGTTGAGTGAATTTTGTTGGTTTAAGCTTTGTCGGAATAAAAAAAGAACTATCTGGGAAAAGTGAAAATGATTAATAGAACGCTTTTATTTCTAATGGGAGAATTTGTATCTGGGCAGCGTCGGTTTTTTTCTAATTCGTGCTCCACCCGGACAGAGGTTTCCATGATTTTTATTTTTGTTGGCTATCAATAGAAACATATAAACATCTATTATATTTCATCAATATAGGTAATTCAACACGTAAAGGTATAATAAAAATTGTCACTGATGAAACTAATGAAACTGAATATAAGTACTCAGGGAGGCATGAATAGAAATAATCATGTTATACTGGGTGTTTCCAAAATTGGTGCGACAAATATGATGGGGGTGTTGTAAGGGAGGCAAGAATTTTTTATAATTTTTTAAAATGTATGCTTTCACTCTACCACAACTTTAGACTATTATTGAACATCTGGCAACATTGTAAAATTCTTTGGTATTACTGGTGCTTTTGACCTCGTCGAAAGCAAATGCTTTGGTTCCGTTGATAACCTCTAATCGATGATTTACATAAATTCTAGGCAAAATGCAATGTTTCCCAAACTATTTTTTCATGCAAAAATGTACTTTGATATCGTCATTTTTTTGTCTTCCTTTACCCACTTCATTTATCGGTTTATTCAATATCGGAAACACTTATATTCCACAACAATAAGTTCACTCCTATTGAATGCAATAATGGGTTTCTGAACTATTGGCACATATTCGGTATAATATCAAGTAGGTGATGTATAATCAACGAAGATCTGTCAGTGAACTTGTCACGCGAAGACTAAATGTTAATTTTAGATTATTAGGTATTGTAATTCAATACATTTCTTTGTGGAATTTGTTGTTCATCATTTGATTGGTTATGGTAGTTCATAAGTAGTGATATAGTTTTCCAAATGGCTTTATTAAATAGAGCGGACTGTTACGTTTGTGATAGAAATTGTAGAATACAGCTAATGACTAGGATATATGGAGATAAGACGATGTCGATAAAGAAGAAATGGCTGTATTTAGAAGATAAGCTGCGGAAAGACCTCTCGATATTGCTGAGGGAACCAGAACTTGTTTCAATTGTTTCCAAGCAATACTCAATGACATAAGTAAGACGATTCGAAAATAATTCCAACTGTCTTCGTCTCAATGTTTTATCTCCAGCAACAAGCCGTACTTGCATGGTATGTAACTCCTACATTAATATTCACAGAATGCCCATTGATTGTAGTGTGAATATTTTCATTATTTTTAACATTAATGTTCCGGAAACGTGAGAATGCTAACGTTTCACTATTTGTGAAAAATCTTGGCCACTAGTGAACAAGTTCCTTCAACTCGCCATTCAAATGGTAATAAGTTTCTCAATTAATAACTATGAAACTACTCATAGTAGGAAACTGAATTTTTGGGACAGTATTGAGGAGAGAATGATGAATATATATATATTAAATAATAATAAAGAAATTTCACCGAGTTGATCGTGAATTACAGGGTGATATCTGAAACGTTGATATTTTGTCATTTTTATCATTAAAAGTTTTCATGATCACCCTATGTATCCCAACGAAATCATGTTTATACGGTATCAGTTATCTTCGGAGGATGATAATTCATTTGAATATACAGGATGTGTACGAAAGAACTAGTCATATATTTCACCAATTTTTCAAATCACCCTGTACGAAATATATTAAATTGTGATTAAGATGGAATAGGAATAGTATATTGCGTGCCAAAATAATTTTATCAATATTTCATTTTTACATCAAATTTTCAGACATTACTAAAATGTTTTTATTTTTCGCTCTGTACATAATGATATAATCTGCATCGGAATGATACGAAATATAGAATAAATCTGAAAAAGAAGACGATGGAGTTATTTGGAAAAAACAAGGTATGGACCAGCGATTGTGAAATCTATGCAAACCTGGATGGGAGAATAAAGAAAATACAATCAGAAGGGGATTTAGAATAGGAAAGGGAACGACATCGTTAATTATGAATATTATATTATACCAATTTATTACTATTAAAGAGATTTTTTTCTGTTTTTCTGATATTTCACGGAGGCAACTATAGCTACCTGCGTGACAATCTTAGTTCAAGCCTTGTAATAAACACGAGGTGTTCTGACTTTAACCACAAATGTGTTGCTGGCTCCTGTGGTTGGCTCCTATATTTGTGTGATCTTGCGTTCAAGTGTTGCACAACTTTACACTTGGCTATACCGTACTGAAGAGGTCTAATGAGTCCGAAACGGATCCGTCTACGGTTGCATTATGAGGGTTTACCCACTAATTTTCTCCTTTGTGTTTATTATTCCCCTCACGAAGCCATTCTATGGTTTTCTACTTCATTTATATATTCCTGGGTTAAGATGTCACGCAGGTAGCTATAGTTATCTCCGTGGTAATGTTAGTTCAAGCCTTGTAAACAGGAGGTGTTCTGACTTTAACCACAAATGTGTTGCTGGCTCCTATATTTGTGTGATCTTGCGTTCAAGTGTCTCCCGACTTTACACTGTGCTATACCGTACTGAAGAGGTCTAATGAGTCCGAAACGAATCCGTATACGGTTGCATTATGAGGGTTCACCCACTAATTTAGTTAGTTATCTATTTCCACTCTTATCCATGTCAATCACATATTTCACATATTTTCCAAATCAATACAAATGTCACCGTGTGAGTATGAAGTTCACAGAAAAATTCTTTGGTAAAGCTGTGGACTTTCTGAAGATATTTTCTGAACATAAGACAATCAATTTATTTATCATGAAAATAAACATAGCAAACATAGGTATGAAAAGAATTAGTCTAATGAGAATTTTTTATTTTTAGAAATATTTCAAGGTATACCAAAGAAAAACTCCATCAAATATTTTTCTTTTCTTCCCTTCAGGAGAAAATCATATGCAATACATGAAAAATATACAGGAAGTTTTCGAAATAGGAGCTATTAAGAAAATGGAAAATTCGGAACATAATGTAACCATAAATAGCAAGAATTTTCTTTTTTGAAGCAATCAAAATTTTCGAAATTTTTATTAAATTTTTATTAAATCGCTTTCAGTTTCTTACCTTTATTTGGGAGGCACTGGTTTGTTTCTCCAGGTCACAGCGTTTTTGTCCACTGGCAGTGTTTCAGCGCGGTTTTCACATTTTTAACTTTAAAATTCAATACCTCCCGATTTATTTATTTTTTTCGACAAAAATCTGTTCTTTCATTTCGTTTTATTTCGTCATTTTCTACTCTCTATATCATTCATTGCTCCAATTTCGGAAACACCATGTATAAGACAGCACTTGTTTGGCAACTTGACAGAAATAACTATTTAAACAATTTTTATGAAAGAAATATTCTAATACTCTTGCTGTTTTATGTATCTTGCATGTATATATTTCATTACAACTCGTGTTATGGAATAACTTATTCAATTGTTGTAGCAAAGATAAAGTTATTCTTCCCATACCCTCCTTAACAATAATCAGAATGGCAATTTTCTAATGGCAAAGTGTTTTGTCAGTGTTTTGGCTGGTTGAGTCGATAAATTTATTTTTCTTCATCTTCAATATTCTCAAGGAATTCAAGTAATTCAAGAAAAAGAAGCTACCCAAAACACCAAAACTACGTCACTTTTACTCGACGCGCGTTTCGCTAACAAAGTTAGCATTTTCTATATATACTATATATAGTAAGCGTATTGCTCTTGTCGAGTGTTTTGGTTTTGGTGTTTTGAGTAGCTTCTATTTCTTGAATTGTATTCACATCAAAGGCTCCAAACATCCATTATTGAATTCAAGTAGAACGTAGAAAGTAGAAAGTAGAAAAGTAGAAAAGTAGAACGGCAATTTATATGAAATCGTATCTTCTCGAAATATGCCACGTGATATGTGCCAGAGTGGTCTCGAGAGTTTATCTCTAAAATTGTCTGAAAAAGTAAGGCCCCAGCTTCAAAATATATATGGTTGATTTTCACGGGTATTTGAACTTGAAACATCGGGAATAGATCGGGGAAAAAGTTCGTATCACCTGCGTACGAAGGCGGTCATGTTGGATTGTGCACAAATAACATTTTTTCACAGCTATTCCTTTTGCGATAACTATTTTTCCTGAACTTACGCAATAGTAATTGATTTTCCAACATTTACCAACCCAGAATTTTTAGTAACATTTGATTAACTTTTCAGACCAAATTATCTAAAAATGTATATTCATGGACACCCTGTGTCCCATTTTTTGTTCAAACAAACAATTATTGTCGAATTATTCAATAAGCTACGAATTTTCTATTGGTAAAAGTTGTGAGCCGGACGATCGCAATTGCAAGTTTAGTTCCGCTTGATGAACTTGGGCTAGATTGTAGCCCAAAACATACCATTCCATTTAATTTATTTATTTCTTAATAACACTTGACCATCAACTTTCTGGGTCGTATAAACTCGAAAAACGAGATCAGCTACCCAAATAACACTCGAAATCTCAAAAATATATGAACTACAAGCAGCGTCGTAAGTAGTAGCACCTCCCTCCTCTTCCCCAGCTACAGGCCAACTCTTGGATTTAACATGTCGTTTCTTCTACCCCACTTGTAAAGTGCACTGAAAAAGGTATAAGGATTTTTTTCGTTATTTCTACTTTTAAAGGACTTTACACATTTTTCACTTCTGAGGGGCGGTCTTCCGACACCCCCGAGCAAGGATTTTGGTATTTTTGGTTTTTGGGTACCAAACACTACAACTGTACCAAATTTCAGCAACTTTGAATTCGATTAGAGGTAGGGGGCCATTTAGGTCTTAACGAATTGGGTCTATTTTCAAGAATTGAATATCAGGTATTCACCGATTTCATTTTATTCCAAATTTGTCCCTTTTCCATGATCGGTCATTCAAGGTGAAACCAACATATTTTAAGAATCCATAGGACCATAGGTAAGCATTTTGCACCTCTTCATTGTAGTATTCACAGTACAGATTAGTTTCAATAAATTTTAAACATCTTCGCTAAATTATTGAACAGTTTGATCGTTTCCAAATATACACACCACATCAAACAGGAATCCAATTCAATACCTCAGAAGAAGCATATCAAAAAAATTCACATCTTTAACATCGGGGTCGAAATTTTCTGAGACAACATATCTAAGCTCGTTGCATCATTCTTTCCATAACAAATTAGCGCAAGAAATAACATGCACTTACTTAGGATTATAAAGAATTCCATCGAGGAGGGTAGTTAAGCGTTCTTCAGATATCTGCGCCATTGGTAAAATGAATCCAATCTCCTGCTGTTCTGCTAAAACTGCATTCGCCCACTGATCACCAAATACAGGAATGGCTATGATCGGCACTCCGTGATAAACAGTTTCAGTGATACTAAGAAATCCTCCATGAGTGATGAAAACTTTGACGTTAGGATGTGCTGAAAAATAAAAAATTTCTGAGACCATGTACTTGATATGTTGACTCATTTGAAATGCTCATGCTGCGTTAATTTTTTTCTCGATTTCTAATAGGAAGGAGGGTATGCTTTTCTGGGCCAACTGCTCCCAGTTATAAGATTCTGTACACTTTAAGGTCTATAAAAAAGAAATATTTTCCCAAAATTTCAAACTATTCCGGAACATCTTCAAATAAGTTTCAACAGCAGATTTGTGAAGGCAAAAGCTGATAAAATATACATTATGGCAACAAAGCATATGTGTTTCCTTGAGTTTAATTAAATTAAATGGATATAGTTATTTTTGTATCAAGTGAGTGATATGAGTGGTTTTTTAATGGCACATGAGAATTAATTTTTCAATTGTAATATAATAATCCCTCAAATGTGCCATGAAAACAACATTTTTGTACATTTTTGTACAACATTTTTGTACAACTGTGAATGTGAATTTACATCGTATGAAAGATATTGAAAAAAAATTCTTCCAGTACATCTTGACGTAGTTTTTGTCCTGATAAGTTATCGCTTTTAAAATATAGGTATTAAAAAATATTTTTCAATGTTTTCAGTAGAATCGTATTCAAAAATTTTTCCTGTCTGAAAAAAATAAGTCCAAAATAACTAAATAATACTCTTTTCCACACATGTTATCCTTAATCAATAAATACTTCCAATACCATTTCACAGCATCCAGTTGTCTTTCTGTGTTACTATAGAAACGGTTTGTTTTTTGATGTGTTTGACTGTGCTCGTAGTTGCTTCAATTTCGAGTGGTAGTGATACCGCATCAGATGTATCTGAGAAAGCAAATGCAATAGTATCTAATATGTTACCGGCCAAATCCAAGTCAGTATATGAGAAAAAATATGACCAATTTCGTGAATGGTGTAACAAGAAACATGTATAAAAGGTTTCTGAAAATGTGCCTATATGCTATTTTGAGGAAAAATAAAAAATTATAAAACCTCCTACATTATGGAGTGTCTACTCAATATTGAAAAGTACATTGAATGTTAAGGAAAATATTGATATAAGGAAGTTTTTAAAATTGGTCCCGCTCATTAAGACCAAAAGCGCCAGATACCGAGGAAAGATATCTAAATGTTTATAAAGGGATGATAAATTTATTCAAATGCTGATAACGAAACGAATTTATTTTATAAGGCACAGATATAATCATATTTTTGTAAAATCAGTAGTAATTTTAATATTTTTTATTTGTAGGTTGTCCTAATTTTGGGTATCAGTGGTGCTTGTCGCCGTGAAAAATGATTACATATTGAGCCATTATTTGCAAAACTCGCTATACGACAAAATCTCCAAAACTGTTTTTTTTTTTTGTTGAGTTTCGTTCAAATTTTACATAGGAATCGAATGATAAAATAAAAATTTACCAAAAAACCTTTCTTTAGCAAGAAAATACCATCAAGAAAATAATAGTTATGTGCACAACTTTTTCTGTTGTGTTCCCACAAGGAGGAAAATCCTGTATTATTAAGAGAAAATCGTGAGAGCCGAGTGAAAGACGTTTTACTTACAAAACTGGCTGGAAGAAAAATTTATCTTAAAGTAGTTGTTTATGAGGAATGGATTTCAGTAGTTTCTATTCAAACGAGACAAAGCAAGTGTTTCTCTGTTGAATTTGAAAAAGTTAGTGTTTTATAATTATTATGGAGTTGGTAGGTGAAAATATTTTTTTCGTTGAACCTCGTCCAAGCGGAAGAGGGCGCAGAAAGGATTTCTGTTTTTTCTTTTTACTGGATAATTATTTGCAGAACTTGCTATTTTCAATATATATATATATATTTTTATGAAAGCTGTAAATATTTTAAATGTTTCCGAGCAAATAGCAAGTTTTTCAAATAATGGCCTCATACAACTATTGATGCCATTGAAGATGCTGGATCTATATTGATTGTTAAAATACTTGATACGAAGACCTATTGCGCAAGAACGTTTACTGTTTCAAATTCTGATTATATTGAGATATACCGCAAGTATGCCGATTTCTAAATAAATATTGAATTGTCCATCTTCTTCCAAACAAATTAAAATATCTGAAAAAATTGTGGAATCAACTCTTCAAGAAATATCTAACATTTCTGAACAGCAGCAACATGGAACATCTTCGGGAATTTATAGTGGAAGTAGCTAATTGTTCAAACTTCACTATCAATTTTTATTTCAATAAATGAAATTGTTTTATGATAAATAATCAATTAATAATTGACTCTGTAAAAAATAAATCCTTGAAAATAATATTTTGTGTTTATTTTGTGAATTATTCTGGCGGTGAAAAAAAAATTTTTTTTTCACGGTGAAAAAAAGACTTTTTTTCACGATGAAAAATAGTAAACATTTACGCATCGAAAGAGATGCAGAAATGTCAAGTTTTTTTGACAGTTGTACAAAAATGTCAGTTCTGACAATTAGATATTGAATTGAATTGATTCAAAAGCAATGTTGCCACTTTGGATTTTTTTAATAATTGGTACGAACATAGAAGATAACCTAAATTTGATTGGAAAAGATCTACTGTTACGGTTCAAAATCAAATTTTGTCGTTTGGATGCAGAAGAGATCTGTTATCTTGTTTGGTACGAAATCCCCAAAACCTTGCTAACAATTCTACATTCTTTTCTAATGGACATTTGCCTATAGTATAGAATCATGACCTCGATGTGATTTATGCTTCTTGTAATCGGTATATTGGTTTGTGAATTTTAACTGGACGTTTTTTATTTTATTCATATTTCATTATTGGGTCACCTACCTTGATTTTGAGCTCATAACTGTTGGGAGCGCCTTCTGAAAGTCTTTAAATTATGTTTACTAAACAAGAGGTTCAGTGTTCGTTATATCTACCTTTTCTCTTTAGTGTTGCATTATTCAACCATTTCCAACTATCATAGTCAGAATGATTTATTATTGTTTTGTAAATTTTGAAGGTTACTTCGAATCTGACATTTAGTTACTTTCACTCTAATGGTCTTTTAGTCTGCCTCGAAGTACATTTTGGTGTCGTAAGATTCACACTCAGTGTAGGAAGCGCTACACTTTCATGTAAACTAATGAGCCTTCTGTTGGATATTACTGTCATTGTTTTCAGTTATTGTCTCATGAAGAGGGCGTATATTTGGGTTGGTTCAGTTACGTCATTTCAGTTAGGTTATTGTTATTCTTATAAGTTTATTGGTCGGAAGACATTGCTTGCACTTTGATGGATTTATAATAATTAACTTGAATTGGATCACATCTTCTGATTTTCACTAACAATTCAATTCTCACCTTATTAGTGTTTTTTTTAAATAAAAAATATTGTCTATGTCTATGGATGACATAGTGCATCACTAGACTTGTTTTTTTGTTTTGATTTCGATAATGTGGGGAAGGGATCTAGGCATTTCACTCTCTTCCGTTTGCAACGTTCATAAAGGCAGGTGTGTGACTATACGCATGTAATCAATTTTCGATAATTTATCTCGTATTAGTGGATTTCATTGATTTCACATGATTAATTAGTCTTGGCTGATTTTATGAACTGAAATAGTCATATTTTCATGGGATATATCACCATGATTACCCTGATGGGGATTCGAAGTATTGATGTCGCCCACCGCCATTTTGTGAAACCTTAATTCCCAAGGTATCTAGGATATTGTTGCTGCCTTCTTGAAGTGACACTTCGTCACCACCCATTAACCGTTATTATCACAATCAATCTTCAATTTC
The DNA here is from genome assembly GCA_958298965.1 of Chrysolina haemoptera. Lineage (NCBI taxonomy): Eukaryota > Metazoa > Arthropoda > Insecta > Coleoptera > Chrysomelidae > Chrysolina > Chrysolina haemoptera. The sequence continues at coordinate 18,035,575 of OY282589.1, read as the reverse complement.
ACCGAAAAACTTTACAACGAATCATTGAACCTACTGAGACAAGAGTGTTGGATCTCGAGCTGTATCAAACTGCTTAGCTGTCTTCTATCATCTGTGTGAATTAAGCAGTTTGTTCCAACCACCCTATGACCCTGGAAGTCTTGTGAGGGACAGGGACCAGGCATCAGTAGTCCGATAGTAATACTGCCTTGGATAGGGCGAAAGTGTTGGACTTTCCAGTTGTACTAAGGCCAAAGGTGAAAGAGTTAGACATACAAAACTGTTTGGTTGCCCCTGTATCATCTCTGTGAATCCAACCGTCAATTTCCTCCATCCTAGAACGTTGGGAGACTTAAAGGTACAAGAGAGACCATCCACATGTAGTTTCAGAGGCGTAGTTGTTGGACCGAGCTACCCAGTTCTGTAGCGTAGCACCTGTAGTTATCAAGCAGCCCGCTCGATCCACCTCAGGACACTAGAAGTCTTGTGATAGTAATACTGCCTCGGATAGGATGAAAGTGCTGGACTTTCCAGTTGTACTAAGGCCAAAGTATCCTGAGTATATTGGCTGAAGGACTGGTGTAACTATATCATTTTTAACAGTTCAACGTATCATACTATATTTTTAACAGTTCAACTTTTTATACTATATTTTCCAAATTTACGAAACCTTTCTTGGTCCAACTTCAATCTCTTTAAATATTTCATATCGTTTTGATGCTGTACTTCAGGGGAGTATTGACCTTGTAGAAGCACTTGTTTTGGAAATTTATTTGAATATTTGTTCGTACCCTCAGTGCAAAGATGTATTTGCTATACCCTTATGGTGCAGGTTTAATTGCGAAACCTATACTTTCGGTTTGTTAATAGGATTATTGATTTTATTTGTGGCCCCTATCATTGTGGATTGTTTTGCATATATTGTGGTTTACAAACCTACCATTTCCATAATCCATTCTTGAACAATATTTTTTGTGTTACTACCTATTGGACTTTTAGTCCCATTCAATAAGTAATTTCACCTTTCCACTTGTCAACCCTTTGTGATCACAACGGAGTTTGGAAGGCACTTGTACAACACCTTACCAGGTATTTTTTACTTGTGGGAATTAATGGTTATTATTGAAATCCTTGTGGATATTACTAGTTATTACTGAAATCCTTGTTGATATTACTGGTTATTACTGAAATCCTGGGGGATGAATAGAGGTTTGTAAACTGAGCGTTTGGCATTTCATTTCAATCCTAACCCCAACACTCGAACAGCGTAGTCATTTTACTACATATACCACCAGAGCTTTAATTAATTTATAATAATTTAAATCCCATGTAGAAATCTCCATCAGAGATCAGGAGCAGTCTGTGTTTTGGGCTGGCTTTTCAAATCACTCGCGCGGTATAAATTTTTGATAGAACACATGGCACCCCGATCGAGTTAGTCGGTGACTGCTATATTACCATTTGCTTTCTAGTGGTTTTTTTTTTCATTGTTATAAACATATTTTCTTTTTTTTATAAAGTAACGTAGCAAGATTGGCAATCAACGTTTGGGGCCTTTTTGATTTGATTTTGCTTTGAAATTTATTTCGAGTATTGTAGGCCAATCAAATAATTATATTTTGAGGAATTAATTTCCAGCAAGCTGGAAATCATTTAATTACCTTCATTCGGTCCCAAATGCGTGTAATCTAAGTTTGCACCATTCCAGGAGTTGAGCTTAACTTTTGATAGCCAAAAAACCGCCAAATTTTTGCACTTTTTTTATTTTTTTGCTTATAGCTGCAAAACGGTGCGTCGGACGGAAAATGTTATTCCATTCAATAATACGGAGGATAAAATTCTGCGTCGAATGACATCTGAAAACATCAAATTCCGTTCAGAGGTATAGCCGAAATCGAATGTTAAAAAAAGAAAATTTCGTAGTTCGGTGCAAACTTACATTTTGCGGCTTTCCAAGACGAAATGTTTTCAGATGTCATTCGACGCAGAATTTTGTCCTCCGTATTATTGAATGGAATAACATTTTCCGTCCGACGCACCGTTTTGCAGCTATAAGCAAAAAAATAAAAAAAGTGCAAAAATGTGGCGGTTTTTTGGCTATCAAAAGTTAAGCTCACCACCTGAGATGGTGCAAACTCAGATTACACGCATTTAGGACCAAATAGAGGTATTAAAACGATTTCCAGTTTGCTGGAAATTAATTCCTCAAAACGGTTTTTTTCGATTTAATTTTATTAGCCTATTGGGAATTGGAAGGAAATTGAATTTCAATAATATTTCTACAAAAAGTTATCTATTTTCTTTTTCCCACCCTGAAGACAACATTTGCGATTGAAATATTCTTGTTTATTTGTTATTGAATTATTGATACATTTGCACGAGAACAAGTATATTTTCTACATGTATTTTACTTGGGTGATAAAACATTACTAGTTATTGTTTTCTTTTTCGAAACTGAATTTAAGGCTTGTCATCAATTATCTCAAGAAGGATGTTCGTGACATATTGACACAGGATAGTCAAGCTGTTGAAGAAATCAGATCTTGTTTACGACCAAATTGAGAGAGATTACTTCTGCGTTAGCTAATGTCCCTGGAGAAAATTCTAATACTAAATTTGAACGACTTCAGTCTCGGTTAGTTCATTTATTAAATCGTTGAGGTCGCATACCAATTGATGGTTTGAATAATGTTGCTAGAGCGGAGCTCATGTCGAAAATTCTTTCAGCTCTTGATAATTTAGAAACAATTTCTAAACTAGATCCAAATTTAAGTTTACTCTTTGAAAATGCCGATTTGAAAAATTTGTCTTCTACATTGGCAGATATGCATATTCCTGTAAGTACTAGTAATAATTAAGTATATGTAACTATTACCGCCCCTTTGACATCTACAACCACCACTACAGTCAGTGTTAAATCTTTACCGATATATAAGTGGAATATTAAGTTTTCTGGAAACATTGATGAATTGTCAGTTCATGAATTTCTGGATAGAATTTATGAGTTGAGAGTTTCTCGTAAAGTTTCTGAAATAGAATTATTTGATTCAGCTTATGAGCTTTTTGAAGGAAAAGCTTGTAATTGGTTTGTGAAAAATAGGAATCGCTTTAATACTTGGCAAGTACTTTTCGGTCATTTGACTTCTCACTATTCTGTTCCGGATTACAAACCTAGACTGTTTGAAAATATTTTGAGGACTCAAGATACTAACCCATCCATTATTGATTATTCAAATTCTATGAGATCTATGTTCATGACTGAACAGATGCAGTTGGATATTCTTGTAAGAAATTTGTCGCCTTTTTATACATCACAATTACAGGTTGGATACTTACAAGAACTTGAAAAGGAATGTTTAAAACTTGAAATTTCGTGTAGATAATTATGTTCTGCCTTCTCAGAAAAATGTAAATTTTGTGGACCCTAAATTTGCTGTTGCGTCAACTTCTAAAGTAAAATCTAGCAAAAATTTTGTTCATGAAGTGCATCAGTCAAGTATTCGAAAGCCAGTATCTTGTTTTAACTGCCAGAAAGTTGGCCATTTAACCTTCCGGTAGTCGCGCGCATCTGGTAGATACATGTCCATAACATTAGTGGGGTTGTTATTTTATTAACGTAAATGCGATACTTTTTGTTTTATCTAGAATCCCTCATGGATTTTGAAAAAACTCATCAAGAGTTAATTGTATCTGAGAGATACCTGCGATCACCATTGTAACTGTGGAACTATCTCACTTATTTACATAGCATTAAATATCATATAAAAAGTATTGCGCATTCAAGGTTATTAACTACCATCCTCAAGCGTAATGAATTAGCAGTTTCAAAAATTGGAAAGTTATTTCATCAATTTTGGTCAAGTACCTGAGAGATACAACCGCGATCATTTTTATCGCGCCAAAGACCCGCGACTACTGGAAGGTTAAATAAAAATTGTACTGCACCAGAAGGCTGCACTGTTTAACTGCCAATTTTATAACTCAGGATGAGTTGAACCAAAAAATATACTTTATTGATGAAAAATTTACAGAGTTGAAATATTCATCTGAATAATGTAAGTGGCAAGTCAAGACTACTTTAAAATATAATATGAAATAACACCGTCGGATATGCAAACTGCTGACGCATTTCCTTTGTACGACGAGCTTCTTGGAAACTGCCGAGTTTGCTGGAATGGTGTGGTGTGCTCGAAGGCATTTGGATGTGTCCTGATATAATTTGCGGGTTGTCTGGGATAATTAAAAAAACTTGTAGTAGATGTAATTCGGGAAACGAAACTCGGAGGAACTAGTAAGTAGAGAAAAACTCACCACTGTGAGTTTTCCTCTACTTCAACTGTTAATTCCACATATATTTTTTATGATAATAATGACAATAATTTCTCTACTTTCAACTTGTATCATAATAGTATTAAAAATTATTTTTCTTCTTTTAACTTGCATAGTAGTAATGATGATTATAATTTTCCTCAATCAGTTTTATTAAATTATATAATTGCTCATGCTAAAGGAGATAAACGCCCTTATATTGAAGTCACTATTTCAGGTTACACAATGTTAGGTTTACTTGAAAGTGGTAGTTCGAGAATTTTGGTAAATCATTTGGGTTTTAAAATTTTAAAATGTCTTGGTTTATCTCTTACTTCTAATTCTTCTAGCTGCACTGTAGCTAATGGCCAGTCTTGTTCAAGTATATGTAATGTTTCTACACCAATTTCTTTAATGGAGAAAATTCATTTGGTAGAGATACTGTTTGTAAATGAAATTTTACAATCATTAATTGTGGGTATTGATTTTTGGAGAATCATGAATATTCTTCCAGACCTTCAGAATGATATTTGGCATTTCACTTATGATGTAGATTCAGTTGAGTTTAAACCCACTCATGGTATACAAGGTGATATACAACTTTAACTTCTGAACAAAGAACTCGACTCAATAGGTTAGGTGAAGAAAAGTTAACTCTAATGGGAACAAATTTGGGTTATTGCACCGTTGGTGAGCATGAAATTGAACTTATTCCTGGTACTCCGCCTATCAAGCAGAGGTACTATCCGTACAGTCCGTTTAAATAGAAAATAAATGATAATGAGGTTGAGTCAATGTTGAAAAAGGGAATTATTGAACCTTCAGGGAGTTCATGGTGATCATCAGTCTGTCTCGTTTAAAAGAAAGATGACACCTATAGATTTTGTATTGGCTTTCGGCCACTTAACTCTAAAATTTAAAAGGATGCGTACCCATTACCATATATTTCTCATATTTTCGATCAATTGAGGGATGCAAAGTATCTTAGCTCCTTGAATATTAAATCGGCATATTTTCATATTCCTTTGAAACCTGAATCTAGGGAATACCCAAGTAACATTAACGCTCTTATTCCGATCTTCAAGATCGCTTTAAAACTACACAATAAAATTTCGAATAAAACCAAGTGATCTCCAAGACAGCCCTGAGACCATCATAAAGCAGCTTCTAGCCAAAAAGGGCCCATCCAAAAGAGGCCTTCAAGACCTAATTTCAAAACTGTATTGAAACCATTAAGTTTTAATTCTGAAGTTCTTAAAGAATTCTTCAAGGCAGCTTTAAGTACATAAATTAAAACTTATTATCTGTCGTTTTGCTCTTAAAATGTATTTACAGTGGACTGAATTAACTTGAAAATAATTAATCAATCCTAAAAGAGTTATTTTGTTTACTAACACTCAACAACATTTAAGTCTGTATAATGCCCCGCAAAGCGGTAATATTTTAAACCGCATAGGTATACTAAGCATATCATAAAATAAGCAAACTATTCCGAAAAATTCAGAAATGAATGACACTTTTCTGATAAAATGTAATAAAATACTTCAACATTGTTACAAAAGATGTTATGAAAATCTAGTTTGCAGGTAATGTCATCTTGACAGAAAAAGAAAGTATTGTCAGAGTAATTTGGTCTGAAAATTTGGAAATATATAGTTGAGAGAAAAGTAATATTGGGCTGTTCTTCATATGGTAAATAAGTTAAACATACAGTCCTTGGTCTGGAGTTGTTCTGCAACATAAATATTGGTCCTTCGAGCCGGATATTGGATTTGAAAATTTGGTGAAAACGCCGTTTTGCATCGTTTTGCATGTGGTTTGGCAGTCGATTGATACGGAAAAACGGCTAATGGTGAATGACTATAGCTGAAATACGAGATATTGGTACTTTTATGGTTGACTGTGCAGATATTGGATTCGCCAGTTATATTTGGTGCCGTGGGACGACAGCATCTTGGTAGACAATAAGCTTAGTGCACTGCGTTTGGCGAAGCAAAATCCAGCTGCAGCGTAAAATTGGTATTGGTATTTGGTACAAGAAGATAAGTGAGTCGTTCTATTTCCTTTCATTCCTTATTCCTGAATAGCTACTTCCACTGTGTGAGTAAGTGGAAGGTAGATTCTGGTTTATTTGATTTATAAAATATAATTTCACGAAGGTAAGAATGGCAAATGAATTAAAATCATTGGTAAGAAGGCGAGGTTGTGTGAAAAGTCGTCTTACTGTTTTCAAAAAATTTGTAGATGAGGTGGTAGTTCAGCTACAAAATGATGGTGAAATGGTTGATGAAGTAATATTAATCGAAATGGGTGATCGTATGACCAGAATTTGATGAATTACAAAAGACAATTGAATCAATGGTCGATGAAAACGATTTAGAAAATCAATTGCAAATTGGGTCAGATTTTGAAATACTTTATCATAAAACTATGGCAGTTTGTAAAAATATTTTGGAAAAATGGTTTTCAACTAAACATGATGATAATGAGGATTCACTTTCAGTTGTATATAATAAATCACGTACTTCATTAAAGAAAACCCATGAAGATTCTGGTACTACAGTAGGCTTAAAGTTGAAACCTCAGTTGCCTCCTATACCAATTCCTAAATTTTCTGGAGCATTTGAAAATTGGTTAGAGTTTAGGGACACTTTTCAGTCTCTAATTCATGAAAACGAGTCTATTGGTGACAGTGAGAAGTTTCACTTTTTGCGTAGTGCTCTGGAAGGGGATGCAAAACAGGTAATACATTCATTAGAATTCTCAGCAGTGAATTATAAGATATCTTGGGACTTACTCTGTGAAAGATACAATAATACTCCATTACTGGTGAACAATCATTTAAAGGCGTTGTTTAATATTCCATTGTTGGTTAAAGAATCTGCTTTAGAAATGAGAAAACTGTTGGATGCACTTACAAAGCATTTAAGATCTTTGGAAAATTTGGGACAATCTGTCAAATCGTGGGATGTGATTATCATTTTTATTATGAGTGGGAAATTGGATGCAATTTCACAAAGAGAATGGGAAGAAGAAAAACTGAAAGGTAAGGTAGCGAGTTTGGATGAATTCAAAGTCTTTTTGAAAAATAAGGCAGAATTACTTGAGACGTTAGAAAATAGTAAAAAGGGTGGTCAAAATACACAAAAGGGTAAATATGATGGTAAGTCAACTGAAAGGTCAAATAAATCATTCATGATTGGTAGTGTTTCTTGCGCATTTTGCAAAAACAACCATTTTATTGCAAATTGTGAAAGATTCTTGAAATTCAACGTACATTCAAGATTTGAACAAGCTAGGAAATTAAGGTTATGTTTGAATTGTTTGAAAAAAGCTGCACATATAAGTCGAGAATGTGAAGCTAGTGGATGTAGACGATGTGGTCATAAACACCACACCCTATTACACTACGATAAGAAACCAACAAATAGTAATAATGATAGTCCTGGAGATGTATCGGTTCCTCAGGTTCCTCGAAGTACAGAGAGTCATGTACCAGCACAATTCTCACAACAATCAGGTGAAAGTTCATTAGTCGCATCAATGTTCATTGAAAATGATGTGGTAAAACAAGGTGAAGTATTGTTATCGACAGCATTGGTTGAAATATTGGATTCAGATGGTTTTCCACATGTTTGTCGGGCACTTCTTGATAATGGATCACAATCAAATCTCGTCACGGTTCGTTTGTGTGAAAGTTTGAATATTCCATTGGAAAGTTTCAATGTTTCAATTATGGGAATAAACCAAATTGTGTCTAGTATAAAAAATAGGTGTCATGTGACAATAAAATCTCTCCACAATTCATACGAAAAAACTTTTTCATGTTTGGTCGTACCGGAGATAAGTGATTCAATACCAAGTCAAACTTTGAATATTTCACATTTGGAAATACCAGGTAATTTGGTTCTTGCAGATCCTGGTTTCTATAAGCAAGGCACGATTGATTTGTTGCTTGGGGCCGATAATTTTTATGATCTACTTTGCATTGGTCAGATGAAGTTGGGTGAACATCAGCCAATTCTTCAGAAAACTCGTTTGGGATGGATTGTGTAAGGGTCACTTACGTCAGTTCCAAATAATTTGATTCATTGTAATTTGAATTTGAATACTGACATACAAGATCAATTGTCCAAATTTTGGGTTTTGGAGGAACCTCCATCACTGAATTGTAGTATGTCTGAAGATGAGAAAATGTGTGAAAGGATATTCGTGGAAACAACGACACGTGGTGATAATGGCAGGTTTATGGTACAAATACCATTGCTGGATTCTCCATCAAAGTTGGGGGATTCGAGGGAATATGCATTGAAGAGATTTTTGGCACTGGAAAAAAGCTTGAAAAAAAATCTCATAATGAGAAATTTATATACAGATTTCATGGAAGAGTATAAAACCTTAGGACATATGTCCCTGGTTAAACCACAGTTTAAATGTGACGAAGTGTCATATTATTTTCCTCACCATGGGGTATTGAATGAAACAAGCCTCACAACGAAGTTACGAGTCGTTTTTAATGGTTCTGCTCCTACAGACACGGGCTTATCATTCAATGACATCCAATATAGGGGAGCAAACATACAGGATGATTTGTTATCAGTTCTCTTGAGGTTTAGGAAATATCCAGTGGTAGTTTGCTCAGATATAGCCAAAATGTATCGTATGGTGTTGGTTCAAGAAGATCAAAGGTCTCTCCAGAAAATCTTCTGGAGATCCGATCCCGCCAAAGAAATTGACGAATATACTCTGAATACTGTAAGCTATGTAACCAAGTCGGCACCCTTTTTGGCAATAAGGTGTCTCAAACAACTTGCGTTGGAAAATTTTGATGAATTTCCAAGAGCATCAGAGGTTATATTACACGACTTCTATGTAGATGACATGTTGTCTGGTGCAGACAATACTCAAGATGCTGTATCTTTATGTAAGCAAGTGTCATCAATTCTCTCATCCGGTTGTTTCGAACTGAGAAAATGGATCTCAAATGATTCTGAAGTATTACAGCAAATGCGTTCACTCAAGTCGAGTGACGATAAATTTCATTTCGGTGAGAAAGATAATAATAAAACTTTGGGTTTGTATTGGTCATTTGGAGTTGATGTTCTGATGTATAACATTAAATTCTCATCAGATATTTCAATCACAAAACGGTCAGTATTATCTGACATTTCGAAGATATTCAACCCTCTAGGGTTATTGGGGCCCTGTGTTATTCTAGTCAAAATATTGCTTCAAAAATTGTGGTGTCTTAAACTGGACTGGGATGAAGCTCTCCCTTGTGAACTACATACAGAGTGGTATAAATTACGTTAGAAATTTTCTACATTAAATAATTTGCGAATTCCAAGACATGTGATTGGTAAGAGGCCTGTGGTGGTTGAAATTCATGGCTTCTGTGATTCGTCTCTTGAAGCGTATGGTGGTTGTGTATATCTTCGCACTATTTGTGAGAGTGGGGAGATCAAGGTAGAACTGATGTGTGCCAAGGTCAAAGTGTCACCTTTGAAAACGTTGACTGTGCCTAGATTGGAACTATGTGGAGCTTAAGTACTTGCTAAATTAGTTAGTAAAGTCAAAGAATCAATGAAAATTGAATTTTCCTCTACGATGTTTTGGTCGGACTCTACTGTTGTACTCAACTGGATCTCTGTCTCACCTAGTGCTCTGCAAACATTCGTTGGAAATAGAGTCTCACAAATTCAACATTTGAGTAATCCTGAACAATGGTTTCATGTTAGATCCGAAGAAAACCCTGCGGATGTATTGTCCCGTGGTGTTTTACCTGATAAAATTGCTGCTAATGAAATATGGTGGCATGGACCATGGTGGCTTTTTTCCACTCAAGATTCATGGCCAGAGTCAAAATTTCAGCAATTGGATGAAATGCCTGATATAAAAAAAAAGGTAATGGTTGGTCAAGTTAGGAAAGAATATTTTTCATTCCCTTTTCAGAGGTTCTCTAACTTCAACAAGCTCAAAAGAACTACAGCTTATTGCTTGAGGTTCATACATAATTGTAAGTACCCTACTCATCGTCGAAATCATGGCTTAACAGCAGTTGAATTAGAATGTTCATTGCAATGGTTGATCAGATGGTCTCAACAAGAATCTTTTTCTCAGGAATTGTCTGATTTAAAAGGTCGAAAGCAAATAAAATCTAAAGGCATCAGTCGATTGAGCCCCTTTATTGATGAGTCTGGTTTTCTGAGGGTGGGGGGAAGACTCCAGTTATCTGAATTGGACTATGCAAAGAAACATCCTTTACTTCTATCGTCAAAACATCGCCTTACTCTATTGTTATTTGAAGCTGAGCACAAGCGGCTTTTTCATGCTGGCCCGCAACTTCTGCTAAGCTCAATAAGGGAAAATTACTGGCCGATAGGAGGAAGGAATTTGGTACGGAAAGTTATTTTCAAATGTATTAAATGCTTTAAAGTGAATCCTAAAAGTATAAACCAGATTATGGGTGTTCTTCCAGGAATGAGAGTCCGTGCAATGCCTCCATTTTTTACGACAGGTGTAGACTATGCCGGCCCATTTCAAATTAAAGATAAATCTGGTCGTGGTTCAAAGGTATCTAAATGTTATGTGTGTCTGTTTGTGTGTTTCTCTACTAGAGCAATACATTTAGAATTAGTATCTAGTTTGTTATCTGAGGCTTTTATTACAACCCTGAGGAGATTTGTCTCCAGACGTGGTAAACCTACTACAATATACTCAGATAATGGTTCTACGTTTATTGGAGTTACTAAAGAACTAGATTATTTGGGAAGATTTCTTCGAAATGAGAGTGAGTCTTTAGAATCATTATGTTTAGATGAAGGTATAATCTGGAAATTCATTCCTGCAAATTCCCCAAATTTTGGGGGGTTATGGGAAGCAGGGGTTAAATCCTGCAAATTTCATTTGAAAAGAGTTATGAATAATTCAAGTTTGACGTTTGAACAGTTCTATACCTTGCTCACACAAGTGGAGGCGGTTTTGAACTCCCGTCCTTTGGTCCCTCTTTCCTGTTCCCCTGATGATATGGATGTACTAACCCCTGCTCATTTCCTCATTGGCAAACGACTCACTTCCATACCAAATCCAAACCTGAAGGATATACCAGAAAATCGCCTATCCAAGTTCCAGCACATACAAATGTTATCACAACACTTCTGGACCAGGTGGTCCAAAGAGTATATCATGGAGTTACAACATCGAAACAAATGGAATTCTGAGTCTGCAAATTTGAAGACTGGACAGTTAGTGGTAGTTCGTGAGGATAATTTACCTCCAATGCAGTGGCGACTCGGTCGCATAGTCGCTGTATATTTTGGACCTGATAAAAAATCGAGAGTGGCAACAATTAAAACTACTCGTGGTGAGATAAGACGGGCAATTTCAAAAATCTGTCCTTTACCAATAGACGATAATATAGATGGACAAATAATTACCTGATTTGCCAATTTCAATTTTTAATGTTTGATTTTGTGTAATTGTATTGAAAGAAATCTTTTCAAGGTGAGGGGTATGTTACAAAAGATGTTATGAAAATCTAGTTTGCAGGTAATGTCATCTTGACAGAAAAAGAAAGTATTGCCAGAGTAATTTGGTCTGAAAATTTGGAAATATATAGTTGAGAGAAAAGTAATATTGGGCTTTTTTTCATATGGTAAATAAGTTAAACATACAGTCCTTGGTCTGGAGTTGTTCTGCAACAAACATAACTCGAGCGCCACTAATTTAATGTATTTTTCTCTTACTTAAAAAATATTAAAATAATATCATCAAATTTTATTTTGCATCTAAGCATCTAAATGCATTTTTTCAATCGAATGGCATATTTCTACACACCGTTCTTCAGTTTTCTAAGAAGATCCAAGAGGCAATTATTTGAATAATAATATTCTTTTCGTTTACTATTGAAAATTTTCATAATGGCGTGATCCAGATCAAAACTATTTTTTCATTTATTGAATGTTTTAAATCTCACATGATTTTAAACAGCGTTTTATTTACCTTTTTAAATCCAATGACTGTCGCAGGACTCCTTACCTCACAAATTTTACCAGTTTTGTGATTGAAGCGAATTATATTTCTCGTTCACACAAAAGGGTTTTTAAAAACTTTTTATTTGAACAGAGTAACAACTTATAAGTATAAAATATCAGTACTGAACTATTACAATTACATGCATGTATTTATATTCAAAATTATTGATGACATCTGCAAAGTCGGCAATAATTTAGTGCTGTCGTCCATGGGTCATCGAACAATAACCTGCTGATGTAAGGGGTTATCGAACTGTAACTTCTCCATCCCCTGAGGAAGTTTTGTAAGGGACGAACAAGACTGAAGATGATGATGCTTCGTTTTCTGGAGCTGGTGGATCATCAGTGGTTGGTTGTATCTTCGTATGTTTTTTCAATCTGTAAAATACGAAGAGGATGATGATGGTGAATACGATATAAATAGGAGTCATCCAGAAATGACTAAGGTCAGATCGCCGGGTTTCTTCTGGTATGAGTTGTAGCCTTTCCTCTTCTAGAGTCAGATGTTGCAGCTTATCCAGTGGAATTTTGTCTAATTTCAGCGGTTTGAACTTCAGGGAAGAGTTGATGTGGACTGTCTTGATATCTGGTAAGGTCAGTGGTTCTTCCAGGATGACGGTTTTGGTGTTAATGAATGCTTCGTTGTTGGTTTTGAATTCACAGCCTGGGGAAGTTTTATCAGATACACTCCCTCTAGAACCATTACTTTTGTACTGGAACAATGTGTAGAGATCTTCGTAGCCTGGGGAAATATTCCTATATAATGGGCTTCTGACATGTCCAGGATCAGAGTTGAATTTATCGAAACTGGAACGTGTTCACATCTTGCTTCTTCATCCGTTATTTCCAGCATCTGGGTAACACAGTCTGGGGATCTTCCAGTGTCTTGAAGAAAATTTTCTTCGCATAGGTATTCGAGGCCAATTCGTTCACAAGGTAAATTTAGGTATTGATAGAGGTTAGGACTAACTGTTAAGTAAGGAGTTGGTGGAATTATTATCGTTGAATTTTGTGTTGGAACGGGAAATAGGTGAAAGTAGGTAAACGTTTCAGGAAATATTAAGGGAACATGAAGGATGAAAACAATTTTATGATCTGTGTGGTAGGCATCTATTTTGATGACGTCGTAGTACTTATGGATGTCATCCTCCTGGTTATAGAATAGCTGGTTTTCTGAATGATAGGTGAGCATTGTCCTTATGATCCAACTCAGATCTTCGATTTTGAGAACGCTGTTATGGACTGTATTTATCCTTGCGAGGGATACTGCTGTTTCTAAGTCGTTCAGTGTTTGTAAAATAACTTGAAGTATCAGGTTTATTTGATCCAAAAGGTTTCTGTTTTCTAGGTAGTGATTGAAGTCGAAAACGAATTTGTTGAGATCAGTCTCAATTCTGTTGATTTCCATTGAGATGGCATCTTGATTGTGTGTTAGTAACGAGATGGTTTCGTTGTAACTTTCCAGAATCTTGGTGTTCAAACTTATGTGTTGATTCACATGGCTTATTATGTTCCTTTGATTTTTTTCCAAGGAAGCAATAGCATTTTCGTATTTCCTAGCATCTTCTTGGTCCAGGTTTCCAGAGATTGCTTTGATTACGCTTCCTAAGCCATCAATGAGTCCTCGTTTGGGTCTACTGAGGGGGTATAAAGTCTGTAGCTTTTCCTTTGCAGATTTCAGCTGGTATTTCAGTCCTTGATCGAAATTCTGCAAGTTGAAGAAGTAGGGGTCACTTAGTCCGTTATGAATTGCTGTGGAGACGGCATCATACTGAGATTCTATGGCGGCTATCTCTTGATGGATAGGTTCAAGATCATAGTAGTGGATGAAATCGTGAGTACTAGTCCTGATCTCTGCTTGTCCCAGCTTGAGGGGTAGTAGCCCTGGGTTGGTCATCAGATTTTGGATTTCGATCTCTTGTCCTCTCGTCAGGTGAAGGCTGTAAAGGGATGAAGAATTCAGTTATCTTATTAGGCAAGTGTCTGATATTTTTCTTGTGAATATTTGCATTTTCTGTCTCAACAGTTACTGTGTGGTCTTTATGGATGGATTTTGGGGAGAAGGGTGGTAGTAGTTTGTTTCTTTTCACAGTTTTCCTTGTATATATTTTGGTGCAAGGTTTGTAGGTTATAGGAGTTTCCCTTTTCTTGTTTCTTTTTTCTATGATGATGGTCTTGTGCTTTTGTAAGTTCTCGTTGATTTTTTTATATATCTCCTTTGTTTTTTCTCTGTGCTGTTGGACGTAGTTATTGATTAAGGCTCGTCTTACATCGATGTCGAACGGATCTTGACTATTGAGATGTCCATTGAGAATATCCATAGGTTTTTGACTTGTTGCCGAATGGATGGAATTATTGTATCCTAAAATGGCATACAGCATCTGTTCTTTGATGTCTCTTTTCTTCTGCGTTTGTCTCAATATTCTTAAGTGCTCAATCAGTGTAGAGTGAAATCTTTCGATTATCCCGTTTGACTGAGGGTTCTCTGAAGTGGTGTAGTGGATGTTAATTTTATGGGTATCAACAAATTCTTGGATCAGTCCATTTTTGAATTCGGTACCATTATCCGTGACGATCATATGTGGGACTCCATGGTGGTTTATGAATACCAGGAGAGCGTTGAGGGTATTGATTGCATTGGATCCATCTATAGGATACGCTTGGCCATATTTAGAAAATGCATCCACTATCGTCAGAAACTTTTGTCCACTAGCCTGGAAGGTATCCATGTGTATTATTTCAAGAGGCTTTGTTGGGGTAGGTGTTAACATGAACTTTGGTTTCTCTGGTCTTTGGTCGTACTTGTTGATTTGACAGATCTCGCAGAAGTTGATAGCTTCCTCAATATCCTTTTTAATATTGGGCCAATAGTACGATCTTCTAATTCGAGTTTCTGTTTCAGTGATTCCTCTGTGGTTTGTTTTTCCTTCATGCTGCTGTGTGATTATTTCCTTTTGTCTATCTGGGCTGTTGACGTCTTCCAGGAGGCGATTGCATTTTATCAGGTTGAAAGAAGAGTTTTTGAATGTTTCTCTCAGAATTCTGCACATGTTGGGATAAAGTTCTTCGTCTTTGAACATCAGCGCGTATTTTTTTCCTGGACTTATATATTCCTTGAAAAAGTTGAAAACGTTTTCATCCAGATTGTCGTTTCCCAACTGGACATGGTATCTCTTCTTATTTGAGAATATATCCTCTATTACTGTTCTGGCTGGATTATAGTTTACTCGTTTGAAGATGACTTGGTTATTGTAAACATTGAGAGGTTTCTCCGATATTGGTATTTCTAATATTGGGCTTTCTCTGGCTGTGTGGTTGGTGATGCCACTGTTGTCTTCATCTGGGATATCTTCGGGGTTCGGGTCAAGTTCTTTATTTACTTCATTTGAGGACTTGTCTTCAGTCTCCTGTTGTTTCGAAACAGGTTCTTCACCTTCAGGAAAAAATCGACGGATCCCTTCTTCAAATAATTCGTTGATGATGTCGTCTGCAGGATCAGGGGCTTCTGATGGAGGATTGTTATATAATGACATTTTGTCGAAATTGTCATTTGCTCCTTGAACCTCTTTTGTATGTATTTCGATTCTGGAGAGGGCATCGGCGTTGGTATTGCTTGTGCCTTTTTTGTAGATCACTTCGTAGTCATATTCTTCTAGCTTCAGGCGCCATCGGACCAGCTTTGAATTTGGATCCTTCAGGGAGAACAGCCATTGGAGGGGTCGATGATCTGACAAAATTTTGAATCTTCTCCCAAAGAGATATGGTCGAAAATACTTGGTTGCAAAAACTATGGCTAGCATTTCCTTCTCGATGGTAGAATATTTCATCTCTGTTTCGTTAAGGGTCCTGGAGGCATAGGCTATTGGTTTGTCTTTTCCTATGGGGCCTTGGGATAGGACGGCCCCTATGGCAAAGTTACTGGCATCTGTGGTCAGGTTGAAGGGCTTCGTGAAGTCTGGATACTGAAGTAGCGGTTCATTGGTAAGCAGGTTTTTGCAGGTTTGGACACATTTCAGGAATTCTGGTGTATGTTCTATATGTACGTCTTTCTTTAGGCAGGAGGTTAGAGGTTTGGTTGTCTTAGCAAAATCTTTGATGAACTTCCTGTAGTATCCTAGGAGACCAAGGAATCCTCTGATTTCTTTAACGGTTCGAGGTATAGGGTAATCCATGATTGCTTTTACTTTGGCTGGGTTTGGTTTTATTCCATTCGGAGTGACGACATGTCCTAGGAAGCTTACTTCTTTTTTCAGGAATTCGCACTTGTCCACTTGTATTTTGAAGCCAGTTTCTCGTAGGCGTTGGAATACTTTCGTAAGGTTAACCATATGCTCTTGTAGGGATGTGGAGAAGATAATTATGTCGTCCATATAGACCAGGCAGATAGTTCCTTGTAGGCCCTTCAGAACATTATCCATAACCCTCTGGAATGTCGCTGGAGCGTTCTTCAATCCAAACGGCATCCTCAGGTACTCGTAGTGTCCGTTTTCTACATTGAATGCGGTCTTGGGGATGTCTGCTTCTGCCATTTCTATTTGGTGGAATCCGCTTGCCAAGTCCAACGTGGTGAAATATTGACATCTTCCCAATTTGTCAAGGATGTCAGAAATGTTTGGAATTGGGTAGCGGTCGTCTATCGTCTTCTCGTTAACTTTCCGGAAATCCACAACAATACGCCATTTCGGTTTTCCGGAGGCGTCTGGTTTTTTGGGAACGACCCAAATTGGTGAAGACCAGGGAGATTGACTAGGTCTTATAATACCTTGATCCAATAATGAAGATATTTGTCTCTTGACATATGGATATCGGTAAGATTTGGTGTATACCGGCATTTCGTCCTTAGTTTTTATGTGGTGTTTTACTTGATTGGTGAATGTTAATGAGGCATCTGGATGATGGAAAATATCAGCATATTTCCTGCATAATCTTCTTATATGCGTTTCCTCTTCTGGGTTGAGATGGTCAGTTCTGATTAGGTCATCCATATTGTTGATTGGGTCCGAGTATTCAGGTGGGAGTATATCAGCGGAATAGAGATGATACTCTTGGAGATTTATGGAGTTGCTATGTACTGGTTCGGCTAGAACGATTTGGAGTTTATCTGGACTGAAGTTGACGATTTCGGTCCAGGCTAGATGATCGCAGGCATCGGTGAGAGCTTCTCGAATGTAAGCACCTTGTAGTTCTTGCCTTGGTATCATGATGGTTCCATTCTTTTCTTTCACTGGTAGTCGAACTTGCGTCACACTATCTGGCTCTAGTTGGATGGAGTAGAACTGTGTCTTATTGGTTTCGTAATATTGAATTGGGAGAGATGAGTGTTCGGTTGAGATGAGGGATTCAGGAAAATTTAGTTCAGCTTTGAGAAATTTCAGGTTATCGAGTCCAATAAGGCCATCGAAAGTTTTATGGAATTTGAAAAGGTAAAATTTGAATGTACCATTTGAGTTAAACTCAGGAAATATGGGAATTTCTGCACTGTAATCTTGGGAATAGTTTTGGAAAATGGAGGTGACGACAAAGGGGTCTTTTTTGATGTAGTCTTCATAAAATTCAAATGCTAAGTTGGGATTGAGGAAGGATTTGGTTGATCCAGTGTCAATGAGGAGTTTGAGGGGAGGATTTGAAATGGTTATGTAGGGAAGTTCTTTCTTATCGTCGAAGGTGTGGAGTTCTACTATGTTTCTGGATTCTGTCTTGGGTCCATTTGAAAATTTGCGTCTTGTTCCTGATAGTCTTCCTGTACCTGGGATTCTTCAGTGGTGTCTTGGTTGGAATAAAAATAGTTTTCTTCTCCATAATAGTGGTTCGCTTCGTATCCTAGGTCTTCATCGTATTGTTCAATATTATACATGGGAGTTGGATTGATATTTGGTCTAGGTTGAGGTTGGGTTCTCATGCTTCTTGTTGGTGCTCCATGAGTATTTCTGGTACTAATGCTCATTGGTGTTGGTTCCTGTCCGTTTTGATTATTTAGGTGGTTGTGTGGAAAACGTTGTGGTTGGACTTGAGGCCACATTTGCCTTTGTTGGGTATTTTGCTGCCAATGTGGTCTGAAGGTTTGTTGTTGGAATTGTGGTCTCATTGGTTGATGGAATTGTGGCTGTCCAGGTCGTTGGAAGGGCTGTGGGGGTTGATAAGTTCGCTGTGGTATTGATTGTTGGGCGAATTGGTGGTTTGCAACTTTTTGCGGGGTCTGGAATGGTTTCTTGGAAACTTGGGGAGGTCCAAAAGTTTTTTGCAGATAGCGGATATTGTTTTCTTCTTGAATATACTGCATTGCTGTTGCCAAGTCTACTGGTTTCATTGATCTTATTGTGGATCCCATAGGTTCTCGTAATCCAGCTAGGAATGTTGTCAGAGCTTGCTGTTGAAAAAAATTCTTCTTACTGGTCTTGATGTTTTCATCCGCTGTATGTAATTCGATGTAGTTGGATATTGTGTTCAGAAGTCCCATAACTTTTTCGTAGAATTGCTGCGGTGGTTCATTCTGATCTTGCCTTAGGTTTACCAGATCTCTTGTCAAGGAATTTTCGTTCCGTTGGTCAGCGAAGTTCTGGATTAAAGTTGCTTTGATGCTGTTCCAATCGCTGCATCCATAAACTGAGATGACATCTTTGGCTCTGCCTCGTAGTTTGTTGAGTAGTCCTTGTATCAATATGTGATTTTGGAAACTTCCGGGATCTTCAGTGTTCCAGTATTCGTTCAGTAACATAGTCGATACGTTGATAAACTGATATAATTCGTTTGGACTTCCATCGTATTCGGGGACAATAAAGAAATTCTTCAGGTCGAACTGGTTTGCCATGTTTACGGGAATGTGAGTTTGGACGGGTATTTGAGGAACAATTGTTGGAATAGGAGTAATATATGCTGGAGGAGTTTGTAAAATCAAGGTTGGAGGACGTAAAATATTATTTGGAATGGATGAAAATGGTTTCATATGTGCTTACAGGATGACGATGATGGCTCGTTGCATATTCGTTCACCAAAAATAATCTTGTTGTTTGTTTCTTACTGCTAGGCTTCTTGATGGACGGTAGTGAAGAGGTATTCTTTTCTACGGCCAGAATTCTTCTTGGAGTACTTGCTTCTTTACGGAACTTGATTCGGGAATAGTGGATAAACGTTTGAAAACGACGAGGATCTTCCAAGGGCTCTTCCACTATCCTAACGACTGCGCCAATTATATTTCTCGTTCACACAAAAGGGTTTTTAAAAACTTTTTATTTGAACAGAGTAACAACTTATAAGTATAAAATATCAGTACTGAACTATTACAATTACATGCATGTATTTATATTCAAAATTATTGATGACATCTGCAAAGTCGGCAATAATTTAGTGCTGTCGTCCATGGGTCATCGAACAATAACCTGCTGATGTAAGGGGTTATCGAACTGTAACTAGCGTGTGGTGCATTTTCATCTTTGACGAATTTCATTTAAAAGAACAAGGTGAGTTTTGCATATTACTTTCCATTTCACCCGTTCATTCAAAATTTTATTTCACATGTAAACATGCGGTCTGCACCGGTTTACTAGAAAAGCTTCTTGATAAGATGGCGTTTAATACGTATGTGGAGGGGATATAATTATTTTTAATGAAGTCGTTCAAAGACCAAAAGGTATTTCTTTAAACCAAATTGACTAAATTGAAACCTTTAAACTTTATAATACTCTTAATGTACTCATTAAAAGGTAAAAATTGTGTTTTTGGATTTAATGTGGTTATTGAATTGAAGGTATAGTCTTAGGATAAAATAGTTTTCCTATTGGGTTTTAAAGAATACATCAAGAGTACTCCATGAAACTGCATTAAAACAATTTCTCCCCGAACGGATTGTTTTAAAACCAACTTGCTATTTATTTCTTAATACTAGCAAATTAGTTTTAAAATAGCTAATGTTTCATAAAACCAGCATAAGATCAGTAGGACATTAAGAGCAAATAGCATTTTTATTTTGATTTAAAAATTGCATTAAATTCTTCGTTTAAGAATGAGTGGTCTTTACGAGCTTTTAGTTTATCTTAAGGTTACTTCAAATCCGATGTCGATTTATTGAATATATTAAAGCATTTTTAAAACCTAAATAAATAAAAACTGTCTCAAAATTGTTACTTGGGTATACTGCGTTCCAGTTCCTGGACGAGAGTCATTTTATTTGCTGCGCATGCCATTTGGTCTTGCGAACGTTCCTGAATCCTGGATGAGAATTATTGATTCTGTGTTGGGACCAGAAATGCAGCCTTCAGTTCTACTTTATCTTGATGACATTGTCATTTTATCTCAAGACTTTGATTCCCATCTCAAAACTTTGTCCTTGGTTTTTGATCGCTTACATGCAGCTGGTTTAGTAGTCAGTCGTGAGAAGTGTTGCTTGCCTCAACTAAAATATTTAGGTTTTGTAGTGGATGAGCGCGGTCTCCATCCTGAACCAGAGAAAGTTCAAGCCATTCTTGATGTGATTGCTCAAGAAATTCGACGTATCATAGGTATCATAGGTATTTTGGTATCGACGTTTCATACATTTTATCTCCACTGAGTAATTTAACAAAAAAATATGTCACGGACCCTATTTTAACCTGTCCTGCTTTCAATGGAACCTTTATACTCCAAACTGACGCATCCGTGTATGGTATAGCTGGAGTTTCATCTCAAGAGTTTCCGGAGGGCGAAAAGGTCATTTGTTTTCTGTCTCGATCACTTACTCGTCAGGAAAGAAATTACAGCACAACGGAGCGTGAGGCTCTTGCTGTCATTTGGCCAATTGAAAAGCTACGTCATTATCTGGAGGCAGTATATTTCAAGGTCATTAAGGGTCATTTTTCACTTCTTTGGTTACTAAGACTGAAAGAACTGCAAGGTAGACTTGGCCGCAGGATCTTCCGCTTACAGCCTTATGATTTTGAGATTATCCATAGGAAAGGTAAAGACCATATAGTCCCTGATTTCTTGTCTCATGCTGTTCCTGTTGCTAATGTTGAGGATAATCAAGCAAATTTTCTTAATAAAACCCGTGATATTTGATATATAAATATATGTGGAAAAGTCCAAAATCATCCCGACAAATTTGGCACTTGGAGAGTTGTTTGTTCAAATATGTGAAATGTCGAATCCCTGAGTTGTGTAGAACCTCAGATTATTGGAAAATTTTGGTCCCCAAAGATGAGAGGAAGGAAATTTCAATGCGTTGTCATGATGATCCTACTGGTGGTCATGTTGGTAGTTTTAAAACCTTTTGGAAAGTTCGAAGTCGCTATTATTGGCCGGATATGAAGTGTGATATCCGTAAATATGTCAAGTCTTGTAGAGTTTGTGCAGAGCACAAGCCTGAGCAAAAACCACCTGCAGGTCTTATGGAAACTCATCCTGATATTCAATAACCATCGCAGATGATAAGCTTGGATTTCATGGATCTTTATCCTCGTTCATCACAAGGTAATTTGCATTGTCTGGTTGTTACCGATTTTTATAGTGAATATGTTGTTATTTTCCCTTTGAGAACTGCCACTGGCAAGTCACTTTCAAAGTGTGTGGAAGAGGCTATTTTTATACAGTACAGTGCAAATAGTATTCGTGAGGCGGGTATCAAGAATTACGCATTGGTTGAAACTTTTCTTACTTCGATGTGCAAAGAGAAATGCAGTACGAAATAAGACAAGATACGTTTCGAAGCTGGACTTCGGCTTTCCCACCAAGTAGGTTAGCTGAAGCAGGCTTTGTGTATACACTAAGGATACACTAAAAAACAATTTTGTCTATTTTCCACGATAATTTTATATTTGTTGACTAGTTTCGGTCATTACACCATTTTCAAAATATAAAATTATCGTGGAAAATAGACAAAATTGTTTTTTACATGAATTTACATGAATTTCCACAAAATAAACAAGTCGTCAATCAAAGAAGTTTGTGTATACAGACTCGGAAGATATAGACATATGTCTTTCATGTCAAGTTGAAAGGTTCCAATGGCAGCCAAATGATGATCCTATGGCGGACTATCGCGATTGGAGCCCCCTTTGTGATTTTTTTCAAAATTACCAACTCTACAACCAGACGTCAACGACAGAACCAACAGATGGTGTTGACATCCCTCCAGAACGAAGGGTGATAGATGGCGAGGCACACTCACAGACCGCTAGTCCCAAGTTGAAATGTAATATTTATTTGGTGGACGATTTTTGCGTAGGTTTATTTCTTGAAGACACTTGTGAAGTTTGTAAAACAACAATTTTGACACATCTTGAAATATATGTATCTTAGTACATTTTCTTTCGTTTTATTTGATGATAAAAGAATTTAATATATTCAAAAATAATAATAAAAATCATCATGGTCAATCATACAATATTTTCCATGAAGAGGATAAATATTATTCACTCAATAATTTTTTTTTCAAATAGAACTATGACTCATTTAATTCAACTATGAAGCGATATTGGATTCGGTGTTATGATATTGATGGTATTATCATAAATTGATTACATTATGGAAATCGCTTCAATAAACAAACAATTTCTTATACAAAAAGAGCTTTATAAAATTCTTGCTACCGCACATCATGCAGATTATCATCTTAATCCAATTTTTAACTTTGGAGGCAGCTGTTGTTCTTCCGATATGAAGAAATTGCCAATGACGGTTTATTCATCAACAACAGAATTCAATTGAGTGTATCTTATTTGAACCAATAACCTGTCACAACAAAAAATAAACAGTTGAGAACTCCATCCAAATATTCACCAACCAACTGAAATATATCATTGAAGAATTCTTTGTTTTCATGTTTTTAACTGTCGATACCCATCGAAATTTCCAACTCGTTTTCTTTATATTATAAATATTTTTATTTATATTATATTTATAATAATTCACCCTACGCTTTCAGGAGTAAAAATAGGAAATAATGAAGAGGCGATTAAAGAAAAATACATTTAGGTTCACTTATATAATTTAAATAGAATTTAAATAGTATTTAAATGGTATGTGTATGATAGTTTCATTATCAAAAAATTACAGCTAGACCGTATCTTTTAATACCTACGTCAAAAATTTTATTGACAAATTGTGGTTTCAAACAGCATATTTTTCAATTCTGGATGCTCCAGTTGGTCTCCGCTAGATTAATATCAGTATAGACCAAGATGAATACTATTAATTATTTCCGAAAAATATCTACTTTCGAAATTATATATTTAAATTATATATATTATATATATATATAAATATATATATATATATAAATATATATATATATATTAAAATTGAGTCATTGATTCTTATAATTATATAAAAATAATCATTGGTTTTTTCAAATGATGACTGTAATTTAGAGGGTTATAAATACCTATCTCTTTGATAGAAACGGGCAAATGAGTGTACCAAAGTAACATAATTAACACTTTTTCTCAAAATGTTGGGGATGAATAGTAATATTTCTGATGAAATTTTACCCGACAGTTACATGACAACGTATCTCTGAAACTAGAAGCAGTTTACACTAAAGTTCATATCGAGGATAAATGATTATTTTCAGTGATAAACGAAACGATGGATGTATGAAATATGTTAGAAACACATATATCATTTTGATTCCAGAACTGCTACAATCGATCGACTCTCTGAGATTTTGTCTGTTCCAAAATACCTGTTTCCATACTTATTTGAGTACTCATCAGAGTTGTAACTCCAGGTATCGTTTGATTTTTTTCCATTATCGGTATACCATTTCAAATTTTATGTGAATTTTATGTAAAAAATACCTAGTTTCGATAATTTTTGTCCATCACAACCGTTTCGAATTTTATTGGAGTGCTCATCCGACTTAGAGACCAAAATTTCGATTTTTGTTTCCATCATCAGTACACTGTTCCAATTTATTATTTGAATTTGATGAAAATCCATAGTTTTGACGTGTTCAGTCCTCATCGGAGTGGAAACCCCAAGTTTCGTTTACTTTTTTCCCCTCATCAATATACTGTCTCGGATATAATTCAAATTCAATGAATAATCCCTGTTTCGAGTTTTATTTGAGTCCTCATCAGAGTTATTAATCGACGTTATGGTTGATTTTTCCATCATTATCACCGTTTCTCAATCAATTTGAGTCTTCATCAAAGTTTTGATAATTTTTGTCCATCATCACCGTTTCGAATTTTATTGGAGTGCTCACCGGACTTATGACCCAAAATTCCTAGTTTCAACGTGTTCAGTCCTCATCAGAGTGAAAAGCCCAAGTTTCGGTTACTTGTTTGCCTCATCACTATACTGTCTCGGATATAATTCAATTTTAATTTAAAATCCGTGTTTCGAATTTTATTTGAGTACCTACTCATCAGAGCTGTAACTCGACGTATCGGCTAATTTTCTTCCATCATTATCAACGTTTCGCATTTTATTTGAATGCTCAT
This sequence comes from Chrysolina haemoptera, assembly GCA_958298965.1. Lineage (NCBI taxonomy): Eukaryota > Metazoa > Arthropoda > Insecta > Coleoptera > Chrysomelidae > Chrysolina > Chrysolina haemoptera. The sequence continues at coordinate 18,010,839 of OY282589.1, read as the reverse complement.
CCAATAATTTTTTATAGGTGATATACTCTTCATCAGCCCACTTTTAGTGTGATGAGTTGAGTCTTTCTATCCTTCTTTTGTTATCATGACAATTCATCAATTTAATAGTAGATTTAACATTTCTATGTTAGTTTAGTCACAAATTCATCTATTTATGTGAGTGGTTATTATTATTTTTGCTAGAACTGTCGGTAATGTTTTGCTAATAAACTCCCTTACTTGTTTGAAAAATCTGTTCATATGCAACAAATTGTTTCGACATAATTCAGTACTACTAATAGTTTGATAATTTTATATCTGCTCTTTCAACAAGTTACGTTTCTTCCGTCATCGCTTCTACACCATACCTACGAAACTCAATGCGGTTTGTTGGTATTTTTATTTAAAAATGTTATAAAATCGTGGAAAATTCTCTAACTAAAAAAAGTAGTGCGCGTTTCTCGGTATGATATAACAACACTTGTTCATGAATTAGTTTATTACTTTCACACAAAGACTTCACTTATATTTATACAATGCGTTTCTGTGTATAGGAAAAAAATGATGATTCTCTTAAAAGGTATTGTTGGCACATGCTAGGTTCCTCCAACTTTAATTTGAAACACTGTTCAATATTCATTTTAAAAGATAATTTATTTCGTTACATTTCGTAACGAAGGACGAAAAATTATTATTGTTCTTTTCTACCAGAGCTATTTACCTAACAGATGGTGACTTATACTCACAAATTCACTCATTTCTTTGGAACAGTCAAAATCTCAGAGAGTCGATCGATTGTAGCAGTTCTGGAATCAAAATGATAGATGTGTTTCTAATATATTTTATACATCCATCATTTCGTTTATCACTGAAAATAATCATTTATCCCCGATATGAACTTTAGTGTAAACTGCTTCTAGTTTCAGATATATGTTGTCATGTAACTGTCGGGTATAATTTCATCAGAAATATTACAATTCATTACCAACATTTTGAGAAAAATTATGGTACTTATGTTAATTATGTTACTTTGGTACACTCATTTGCCCGTTTCTATCAAAAAGATAGGTATTCAAAACCCTCGAAATTACAGTCATCATTTGAAAAAACCAATGATTATATTTTGATAATTATAAGAATCAATGACTTAATTTTAACTAAGATCAGGAATAACCACAAAAATATATATAATTTCAAAAGTAGATATTGTTCGGAAATAATTAATGGTATTTGACCGACTGGAGCATCCAGAATTGAAAAATATGCTGTTTGAAACCACAATTTGTCAATAAAATTTTTGACGTAGGTATTAAAAGATACGGTCTAGCTGTAATTTTTTGGGAATGAAACTATTATATACATACTATTTAAATTATATAAGTGAACCTAAATGTATTTTTCTTTAATCGCCTTTTCATTATTTCTTATTTTTACTCCTGAGATAGCGTAGGGTGAATTATTATAATCAAAAGAAAACGAGTTGGAAATGTCGATGGAAATCGACAGTCAAAAACATGAAAACAAAGAATTTTTCAATGATATATTTCAGTTGGATGGTGAATATTTGGGTGGAGTTATTTTTTGTTGTGACAGGTTAATAGTTCAAATAAAATACTCTCAATTGAATTCTGTTGTTGATGAATAAACCATCATTTGCAATTTCTTTATATCGAAAGAACAACAGCTGCCTCCAAAGTTAAAAATTGGATTAAGATGATAATCTGCATGATGTGCGGTAGCAAGAATTATATAAAGCTCTTCTTGTATAAGAAATTGTTTGTTTATTGAAGCGGATTCCATAATGTAATTAATTTATGATAATACACAAAACTTATCAAAATCATAACACCGAATCAAATATTGCTTCATAGTTGAATCAAATGAGTCATATGCTGTTCTACAACACATTTTTCAAATAATTCTATTTGAAGAAAAAAAATTATTGAGTGAATAATATTTATCCTCTTCATGGAAAATATAGTATGATTGACCATGACGAATTTTATTATTATTTTTGAATATATTAAATTCTTCTATCATCAAATAAAACGAAAGAAAATGTACTAAGATACATATATTTCAAGATGTGTCAAAATTGGTGTTTTACAAACTCCACAAGTTTCTTCAAGGAATAAACCTACGCAAAAATCGTTCACAAAATGAACATGACAATTCAACTTGGAACTAGCGGTATATGAGTCTGCCTCGCCATCTATCATCCTTCGTTCTGGAGGGATATCAACACCCTCTGTTGGTTCTGTTGCCGACGTCTGGTTGTAGAGTATGTAATTTTGAAAAAAATCACAAAGGGAGTTCCAATCACGATGGTCCGCCATAGGATCATCATTTGGCTGCCATTGGAACCCTTCAACTTGACATGAAAGACATATGACTATATCTTCCGAGTCTGTATACACAAAGCCTGCTTCAGCTAACCTACTTGGTGGGAAAGCCGAAGTCCAGCATCGAAACGTATCTAGTCTTATTTCGTACTGCATTTTTCTTTGCACATCGAATTAAGAAAAGTTTCAACCAATGCGTAATTCTTGATACCCGCCTCACGAATACTATTTGCACTGTACTGTATATTTAATTTCAATCCATTCTATAGATTCTCCATATTCTTCATTATTATTATTTTTAAGAGTTCTTCCTTTGAAGGAATAGTCCTTCAAATGAATTTTAGATACGCACTATCCTTCAATTTTCTTCTCATTGTTATTACATTTGTTGATTAGGAAGCCATTTAAAGATGTGGCAAAATGACTGTTTTAATAAAATAATTTTCTCTTTGAGGAGCTTAATACATAGATCTGTCTCATATAATTCAATATGTACATGATATCTATACACAATTGACATGTGCGCTATCGTTCCAATATTTTTTTTTACTGGAAAAAAGTCGAATTCTTCACTTTTACAAAATTATGTTTGGGGCCCTACTCGCAAACTTCTCATTTCGGCGTTTCATCCAATACGTCAACTTTAATAACCGCCGCATGCATAGTGTATGCCCATGTTCTCTATTTCTATAATCATTATCCTCATAATCTTTCATTTCATCCTATGGGTAATTTTTTATTATTATTTTTACGTGTTTTTTGACTCATATTCTTTCAGTCACAGTCTCCATATGTACCATCTTTGATTTTTCCTGTCTATTGTAATTCTGAATGAGAACTCCAAAGGAAGATAAATAATTGAATAATTCTTAGTTGATTTAAAAAAATCTATTTCTTCTTTCTTTTTGGTTATTATCAATATGTATGTGATATCTCTACACTATTGATATGTGCAGTATTGTTTCAATATATTTTTTTACTGGAAAAAAGTCACATTTCCCACTTCTACAAATACCACTCAATTCAACTTTACATGAGATATATTAAAAGTTGAATATACCCCTGATGACATTATTATATTTTTGTCAGAATATAATCATTATTCGTTACTAATCCATTTTTAATGTTATCACACCAATACAGTAACTATCCACTTAAGTTTCTTGTTATTCAGTGACGAATACATTTGAAAATAATGTATGATTATAAGAATTATGGGAGTAGGCACTCGTTTTAATAATTTAATGCAATACCGACATGCTTATCATCACTCTATATACATACCAATAACTAAATATTAAAATTATTCATATTTCTTTCACTGCCACGTTTACCCATTTATCTATAATATTTTTAAATAAGACATAATCCAGTGTACTTTCTCTACCAAGAAAGGACAAAATTCATTTGTGTTGACTCAATCATATTCAACAACTATAAGTGATATCCAAGTGACCGTGAATTCTCATTCAGTCTTACGTAGAGTATATAATATCTGTAACCTCATTCGAAAATGCACTAGCAGTTCAGATAGAAATAAAATTGAGTGATTGAAATTGATTAAGGAAATCTAAAATGATTTATTCTTCATGAAGAATCTAATCGTTTACGGTTAATTAACTGATTTTTCACTTAATAGTATAGAGGACATCTCACAAAAACTCATATTATTAATAATTGATATCTATTTATATCGATCCAGTACAAAAACCTACGTTCATTATTAGCATACTTCTGCATACATTACGAACCTAATAATCAAGAAAAAATCTTTTTTCTCATTATAGGTACCTAACCATATGTGCGCTAAAAACCTCAAGTACTTCGTACTTCTTCAATTATGTAACATAGACCACACAAACTGTTAAAATAACTCAGATTTGAATAAAAAACAGAATAAGGAAGACACGGTATTTTTCACTATTTATAGATGCAGTCAGACCAAATTGATTATTTATCTGTACAACATTTTATCGCTGAAGTAGATAGGCAGACTGAGAAACGGAAGCGAATTTACTTTTCTTAATTTAATTAAAACATTATTGATATGATGATGCTCCCTGGGCTATTCGCCAAAATTAACTTAAAACACAGAAGCGTTCTTTATATTACCTACATTCTTTTATTTTTAATCTAATAATGATAGCGTAGATGTTATGGGTCGGTTACCAAAATAATAGGCATTTTTTTTACAATTGAGGACAAGGCGTGAATATAATTCAAACGAAGCATTGTTCACCAATCCCGATTAATGCCTAGGTATGTTGGTCTGGTGGTATTCTGCCAACTATTTTCTATCTGTAACGTGTTATAAAGGTCTCCAGAGAGAAGCCCCTCCTGATAGCTTGTGTGATTAGGGGAATCTGGGACCTGTAATCGTGCTGGGATCACAAACAAAAAAAAAACAATATTGTTCTTGAATTTGAGACCTCACACATATAAACACTAACGTTCTGGGTTCGGAGAGCACTCATCACTTCTCTTGAGAAATTACATTCACCAGTCCAAGTCATCGAAGTTGACTGGAGGGAGATATGGCATTGACTGTCAACATCTAGAACGAGCTGGAACCCTCCACATGTAATGGGTCATTTCTATGGGACCGCTGAGCAGGTTGATCAAAGTATTTGGTAGAATATCTGGTCTAGAGCGTTGATTGGAGGACGCATCTCCATTGTCGCTCAGCTACATATGCTTGAACATATTTGGGAGGTACAGTTGTGTGCATAAAAAAGTCGTACAGCAGTTGAAGGCTATTGTGAGCCAGACAAAATAAACAGTTTTCAATATTTTGGACGTTGTTGCAGAGTTGATATTCCCTTTATCAACAAGTAAAATTGGGAAATGTGTGTCACGGCTGATAGAAGAGAAGTCATAAACGGCAATTCAAAACAAAAAAATCATTAGTTTTTTGTAAAAAAATTGAAAAGTTGTAAATAGAAACAGTTATTGTTTGGGCACGTAATTCGCAATTAAACCATGCGGGAGATGAAAAAAAACAAATATAAGGGGTTTGCTCATTTCCAAATTTGAAATGAAAACAATATCGGGGGATTATGTCATTATTCGTGTAAATATGCAAATAACCAAATGAAAAATGAATTGAATCATGAACTCACCTAGTATATCTTGTTGTGGAAACCATTTCTTCAGAATAACATTTGGAGGTTGTTCTGGCAAAACATCATCTTCCCATTTCCACAAAATTTTTTCCTTTCTCTTACCGAAGGCCTTCAGAAGTTCATTTCTGAGTTCTATTGGTAAATCTTTACTTTTTACGTTAGAGCCCATACTAAAATAGATTACTCCATCCTTGGCATTATCTAAAAATGTCTGCAGATCATTTGGTAGCTTTTTTGCTGGTCTAATATGGAAGGCACCTATTTCTATCATATTGGGTACGTGAGCTCGTGGTTTTGATAAACTCGGATGAGAATTGAGAAATATCAAAGAAATATTATTCAGGCTGTCTTTCAGGCTAATGGGTTTTGGTAAATATTTCTGAACTATGTCGTTCTGTTCAGGATAGAATAAGAAATTCAAATTGATATAATTGAATATCCTGTAAAGAGTGTTCATGAAGCGTTGGCGGAACGACATTTTCATTGGGTAACTGAGTGCCAGTTCTGGATTGATTGATGGAATTGATGGATTTCCTACAAGGTGGTTATTCCACATATTGGCTCCTAATGGACTCATCAATATGAGATGAGCATCAAAATGTTTTGCGATTGTTGTGAGCCCTTCATTCAGAAATGATCCTAAAATCACAACATCGAATTTTTCATTTGATTTCAACAATTTTTGCACATTCGGATTTTGTAGCGTTCTTTCGGTGAGTTGATTCCCAAAGGCGTTCCAGAATAAGAATGTGAAAAATGGACTTTGAGGATCGTCCAAGGGATTGAAGTCCTGGAAGAATTCTGAAAAATATAATATCACTATAAGTGTAAAATGATGTGATGATCTTGAATTGGAATTGATATGTTATGCCCTGTTTTCCTGTATTGTAACCACTTGAATTCATTTTATTTTTTAAATTAGACTGTTATTGCCAAATCTCTAAAGGAACACCTATGGAATGAGTAGTTTCAGATTTGGTACTCTTTGTTTTTCACAATGAACCTAATATCAACGGGTACACTAGGCAACATAGGTTTTTTTTTTCTATGCCGTACGCTATAATATAGAATCGATGCAAACTGTGAAAGTGATTTTTTGATAAGATATGCACTATAATCATTTACATTCTTCTCTGGAAGTATAGTTTCACTGGTAATTATAAAATGAATTGCATAATAAAATAATGGAGAAAAAAGTTGAATACAAGTTTTCATTCGTAAAGTGAAAAATTATATCTTTCGATTTGTGTACTTTATTTAGTTACAGATTCAAAAGCTGGCCGCGCAAAGTTTTCAGTTCGTATGCGGAAGCGGCAAACTTTTCAATATGTTCCTCACAGAATAATAGCTCGTCTTCAATTTTTTTATATTATTTTCATTTTGTGTTTTTTTTATGGTTATTACAGGGCCTGCTTTCTGTAAGTTTTGAGCAGTCTAGCTCTTCGATGAGGATACCATCTGAATAATTATTCGTCTTATAGCCGCCACCTTGAGTTCAGGAATTCTAATAAAAAAACACGTATGATCTTCGACCCAACATACCCCCACGTACCATTCTGAAGTAAATCGTTCAAAAATCACAAAACTTGTCTGCCATCTTGGATTTAACCTCAATTAATATTTCTGGAGAGTTCACCCAATTCGCAGACGACACCACAATACTTTGGCATGATAAAGATGACTCTAAACTGCAACAAATGATTGAGAATGATATTGGTGAAGTGAAAAATTGGTGTGATGCTAATAAGCTCTCTTTCAACATATCCAAAACTAACATTCTCACTTTTAAATGTGATCTTCCAGAAATTCATTTAGGAAATCAAGTGATAAGTTGTAGGTCAGATACAAAATTTCTGGGTTTACATATTGATGATAAACTGAAATTTGAAGATCACATTGAAAGACTCAGACGAAAACTATCATCAGGATGTTTTGCAGTAAGAACCACTTCATGGGAACTTGGTGAAGATATGGCAAAGAGTGTGTATTATGCATTAGTTGACTCACATCTAAGATATGGAATTTGTTTTTGGGGATCATGTAGTCAATATCTTTTTAATATGGTTTTTGTTTTACAAAAAAGAGCAATTAGGTATATGTACATAGCTAAATTCCAGGATTCTTGCAAGCCACTTTTCATTAAACATAAAATTTTACCACTACCGTGCATTTTTATTTTAGAAGCTGTATGTCTCATTCATAGTAACTTCAAAAACGAAATCCATACGATAACCCATTATAACACTAGACAGCCACTAAATATAAAATTACCAATTCCAACATTGACACAGGTTAAAAATTCTATAATTTATAATGGTAAAAAATTATTTAATCATCTACCCAACAAGATTAAAATCATAGACAATAGAAGAAAATTTAAAAATTCCGTAAAAAATCTTCTTCTGGCAAAGGCTTTCTACTCATTAGATGAATTCTACTGTGAGAAGCTTTAGTGCTATGAAATTCAACCTCGTCATCCCATAATTTGTATTGTGATATTTGTTCGAAGGTTTATTTTGTACTGGCATTTTATATTTTTCACATTCTTATATTGATATATTTTTGTTGCTGATGATGAAAATTTTCTATAAATTTTATTCAAATTACTTGTGCGCCTATTATGATGTATTTTCATTTAGTATTCAATTTGTTCTGCTATTTTTATATTTTTACTTGTTTGTAGTTGACCAGTACGGTGAAAATATCGTACCAATTTTATTTTATTTACTTTTGCGCATATTGTGTTGTTTTAAATTAATTACTTATTTTGTACCAGTTTGTTGTATGTATGCGTATATATGTGTATATAAGTATATGTATGTATTATATGTATATATGTAGAAACACAAAAATTATTGTTATTTTCTTTTATTTATAAATGACTTTGTCAATAAGAATTATGTTCTTCAGACAATAAAGTATATTTGATTTGATTTGATTTATGAATTTCGACGAAAAAATTACAATAATCGTCCACTATATTGAAATTATGAATATGGACAAAAACCTAATAATCTTCGACACTTAAAACCCTACACTCTAATTTTGAATCAAATCATACTATAATCATAAGACTAGTCAGCCATATTGGAGGCACCATTCCGTCTCTGAGGAACCATTCCGTCTTGGAGGCACCATTTTGAATTTATAAATATTTATAACAAATTCCCAATCTCCGATTCAGAAAACTTCCATATACCACTTTGGAATCTAATCTGACCATAATCACAAAACCTCTCCACCATCTTGAAGCTGTCATTTCAATTTTATGAATTTTCAATAAACCATTCATAACCTCCGACTTCAAAAACCCCCACATCAATTTTGAATTGGACCATAATCACAAACTTGTCCGTTATTGGAACCGCCATTTCGTATTTTTCCCAGTAGGTAAAAATTTACCAGCAAATTCCAATAACAGATACCGGCCCAGGAAAAACTGAACGAAAGAAACCAAAAATCAATCTTTAATAAGAGTAGGTGAAGGCAGTCGGAAGACTTACATCAGATCATTGTGGATGTAGTCAGGAGATTTACATAATGAAATTTTTCGAAGGATTATTCCTTCATCATCAGCCTTCGGGGTCGGTTATAAATAGATCAGTTGAAAGTGGAGAAATATGTGGATTTAGACTGAATGTTTTTTACCTAGCCAGTTATATCTCAACTCCACTGTATGTGATGGATCGTCTCCGTTGGATGAATAAAAGCTTGTTATAATAATGTTGAAACATTTACCGACTTTCGTTGGTATGTCACGAGTAGTTTCAAGGATATTAAATGGTAAATCAGTTTATGAGGGCCGTTTAAAAGGGTCGTAACTTTCTCAGGTAGCATTAACGGAACTATGTTTATGAGATTTTTTTCCAGATTTTTACATAAAGAATCACTATCCGAAGACAAAATCAATAGTTATTTATGCAACAAGTTCAAAAAGTAAGTGTTGCACTAGACGTGTTGTGACAATTTCACGTCGAAAAAAATTTTTGCACGAATTGCATACATTTTTTTTTCTACGTTCATGCAAAAAGCAAAAAATTATTTATTATTTATCAAGTTCCGGCAGTAGGTGTAGGAAAATGAAAAGCACAACTCAAATAATTAATTATTACCATCGATTTGCATTGAAACAGATCACTATAATCTATTTTTCCATTAATAATACTCATTTTAAAACTTTTAATTCTGTAATTGTCACAATTAATTTTGACTGATGTTTCTATAATCACAGTTGCATTATAAAAATCAAAATCATAGTAGTCGTGGGCGCGTATGGTATCACGAGGAGTGGTCATAGTACAGACAGTTTGCTCTTTGCAATCAGACGGATTAGAACAAAGCGGATCTGTTTTGAATATGGAGTTATTCTCGGGAAGGCATTGTTTGTGTTTAAATCTGGCTGCTAACATTAATAGAAAATAATATATAATATGTAACTCTTTGAAAAAACATATTGCCAATCTCACAGAATCTGCTAAATTTTTGGTGGGTTTGAACATTCATGTTTTTCATGACAGCACGTTGAAGTAGAATGACAGATGAGTGCAGTAAAAACTGTATTGGGCTAGTGCAATGAAGGACTTCTTTTTCTACTGAATATATTTCAATAAAGTTTTGCTTTTTGCATGAATGTAGAAAATAGTTATTTATACAACAAGTGCAAAAAGTGCATGAGGTGTGGTCCTAATACAGACAGTTTGCTCTATGCAGGTAGACGGTTTAGAAAAAAACGGATCAGTTTTGATTATAGAGTTATTCTCCAGAAGTCATTGTTTGTTCAACTCTGGCTGCTAAAATTAATACAAAATGATATGAAATATGTAACTGTTTAGAACGTATGGCCAATCTCACAGAATATCTGCTAAATATGTAGTGGGTTTGAATGTTTATGTTTGTCATGATGACAGAGCACGTTGAAGTAGAATGACAGATGAGTGCAATAAAGTACTTCTTTTTCCACTGAATATAGTTCAATAAAGTTTAGCTTTTTGCATGAATGTAAAAAATGACTTTATTAATTCTTCCCCATAAATCGATTTTACTGACGTATGTTTTTCAGAACCATTGAAAGTGAGCAAAATAATAGGTCACCATTTACAAAAATTGTGATAAAAATTCACCTGACAACCATAAATTGATATTCATAGGTTCTATAGTAGGTTAAATTATAAGGAAATAATATATAGCACGTTATTTCTTTCCTTGCCGAAATAACGGGAACACTAAGGAAAATTCCTTTCATATTTCTCAGATCATATCTTGAATAAAGAAAACAAGTAGTGTACATAGTTACTGCTAGATAAATGGAATACATCTCATGGGGTACTGCCAGGCTCTATCCTAGGACCCACACATTTTGTTGTGAAAATTATTAATATTGTTCTCTGTTGCCTAGTACAATGACTTCTCTCGCAGAAGATACCAAAATGATACAGTCATAGTCTCTTGTCACTGAATCAATGAAAATTACCAATAACTTTGACGATAATGCAGACAAGTGGTCATCTGGTTATGTTGAAACTGAACTGATACAAATTTCGAAAAATTGTAGTATCCCCTAATAGCACTATAACTTGTAATGAATACGTAAAATCGCTAGGAATGACTAGAGGTCTCGTTAACCAAATTTTCGGTTATTCGATTTTCGACATTATTGAACTATGAATTTGTGGGATAATGATGATAATAATAATTGTTTGAAAATGATAGACAATGTAGTGTTAGTAGAATTCTTTTGGACTTTCGTTGTCTAGAAACGAAGAAAATAAATTATTTGCATGTGTTTTGAGTCACGGTGTTTCAACAGTCAGTATCCACTGTCGTTATCGAATCTGTGAATGCTACAGGGTATCTTGGTTACTTATTATATTATAGCCTGTGCCATTGGCATACAACGAATGTACCTGCCATAAAAGTAATTATGATCTACATAGGGTCTCTCAGGTCATCAATAATAATTAATGTGAAAGCGTGCCCGTACTGAACTAATATAAATTTATTTCGGAATTTTCAGGCACACCGACCTCAAATGGGTTTTCTGGCGAGTGTTATCATTGATGACCGGTCTTGGCATGTCTTGATGGGCTGGAGTTCAGATGGCGCTCGCGATTTAGTGAAGGCTAGGCTGCGGGCGGTGGCCCAACTTCTGCCTTGACATGGATAGTTTGTTGAAACATTTGTTGCAGACATTAGTTATTATCTGCAGAGACCTACCCTATACTGATGTGGCAAAAACCCAGATAAGGGAAAGTAGGGAGGCTTCCACCAGGGCGAGGATTTAACCTCACCATATGTACCCTTTGTTTTAAAATTTTCGGAGTACGCCTCTGGCTTATTATGATCCTTACGTCAACTATTTTTCGCGCGAAAATGTGTGATCTTGTTACAAGTGTTGCGGCGAATATACTTGAAAAATATAAAATATCGAGTTTCAAGGTGAGTTTCTGATATAACTGTTTTTTTTTTTCTCCTCAAGATAGTAATGATTTTATCAAAAGTCCCTTAGTTCAGGTGAAAAGTATAGTTTTAACACACCTTTAGCGTATAGAAACATAACCTCGAAAATTTCTATATAACGTTAAATACAGGTCTGTATTAAGTAAGGCACCTCAGTGAAGATTCGACCACTGGTCATAGGGCATTCAACCTGTGGTCGAATGCTCCCAATTTCTTTTTGCTCATATTTACTATAAAATAATGTTGAATTTTAGATGCCAAGAGTCTACAAAAGAAAAACACAAAGGTATATAGATGAGGTACAAATGAAAAGATCATTTTGAAAACAAAATTTCCATCAGAGAAGTTGCTAGAAATTATAATATTAAAAGAAGTACACTCGTGTCAAGGATCAAAAATATAAAACAAAATGACGAAATTATTACAAAATTTCAAAATAAATATACTACAATCCAGGTACTTTCAACGAAAGAAGAAAATGACTCAATATATTACATTAAAAAATGCTCAGATTTGCACTATGGTCTCTCATATCGTCAAATAAGAGAAATTGCTTGTGCCATATACAAGTCATGGACAGAAAAAAAAAATAGCAGGTAATTTTGCAAATAGCTACATATTACCTGTTTTCAATTGGAATATTGTTTTCTGTTTTTTTCACAGGTATAGATTGGCTTTATGGGTTCATGGGTAGATATCCGGATTTATCTTTGAGAAGACCGGAAAGCACGAGCTTGTTAAGATCCACAGGCTTCAACCAAAATAGAGTTGAAGAATTTTTCAATAATTACACTGGAGAACTCACGAGGTACAATTTCACTGGAGCTCAAATTTATAATTTAGATGAAACTGGTGTGGAGACCGTTCTGAAGCCAGTCAATATTGTAACCCAAAAGTGTAAAAAGCAAGTAGGCCAAATAGCTTCTGCAGAAAGGGGAGAACTTATGACTTTCGTAGGCATTATAAATGCTTTGGGAAATTCAGTTCCACTTGTATATATAGTTCCGAGATTGAGAAATCCTTCAGACTATATCCAGGGTGCTCCTGCATCGTCTCTTGTGTTGGGTAATAAAACAGGTTGGATGACTGAGGGACTGTTTTTGGAAGTTCTGAAACATATGATAAAATATACATTGCTAAGAAAATCGGATTTTGGTTTTGATGGATAACCATTCTTCTCACACATCATACGAACAATCAAATTGTGCAAAGAGTCAGGAGTATCTCTTCTTTCATTTCCACCGCATTCAAGTCATCGAATGCAGCCATTAGACATCGGCGTTTTCGGTCCATTTAAAACTGCAACTTCTATTTCTTTCAATGATTGGTTGATAACACATCCTGGAGAAGTTATAACAATAAGACGTATTGGTGAGTTAACTAATAAGGCATATATTCGATCATTTACTATGTCGAACATAATTAACTCATTTAAAAAACCAGGAATTTGGCCTGTCGATCGTTTGGCATTCACTGCAGAAGACTTCGCCCAAAAGATGTGATCAGTAGCTCCGAAGAAGAAACAATTCAGGTTGTCCCTGCGGAAAGTTTGAAACAATGACAGAAAATAATGCGTCAAATAATATTTCTAAGGAAAATAAGAATGGTTTCCGTATTATTATTCATAGTCATATTCTTTCAAATCCTTTGAAACAATTCGGCCTTTCCCTAAGGCCGAACCAAAGGTGAAGAAAAGAAACAATAGAACTTCCAAGTCGAAGATTTACACTTCAACTCCCGAGATGGAAAGGGCGCTGGCAGAAAGCGATAGAAAAGCTTCTTTAAAGTTATCAGCTAATAAAAAAAGAAGTACGAAGGCTCCTATGAAAAGATTGATAATTGAGAAAGAAGATACAGACGATAACGCCAGCGATGAAGAATTCCCTTTATTAGAAAGTGGATGTCTGGTTAGGCAAGGATATTTTGTCATTGTAAAATTCGCAACAAAGTAAACTGTTGTTTACTACGTTGGTCAAATTCAGTCCGTTGCTAGAGTTAGTTATGAAGTTAAATTTCTCAGAAGAAAAAGTAATTGAAATACTTTCGTTACTCCACCTACTGACGATATTTGTACGGTTGAGAGACGATATTTCAGGTATTTTGCCAAGGACACAAAATCTGTTTCTTCAGTTTTGTATTTGAATTTAAAAATTTACTTCATTTTAAAATAATTTATTGTATTAGTTTTATTTTGAAACTCACTAATATCCACGTAAAAGATACATATGCATTTTAATGCACTTTTTCATGGTCGATTTTACCCCCCTAGTGGGGAGGATTCGGCCGAAAGCTACCTTATTAGAATACTTCAAATGTAGACAACAGCAAGTAACTTTTTCAATAATTGATGGCATACAAATATACGAAAGTGTTCACGAATTGGCCCTATGCAGAAAATTTCACAAAGTATCAACGTCACTTTCTGATATGCGTCTGTGAGTGTTAAGCGGTCGAATGCTCCCCACTTTCCCCTATCGATCTATAGGTGGTCCAAATATTTCAATGAACATTTCCATGCAACTAGCCATTGCGGAGACATCCTTGTAGGAACACTGCACGGAAATTCATTAGATGTATTTCAACGTTCGTTGTGGTATTAACCAGGAAAGTAAATGTTTTCTGATGTATTTTGGACCAAAATATTCCTATTGTATAGGATTATGGCAATGAGCGTCGTCCTGGTAGGGCAGGACATCTTGTTTCTCTTTTGAGTGATTAGTGGCTTCTCCACATTTCGTATCTCTATACTCGGCTACTTGAACACGTCAATATTCAGAATATATGCCGACTCTATAAACTTTCCCTCATACCAATGTTGTTTTTTGCGGATAACCTCGGCTTCTGACCATGCGATGCTATTAGTCCATAAGCCTATCCATCTCCTATGTTCGACTTTGATGTTTCTCCTCGATGAGTATTTTTCTTGAGTTCACCGATTCTCACATTTAATGACCTTCCAGTTTCTCCAACATAATCCATCCCGCATTCACACGGAACACAGTATTTGCAGTTTTGAGAGTCACTGTTCTCGTTGGGTGGTCTCGTTTTTGTGAGCTGGCTACGAATGGTATTACTTGATCTGAAGCATGTTCGGATGTTGTACCTCGATCCAAGTCACCTCATCTTATCTGATAAACCTCTAACATAGAGTGGGTAACATTCCTCGGTGTTGTCTCTTCTGTGATTAAGGACTGCAGCTATATGTTTGTCAGAGTACCCATTCCGTCGCAGATCTTCCTTGATGTTATTCAATTCATTGGTCAGACTCACATCGGTATTGCAGAGGCTGTAGGCCCGGTGGCATATGAGCAGAACGTACCACGTTTCAGTCAGCGTCAGATATTCTGGCTCTCTGATTGGTTGTGACCAAACACAGGTGCATTTTGCCCATCCAGACTGAAACATTGGGCATTTTGCACTAGCGTGAATTAGTTGTTTGCTCGCAATTGACACACAAACCTAACCTGAGCAAGCTAACCGAGTCGAAAATGCGTAAATTAGTTTTTCGCTTGCGATTTACACACAAACCTAACCTGAGCAAGCTAAGCTAGCTTGCTTGTTCACCACAGGGAATTTTTTCAAATAAATTTCCGGGCGACAAAGTGCGCCAAGTTTTAGTCTGGATGGCAAAGTGCACCTGAGTTTGGTCACAACCAATCAGAGAGCTAGAATATCTTCCATTGACTGAAACTTGGTACGTTTTGCTCATATGCGGCCCGGTGGGCCAACGAGCAGATACTTCCTCTCTTCGTCGCTTCATGCTGGTTCCACTTGAAATTCAGGTATTGTCCGGTGTGCGTTGGTTTTCTATACACTGATGTTTGAAACTTAAAATCGTTCTTTGGACTTTATATCAAGAAAGGGTAACCCCTCCTGGGTTTCTTCTTCCATTGTGAAATGTATGAACGGTCTAATCTTGTTTAGGAGCAGCAGAACGGACTAGAGGTCTTTGTCTCTATGGTTCCATATGAAAAAGCTATCATCAATGTATCTCAACCACATTCTATGTTTCTTCGGCTTTGTCTATACCAAAAAGCCTCGAACCATTCCATATACAGTACGGCTTTTAATAGTCCCCCCTATTAACTTTTGAACGGTTTGACATAGAGATGAAAAACAAATTTTCGAGGGTTTCACCAACGCTACTTTTTGAAATAAAAATATGGTGATTGCTCGAATGGTATGAGGGGTCAAGCGTCATATCGTTGAAAAGATAATTCAATTCTCTTTACAACCATCTGAATATTGTTGAATTTTGTGAATAATATTTTTCCCAATTTCAATTTTTATGCCTTTCGAAAGTTTTGAGTTGAAGTACCCCCAGCGCCATCTATCGTCTAATTGCAATGTTTTTTCTCAAAAAGTAGTATCGGTGATGATACCCTTCAAAAAAATTTTGATTTCATTTTTCCACATCAAACTATTCAAATTTATCCTTTTCGGTGAACTTTCCTAGACGCTTATAATATGTATATCAGAAAATAATGAAGGTTCACTGTCAAAAGTTTTGATTTTGATTCATGCGGCTAGTGAAAACTAACAAAAATATGTAAATTTCGCAAAGTCAGAAATGGTTATTAATGAAATGAACGGTTAAAAATGAGATAAACTTCAGATACTTAATCATCATCCTAAATAGGGGTTTTATACACAAACAGAGGTTTATATACCGGGCTATACAAGCACTCTAGAACTTACCCTCTGGAAATGACATGACACAATACGGGGACACAAAGCATGTCTCTTACATATAAGTACCTCAGTTCTAATCCCTGCGTTGTATTCAAGGTCGCATTTTTCTCTTTCGCCCATTCGAATGCAGATACGAATCACGTTATTTACTCCGATCAGCGGCGTCGTCATAGTTACGCTTCCTCGTCGCGACAGGGAAATGATAGACTTCAAACAAAATCCCCAGATTCGAGTTTTAATATAGGAGGTGAGTAGTGAAGAGAAATGTGATTTTCAGATAGGGCTAGTTGGAATATTTTGTATGACCTTCCAATAATAATGATAATAATTAGAATGATGAAAGTAGGTAAGTGATCGAATGATGAACAAACATATGATCGGATGGTAGGAGTATTTATTAAGTATCTTTCTGGTTCCATTTGGAAAATTTCATTCGTACATTTTCAAACTAATCAGAAAAATTTTTGTTTGGTAACCATGCATGGAAACCCAAAATATTTCCGGTTTTGTGAAACTTCAACTTGGAACGTATATGAAATCTACCGGAAAAGGTGATTACCTCCTAGGCATGATTCTAGGAATGGGCCTGATTCTAGGAGATTTTCTTCCTTCAGGGTACCCCGGGAGTAAAGGAGCTATGACAATTCAAGAATCAAATCGACCAAATTAACATGTATAACGCCATAACAGATTTTAAGGTCCATCGTAGACCTTTTACGACGGAAAGGCGAGTTCACACCTTCACTAACACGCAGTGACGATGGTATCTCTAAAGCCTCGAAGTCGTGAAATATCAAGTGGGCTTTGCTTCAGCTCGCTGGTCTACTGTCAGCGTGTGACGTAGTCGAGCTGATCCGTATCAAAGATAAGAGTTTCCCAGTACCCAACGCCAAGTAGTGAAATGGATTAACATGCATGAAAATAAAATGAAAAAAAGATGAGTGTCGATGTGTGGGATCGTAGTGTAGTGAACCAGCAATCTTCGGATTACGAAGCGCACATTCTACAGACGAGGCTGCGAGACCTCGTTGTAAATGTTCTAATATGAGTTGATTATACAGGGAGTGTGTGTGTGGGCATGTTGATGGAATATGAGAACAATAATAATTGTGAATGAATTAATTCACAGAGTTTGACTGTTTGTGTGTGTGTGTCTTCAAAAATCGCTCCAATTACACAGTCTGTGTCAATCTGTTCGGTAGGACTTCTTGAATTTCTACTTTTCGCCATAACTTCTCACTTAATATATTTTGAAACTAATACTTGATGAAATAAAAAACCTAGGTCATATTTTTAATCATTTATAAATTATCCACTTTTGTTTGTTTATAATAAAATAAATATTCCCATAAAGCATTAGCATACAGACTATCTATAGAGAAGGCTCCACAGAAACCTTCTATAGCTTCCTCCAAATTCAAAAAAATTTTCCTGTCATGTAACCATGATCGAATAATATCAAAAACACCTTGATAATAAGCACAAAAGTTCAGAGCATCCAGCATGGCGATGCGGCTGGACAGCACTCCCTGAAGTGTTTTGAGAATATCGATACATCTTTCTCAGATAGCTCCAGGTTCACAATATCCTTGGCAATGGAAATTTGCTACTGTGTAACGTAAATGTAATCCTCACAACGTGTTGTGATTGGATTGTATTCATCTACATAGTCGTCGATTTGTGATTTAAAGGAATTTTCCTGTGTTGTTTGCAAAATGCCAATGAGAGTTGTCCATTCATCAAGTGTAAAATTGATGAATCAAAAGGAGAACTGTTGCTTCAAAATGATGCATGGGCTAAAGTCTCTGTCGAAGTCGAAGTTCATAGGACGGTATAGGGAAAGTTATCAACAGCAATTGGTTTTCGTTTCGAGCAGCCCTTTCGTATTGCTCCAACGCCCTGTCTACCGCACCAAAAGGTTCAGGTTGAGTAGAACTATCGTTTTGAGTTTCCTCATAATCTTCATCATCATCATCATCAATATCAAACAATATTGTAGCGTCACTACTATAACCACTATTTTGAGACATTTTCGTTTTCAAACTGAATATCTATGTGTACTTGCATTTGCTTTCATAGTTTCACATCACGTTATTATGGAAGTGGAGTTGGAGTAATGTTTGTTGACTGGACGAAAAAATGTTCGAAAAGCCCTCCGATAGACTTCCACGAACGAAATTACTATCAAGTATGTGCTTCTTTTCCACAAGATCCTATAGAAATTAAACGTTACTGACCCAGCTGTGTTCTTGTAATCCGAGCCATTTCACGTACATTTTTTGCCTTTTTTCCTTAGAACTTTTTTCACGAGATATACATATGGATTTGCAGTTTTTTGCAGTTTCTCTCCATAGCAAGCACCCTTGATGGGTGCACCCGCATATCTTCCAACATGAAGGTGGCGCGGGGTTGGTAATATTGACTTTGATAATTTTGAATGATTCCGTTGTCCAATTGGGCGTATAACCTTTTTCGAAAACGTTTTTGGCCTTACTGATTCGCACAATATTACCGACTTTGAATTTTCTTGGTTCAGCTATTTTGAGTGGCTGTATGTCTAAGAATTTGTTTTTTGTTGGTTTTATTGATTTCCAAAGATTTCATGCCCGTCTTTGAGTGACGTGTATCATTGTAGGATTTTGTGATTTCAGGCAATATATTCAACCATTTGTAGGTGGCATTCAAACTGAAATACTTGTACAATCTCTCTTTCAACGTGCGTATTACTCTTTCATAGATGGCAGCTTTGGTGATGCTGTAGGGATTTATTTGGTGTTTTTCCATCAACCGTTGAAATTTGCTGTTGAAGAATTCCGTTCCTTGATCTGTATGAAGATTTTCTGGACAACGTTCCATACGTGCCAAAATATCTGCGAATGTGTTGGTAATTTCCTCGCCCATTTTCGTTTTCAATGATCTAGTCTACACAAATTTAGAAAAACAATCTATAACGACTAGAATGAGTTTGAAATTTCGATTTTGATGGGCGTACGGTCTCACCTCAGCCAAAATCGAGCTGCCAAAGGTCATCTAAGCCTTTGATGATGGTACGACGTCAAGGATAGTTTTTCCTAATAGGTTTATGCAGTTCACGAACAAGTTGGAAGCCATAGCTCATATCTGATGATGAAACTGCAAAATGAACTATTTTATAATGGTTCTGCAACAACTACATTTTGTGTTTTACGGATTCCTTCAATAGCTGATTTTACATTCGCTATATCTGAATTTATTTTGGCGATTTGTTGCGAGATATCATCCCGAAATTGTTCCAACAATTGGTGGGCCAATTTTCCATTAACGTCCTATTTTAAATTGTGTGAATGTACCAATTCAGTAATTTCAGCAATTTTTTTCAACATAACTCCACGAATATTTTCAATATCAGTTTTATACTGTTGGTTGAATTTTTCGAAAAATGTCCTCATCTCATTATAACGGGTCCATTAATTTGTGTCATTTGAACGAAATTACTATCAAGTGTTTGAGTTTTTTTTTCGTCTGTTCGTTTGTTTTATTCCATTAATTTTTAATTTTTTTATCGATTCCATCCACATATTGTTTATTGGCAGCATCAGTATCATTGGTGGGACTTTTCACATTACTCAATTTCAAATTATCGAAATCAATATTACCATCTGGGGTATGCAGTAGACCGCATCCAGAGAGAGTTGGCAATTTTTGCTTTCTATCTGCGCTTGCGCTGCTGCTGTCGCTACGTCTAAACTTATCAATGACCATTTTGAAAATGTTAATGTATGTATGGATGCATGCCATCTTATAGAATTATATTTGCCTCTTTGAGTTCACTCAAATTGGCAAAAATCCCGTTGTCAAGCGAAGTATTTCCGGTATCTCGTGAGGCTATCACTAACTTAAGACGTTCGAAAAGTTCGTTGGTATCATCCCAATAAACAGATTCCATGGGGTTGGATGTCATTGCAATAGGTTTTTCGGTAAACAATTGCTGCCTAGCGTTGTTGAATCCGATGTTTTAGGTGAATTTGTTCGTGACGATATTTTGCGTTGCTTGTGTAGAAAACATTGGTTTGATTACGTTGATGTACTCCCATGTTTCACTAGTCTTTATGCGGCCTAAGGTGTCTTTGTGAATGGTTGATGAATCCAAAATTTGTTTGTATGGTGGAAATCCTCATCATTGTGATTTTTAGGCGTAGTGAGAAATATCAATTCATATATACCGGGTGTCCCTCTCCATTGATATCCATCTATTTTAATGTATCCGCTGCGTTTGTCAAAATCTATTTATTTCACACCAAGGAACCACTTCGAATCACGTTGATCATATATAAGGCCGTATACTTTATCGATTTCTTTATCATTTCCCCAATGTTTTGAAATGTATGGCTGAACCATTATAGGATATTGATTGATATATTCCTCTAAAACTTGTTTATTCATGTCTATCGGATCATTTTGTTCATCTTCTTCTTTATCGTCTCTGAAGATGATATATCATCATCACCCTCATCCTCCGTACTTATGCAATATGTTCGAGGGGTTGAAATGGAGTCGTTTCACGCTCTTCCATTTTCTCGTGTTCAGGTTCGGTTTTCGCCTCAGTTTTGATTGGGACAGTAACTTGTACCGATTTGTTTGCTATTTTTTTCAATGAAACAGATAGACTTTTGAAGAATTTCTGCAGCGATTCATCTTCTTCGGATTCACCCAATTTTAGAGCTAAATATTTTTTCCGAATAATATTTGCAATTTTGTTGATTTTTGTCTTTCGAATAACATCAACTTCTTTGCTGAACGGTTTCATGTTGACTACTGATACTACATCACACCTTATGTATAGTTATATATTTGTTGAATCCTTGTCGATATCGACCGGCATTCATATCGAAATTATGGCAAATCACGACGGTTCCATAGTACTGCTGCTGCCAACAATCTGCGCACATCCTCTTGAATTCATCGAAAGACATGTCAGGAGAAACGTGCTCATCGAATACATGCTTCAAATTTAATTCATCTTCTTTGAACAATACAATCATATTACAATTGTCGAGTATCAGCTGTTTTGGAATTTTCGAATATGTCTGACAAAGGTAGGTGACATCAATGCTCTTGTGTCTGCAAAGAGAATAATATTCCCGAATTTTCTGTTGACCATCGCAGGCGATATCGTCGAAAATGAATATACTATTGGGTTTGGATTTCTGAGGACTTATGATTTCTTCGTTTTCTCTGAACGGATAATATCCCAACCCTTTGACTTTCTTAAAAATTTCTTGAAGTACTGGATATTTGGGCTGATACAACGATTTTGAGTATACGTAAATGTTTTCAAATTTAGCGCCATTCGGGTGGAATAGCAATGTTAAGATGGCGTTTGTTTTTCCACAACCGCTTGGCCTGCAGATGATTGCACGGAACGACTTGGGTAATAATTTTCCATGCTTTCCAATCATACTACAACAACCGTCTTCATTCAAAATATTCTAATTTTCAATAGGTAGTGACTCGTCTTGTTGAATGACTTCCATGATGTGATGGTTGAAAATGAGTGCGCCACGGTTATAAATAAAGATATCACAATCACTTTACGTCATTCTCAATGTTGACTTACTTCGGTGCAGATGCCGTTAATTCAATCATCAATAAGCTCCCGTTCGAATTACATCTACCTGGCTATTCGTTTTGTGGGCCAGGCACCGAATTGAAAAAAAGATTGGATCGAGGGGACAGAGGCGTGAATCCTTTGGACGAGAGCTGTAGAGATCACGATATTGCATACTCTCAAAGTGACTCTCTGGAAGAGCGACACAAGGCGGATCAAGTGTTCCATACATAAGGTAGAGTGGCAGACCTACTACCCATATGTCAAGTCTTTCCGCAACAATGATGTTGAAATCAACATTAATCAATCTGATGCCTATGATGCCTTGTACGATAGATGGTCCAGTGACATTTGTGAACAATGACGGTGCTTCCATGTTTCAATCTGGTAGTTATGAACAAAGTGGCAAAGAATTGAAAAAAGTTCGTGAAGTTAGCACTGTCAGAGGCTTTCTGACCTACACCGATGCAGATATCAAACACTTGGTCACCTCAGGTTGGACATTTTCCTACAAACACCGGAGTCATCAGCACAACCCGTCTAACATTCAACATGCTCATACCCATTAAGTATTTTCTGAATATTTTCAGTAATTATCAGTGTGTTTTCTACGGTAAACATACCATCCGATTAGTACGAGCTGGAGATGGTAGCAACCTCAGTCAAACGAATCTATCCGCATGATCCAATTAAATTACATCTCTTGAAAGTTATCCAAGCAAACACTCCCATTCTCATGCCCTTCGGAAAATGGGAACTCCATATGTTGCCTGCTCACACAAGGTGCAAAAAATGAAATATGGGCTGTCAAGACTTCATCATTTCTCGAAAGCCCTCGCTATGTGATTGTATGTTTTCAAAACGATAGTCACGAAAGTCAATAACGATCCTATCTCCTATCTTCTACCTTCTATCGTCTGTCTTCTGTCTTCTGCCTTCTGACTTCCGTCTTCCGTCTTCCGTCTTCCGTCTTCCGTCTTCCGTCTTCCGTCTTCCGTCTTCCGTCTTCCGTCTTCCGTCTTCCGTCTTCCGTCTTCCGTCTTCCGTCTTCCGTCTTCCGTCTTCCGTCTTCCGTCTTCCGTCTTCCGTCTTCCGTCTTCCGTCTTCCGTCTTCCGTCTTCCGTCTTCCGTCTTCCGTCTTCCGTCTTCCGTCTTCCGTCTTCCGTCTTCCGTCTTCCGTCTTCCGTCTTCCGTCTTCCGTCTTCCGTCTTCCGTCTTCCGTCTTCCGTCTTCCGTCTTCCGTCTTCCGTCTTCCGTCTTCCGTCTTCCGTCTTCCGTCTTCCGTCTTCCGTCTTCCGTCTTCCGTCTTCCGTCTTCCGTCTTCCGTCTTCCGTCTTCCGTCTTCCGTCTTCCGTCTTCCGTCTTCCGTCTTCCGTCTTCCGTCTTCCGTCTTCCGTCTTCCGTCTTCCGTCTTCCGTCTTCCGTCTTCCGTCTTCCGTCTTCCGTCTTCCGTCTTCCGTCTTCCGTCTTCCGTCTTCCGTCTTCCGTCTTCCGTCTTCCGTCTTCCGTCTTCCGTCGTCCGTCTTCCGTCTTCCGTCTTCCGTCTTCCGTCTTCCGTCTTCCGTCTTCCGTCTTCCGTCTTCCGTCTTCCGACTTCCGTCTTCCGTCTTCCGTCTTCCGTCTTCCGTCTTCCGTCTTCCGTCTTCCGTCTTCCGTCTTTCATCTTTCATCTTTCATCTTCCATCTTATATTTTTTATTTTTATCTTCTATCTTCTATCTTCTATTTTCTGCCTTCTATTTTCTATCTTCTATCTTCTGTCTTATATCTTTTTGCTGTCTCTGTCAATCTGTCTGTACGTCTGCAACTCCGTGTCAATAACACCCTGTATACTAATTTTTTCTCTTAAATTACATATGTTGCTACACACCTGGTATAACTAACATTTTTTTGGTAAATAATTAGCGCCATATTTTTTTTCTCATACCAATCCACCATCTTTTTTTATTTTCCTTAACAATATATCATTATTATTGTTATTATCATCACACACACAGTTAAACTTTGTGAATTAATCCATTCACAATTATTATTATTCTCATATTCCATCAACATGCCCACGCACACACACACTCCCTGTATAATCAACTCATATTAAAACATTTATAACGAGGTCTCGCAGCCTCGTCTGTTGAGGTGCGCTTCGTAATCCGAAGATGGCTGGTTCGCTACACTTCGATCCTCCATCGACTCATCTTTTTTTCATTTTATTTCATGCATCAATAAGATCTTCCTTTGACAGAGTCAAATGAAATCTGTCATACATTCTTTTGATTGACATTTGGTATCTTGATACATAGGGTGTTCGGTAACAATCAATAACCATTCTATTAGTTCTTATTTCATCTCTGAGGAGAGGTAACCAGGTGCGGTCCATTTCGATGGAATTGGTTGAAAAGCAGTTGTTCGATAAAATAATGCACGCAGTTTCCTTTAACTTTTTTTTTCTTGATTTGATTCTCTCAATAAAATTTTGGTATTATTCCATTCCATCATATGATCGCCATCAGATGTTAGAATATATTCGGATATTTTCGAACCCGTCATTTTTCGATTTCTGATGTAACTTTTATGTTCTTCCTGGCGCACAATCAATGGTCTTGATGTTTCACCTATATAACTCTTACCACCCGAACAAGGTATGTTGTAAACACAATTTTTTGAACATTTACCAGCGTTTTTGGGTTTTGTATGTGTGAGTATTGATCTCAATGTATTGGTTGTTTTAAATGTTGTTCTTACATCATACGTATGGCCAATCCGTTTAATCTTTTCAGACAGTCCAGGGACATAAGGTATAATGTTGTTTGTTGGATGTGTATGGAGATGTAGCATGTCTGTGTGTTGTGTTGTTCGATTGTAAAGTGTAGTACTATTTTCCACGAATTCATTTGGATAAGCATTTTTCCTGAGAATCTTTATAAAATTCAATTCTTTGTTGTGTTGACTCGAGTTAACACAACTGTTTATAGAAAGAAAACACATACCAATAGATATCTCCATTATAACTCAAATCACCATACCAGCCACAGACCATACCAGCGTGAGGAAGGGAATTAATTGTCAAATGTCTTTAAAACAGGGCACAAGTGGTTTGCAATTCAACACAAAATCTGAAAGAAGAATTAGTTTTTCGCTCACGCTTGACACACAAACCTAACCTGAGCAAGCTAACCTAGCTTTCGTGTCAAAAATGCGTGAATTTTAAATTTGGTGAACATGACACCAATATATCTCTATTGCAAATAATATATCTTCTTTCCTCCTGGGACATCCTGCACATAAAGACTTTTCATAAAGCTGTAATTTGTTGAATTCACAATGCACAAAAATCCAATAGTTCGAAAGGTTTTTGGAGACGCATAGCTTGTACCCCATGAAATCTATTTGAATTTGTACCTACTTTTCCTCTCAGCAGACCAGCATTCATTTCTATATAACATTTCAAACAACCCAAGAAAAACTTGCTCTGGAAGTGTGAATGCCATTTGTGAGAGATTAGAAATAATAATTTCATAGAAACAACATTGAATAGGAACATCCCCAATCACCCAACAACTTTTCGAGGTTTTGCCAGTTCTACCTACAATAAATTTATACTACCTTTTACGCAGCTAGATCTCTTTTAGCCTTACTTAGTCTCGTTCACTATAAAACTTCTTGAAAAGTAAAAATACAACAATGCATGATAGTAAATTATGACACGTGTATATAAACCAGACGCCGGGAATTCAGACACAGCGCACACGCAGCTCATGATTTGAATTGGAATCATACCGATAGATTTTATACAAAACAGGGGTCCATTGTTGGCTTTTATATCATGGTGTGGTAATCCTGGACTATATTGACAATGAAATGAAGAAATAAATTCATCTTCTTTCGTATCTGATAGTAAGGAATTCCTGAAAATCTGGTTGTTTGACAAAATACTTCATCGTAAAAAAACATGATTTTTTGTACGGCCTTTGAATTTTTGAAATTGTAAATTGCTTCAGGAATTTTCGATGATCAACAACACGTATGTGAAGTGCGAACCTCATGCTTGATATTGTGTAATTTTTTCTTATCAGGATAAGCGATTATTTCCAACACTTACTGAAGAAAATGCCTTGGTTTATTTGGCATGTATAAGTGAGACCTGTCTCACTAGTCTT
Organism: Chrysolina haemoptera; assembly: GCA_958298965.1. Classification (NCBI taxonomy): domain Eukaryota; kingdom Metazoa; phylum Arthropoda; class Insecta; order Coleoptera; family Chrysomelidae; genus Chrysolina; species Chrysolina haemoptera. Next base: position 17,984,505 of record OY282589.1, on the reverse strand, counting down.
AAATCGTTGAATGCAGTCCAAAGATGGACATGGTTCCTGCTTCACTATAATTATTCCATATTAACCAAAATATCCATGATTTTCGGAAACTCTGCAGAATGAATATGTGAGTTAGGAAAAACCCACCAATTATAGATAATCTGAACTTTTTGTAAGAGCTTGAAACCACAATAATTGATATATTTTCACACATTGATCGTATTTTCTGCCTTGGAGATTTCAATATTGATTTAATGAATTTCGAATCCAAAGAAGTTATTGATGCAGCGTCATCATTTGATGGCCTAGGTCTGACGCAATTAATGGAACAGCCGACAAGAATTGCCAATCAGAGTTCCACTTCAATTGATCTTATACTCACCTCATATACAAATGTGGTATGTGAATCAGTTACACTATCAATCAATAATAGTATCAGTTATCACGAACCAATTTTTTGTAAATTGGATATTTTAGTTCGAAAAAAGGATACAAAAACTAATCACTTCAAGGGACTTCAAAAATTTAAATCATACTCAATTTCAATAGGATCTCCAATCAATACCTTGAAAAAATATATATGATGTAAGTGATACTAATTGCAAAATTGATTTCATTAACAAAAACATCATCACGCTCTTATAAATACATGCCCCATATCGGATGGTTAGGGTAACAAAAAAATACGCTCCTTGGCTGACTCATAATCTACGTACTATGATGAATGATAGAGATACAGCTTTAAGTAAATATAAGAAAACACTATTGGCAAGTTTATAAAAGTTTTAGAAACATAATAAATGTTGCAGACTGTAAAAAAGTGTTGGCTACAGTAAAATCTCTGGGTATAATTGCTAAGAAAGATAGTTCTCTACCAGAAAATCTTTGCAATGTAGATGAAATAAACAGACATTTTATTACTTCAGTTCCTACTATGATACCTGATCACAATATTTTATCGTTTTATGAACATATTGCTCATGAACATCCTCGTACACAATTCAAGTTTCATACTGTTTCTGAGTATGATGTTTTGAATATCGTATCTGCCATAAAAAGTAAAGCGTCTGGTCTCGATGAAATCAATCATGGACGTATAAATTAACTGGACCTAGCTGTTGACATCCGGGTCTGAAGTCGTGAATGGTCACAATCTTTAGTCGTGATATTGAGTTGGGCGTTGTTACAGCGCGTAGGTGATAAGTCTTCATCATAGACAAAATTGTGTCACTGTACGTATTCCATTCGATAATAATTAAAAAATTGAGTATAGTGATGGTAACATTATCAAACAACTTACACATTTCGAAATCCAAACTATCGAAAAAAATCATTACTTGCATCTTCAAATGGCTGTGTAAAGTTTGTTGTTTTTGATCGTTTGTCAACGCTGTTGAATATCATTGTTTATGTTTTCCACAAAGTGAACTTCTGACATATCTGTCATTTTGTTATTGCTTTTTTGTAGGATTATTTTATTGAAATAGTGTTTTCGAACTTATTTGAGTGATATAGTGGCAGTGTAATAATAGACTGAGAGTATAATGGTGTAAACCTGCTGGGTTTGCAAATAATACATATGTTCCAACCCGAATATCAGATTCCATTCGTAAGTACCATAGGCATTACAGTGGGTATCAATCTGTTTTCGCCGAGCAAAATGAAATTGTAATGTGTTTTCAAACCTTTATATGTGGAAATGATGAAATAGACACCTCCCGAAACATTTACTATTTCATTTGGTCATTTGGATGATGCCATCAGAAGAAAATGTTGCGAAAAAGTCCAAGAAATATTTATCTAAATTTAGATTTATCTTTAGGTTTCCAGTTGATATGACAGTAAAAGCTGCTTGGTTAAAGAAGTTGGGAATAATATGCTCAACTGAATGTGTTCCAAAGTCTGCTAGGGATTGTTCCTTTCACTTCGAAGATGCAGCATTTGAGATAAAACCCAGTGAATGAATGGTATATCCCAAGAAAGTCAACTGCTTCAATGTCAGGGTAATTATTATCATTCATCAGAAATGTTATTTTCTATGAGTTATTTCAAATAATAATAGAGATTTCTACTTAAAAAAAACAATATATTATATATTTTCAGATACGATTTCAGAAAAAGAAAATCTTCAACTGATTCTACTGAAACAGTCCCAGATACAGATTTTGAGGAAATTGTCAAAAATTCAAGCTCCCCACTGAAGAGGCGAGGATAAATTGAGAAAGGCATAATTCAAATAGCGTTAACTCAAATTTTGCAACTTGGTTTTCACCTACTTCTTGGTGTTTTACTTTGAAAAACTGATGATTTGACTTCAGGTCAATTTCTTATTTTCTGTGTTGAAAAAATATGGGGTACACAAATTCAGTACTAAATATAATGAAGAGATTTGTTTCTTGGGATTACAGGAGGAAAATATATTCTGAAATGACTGATGTGGAAATTGATCAGATGGTCACTGATGAACCAGTTTATGGGAAAGTTATAGGATCACCTTCTTCAGGCACCAAAAAATTAATATCAGGAGAGAGAACAGGACAGGGTCCTGTGATTTTGCGAAAGAAAAAATGGGCAGTAGTAGTTGGTTGCAGTACAAAATATCTCTTAACGAAAAATTCTTTTATATTTATTTTTGCTAACGGCTTTAACGATTTGGATTTTAAAAAATTATTCAGATGAGGTATTTCCTGAAACTTGATTCCACTAATAATACTAGAAATAAAATACTGTAAAATTTGGCACACATATCAAGGACCTAGAATACAATTTTTGTGACACCCTGTAGGTAGTTGATTTTTGAGATTCTGGAAATAAATGTTGGTTCGATTATCAGTATTGTGAATTTTGTTTGCATATTGGCGTAAATACGTTAAAATATCGCATTTCTGAATTTGAATGTTATGCGTTGAAAATTGCTGTGAAATATTTATTCTTCACGATATTCATGTATGATAATATCGATATAAGAGCATGTATTCATTGAATATATAAATTAGCATTTTTTAGTGATTTTATTTTTTTTTTCAGTCGTTTGTCTCCAGCTTTCCATTAATTGAAAATGAAAGTCTCATTTTTTTACTCGGCAAATTTCATCAAACAAATTTTCTAAGGATCGATGCTGATAAATGAACACTTACTATCTAGGTCAATATCTCACGAAGTCCCATCGGATGTATACTCTATAACTTTCGCTCATATTTTTATCATAATTTCAAAATCACCATTTTTTTATTGTAATTGAACCCTATTTTTATCAAATGCGTGCGCTCCTGTCGGTTGTGGGAAGGTCACAGTCTATCGCTACCTTCTCTCTTCCCGGCAGCCCGCGCGCCCACAAACTGAGCGACTTCAAAACGATTCGTGTTGTAGGTATGGAAATGCTGAGTCCATCTGTATTTATACGATATTATAATAATAATAATAATAATAAGTTTATTCGCAATATCAATTCAACAATGACAGGTTCAGACAGAATTTTACAAATAAACATGGATAAGTCGCAGAAGTTTATAACAGTTATGAACTGTTATATTACTTGTGCGCGACTATGGGTATGAATTATGTGTAAATTATCACATGAATGAATTAATCATAATGGGATTACATGAAGCTTGGGGATAGTAAAAATATTGATTAAATTTGTATTAAGATGATATGAAGCCTAAATAATTCTTAACATCAAAACGTCACATTAAAACCTATATAGATAAAATACACTGATAACTCTTATAAAATATGAAGTTAAAATGTAAAGTTATTATATAATTAATACTTAATCAATTTGATAATGTAATCGAAGACAATTTTTGGAATCACATTCATTCTTAGAATTTTATATTTAATATATAGTTACAGAATAAAATAAACATAAAATATAAAATGAATCTATACTGTAGAGAATTTAAAAAAAATAATTATTAATAATTACAACTACTGCAGATTATTAACAGTGTTGTTGAATACCTTTTATTCTGGTTCACAATGTCATGAAATAATGATCTTTCCGTTTCTAGAATCCACTTTTTAACCTTTCTTTTGAAACTGAACTTTTTATTTATATCATCTCTTATGTTATCTGGTAATATATTGTACAATCGTGGACCGAAGTAAGTTGCATTTCGTTGACCTACAGTTTTGTTGCATTTAGGTAATATCATAGTGTTATTTTTCTTTCTTGTGTGATGGTTGTGATTCGAAGGCTGTAGAACAATATTTCCTTTTTTTATATTTTTTAGGATACTGAGACAAAATAATTCCCTTATATCAAGAAATTTAGATTCCCTGAACAAATCGTCGCTTGGATAAGTGCGGGCCATATGATATATAATTTTAATGATGTATTTTTGAACAACATTCAGTTTTTCAAGGTGAGTATCATTTACCCCACCCCATCCTACTATACCGTACTCTAATTGCGATTCAACCAAGGTATAATATAATATTCTTAAATTTTCAGTGGCTAGAAAATCTTTGAGGTATCTGAATTTGTATAACAAACCCCTTAGTTTTTTAACCACATTTTTTATTTGCAGGTCCCACCTGAGAAGACGATCTATTACAATGCCAAGTTATTTTATTGATTTATCTTTCGGTATTTCATATTTTTCTCCTATTTTGAGTGGTCCCATATTCGGAAGTCCATTCAAATAGGAAGAAAATGGTAAGTATTTTGTTTTCGTGAAATTTAGTGTTAGTTTATTACCCCTAAACCATTTCTCTATTTTAAAAAAATCCTTCTCCACAAGATCTTTGAGCTCATGCCAGTTATTTGATTTGTAGAGAATGGCCGTATCATCAGCGAAGCTCAAAATATTTCCTTTGGTTTCAATATCTAGTAAACCATTTATATAAATTGTGAACAGTAATGGGCCCAGTACTGTGCCCTGTGGGACTCCATAGGAAATAGTCTTATATGTACTTGTGACATCATCAATTCTTACCCTCTGTTCTCTATCAGATAAATAACTTTTCAATATATTGTAAATATTTCCTCCGTATGAGTACATTTTTATTAACAGTTTATCATGACACACCGTGTCAAAAGCTTTTGACAGATCAACGAATATGCATAAAGTAGCCTTTTTTTCCTCTAAAGCGTCATAAATATATGACGTTAAAGCTTATATTGCATCTTCTGTTGATTTTCATGATCTGAACCCATATTGCCTATTCGAGATGACGTCATGTTTGTTTAGGAAACATAATATCCTTTTTTTCAAAATCTTTTCCAAAATTTTTGCAATGTTAGATATGAGAGAAAGTGGTCTATAATTTACCATTTCTCTCTTATCTCCATTTTTGTAGAGTGGTTTGATAAGTCCCGATTTCAAAATTTTTGGAAAGCACCCTGAATCTTTTCACCAATTTATTAAATGAGTGAGTGGCGATTTAATTTCATCTACTATCTCTTTTAGGGTTTCAGAACGGATATCATCATCGCCCGGTGACTTTTTGGACTTGAGTTGGTTTATAATTTCTCTCACTTCATTCTCATCAGTTAAATACACATACATAATGCTTTCGATTTTTTTCTCCAAATTTTCATAATCTGGTGGTGCAGTTATTTTCATTGCAAAGTTTTCACCCAATTTGCTATAGTATTCATTGAATTTCTCGCATATTTCTATTTTGTCACTTATTATTTTGTCTTGGTCAAGTTTTATTTATTTTATTTTTGTTGTTATTTCCGATTTATTGCAAATTTCATTGACTGTGTTCCAAAGACCTTTTGTACTATTTTTATTTTTTTCGATTATTTTGTTAGCGTATTGTTTTTTGGCAACGATTATTGATTTATTCAGATGATTTTTCAATTTTCTATATTCTTCTTGATTTTCTTTGTTTTCAGGTTGTGTTCTTGGTGTTATATAAAGATTATTTTTTCTGTTAACAATTTCCATAATTTCAGGTGTGATCCATTTGGTTCTAGGTCGGTTTTTGTTATTAATTTTCACTTTAACGGTATTTTTTTCAATGTAAATGTCTTGCTATTATTTCTGGGTCATTTTGGTTATATATATCATGCCAGAGTTCTCTCCTCAGTTCTTGTCTGAGTTTATTGTAATTAATGAATTTTTTATATTTATTATCAGGTTTTATGGAGGTTTGTTGTTTTTCTGGATTGAATGTTATAGCAATAGGAAAATGATCTGTTATATCACTTTGGATAATGAATGATTTGAAATTGAATTGGTTTTTAGACTTGATGAAAAAATGGTCTATACAGGTTCCACTACTTGGTCTTGTGATATCGTTTATATAAGATATAAACCCATGTGCATTCATCAAATTCTTATATTCTTCTGCATAGTCAGAATATGACAGTAAATCTATATTGATGTCACCAGTTATTATGTGAATGTCATTGCTTTCAATTTTTTCTAAATACTTCTCCAACCCAATGTTGAATTGTATAGGGCAGGTATTGGGGGATCTATAGAGGGCTGTTATTGACATACCAGATTGTCTTTTATTAATATGTATATGTAAAGCTTTAATTTCTGATATGGTTTCAATATTATGAGAAAAATCGAGTGTTTCTTTGATAAAAAAAAAACTATAACTCCATCGTTTTTATTTAGATTTCCTTCATTATACAGTGTTTGGTAACCTTTCATGCGGATAACTTCAAAATCATTCACTATGTATGTTTCCGTCAATATGATAACATCGAGTTTTTCAGGAATTCTACATAATAATATTGATCAATATTTTTTATGATACTACGAATGTTCATATGGAGTATTTTTAGATCGTCTTTGAGATAATTAGTAATTTCTTCAACCTTAATAATTTGTTTGGCTACTATCGGGTCATTTTCATATTCTCTAATGTACGGATCCATGATATCTATTAGTATAAAAAGACAAAGTAAAGTATTTCGATTGAAAAACAATGAATCAGGTTGCGATAAGTATAATTCTGTGTGTATGTTTAGTACGGGAAGTTTGTTGAAATAATATTTAAAATTGAGTTAATTATTTTCAGTGGAGTAGCATATATTCTATTCCATTTGACGATATCTCAACTTTTCCTTTATACCTGAAGGGTCTCCTCCAGCTGCAATATTCTTCTTCTTCGGAGTTTCTTGTGTATTTGTATTTTTTCTGTTTCTCGATTTGGGATTGTTCTCAAATGACTGACTTGTTTCTGGCGTTGGTTCCGTGAATGTAGCTATTGGTTCTTCAGCATTGGTCTCTACGTACAATTCTCTAACAGGAATGCTGGGTGTTGACGGAGCACTATTTGATTTCTTGTTCTTTTCTTCTAGGGAATCCAATTCATCAACTCTGTATCCAATACCTTCGATGAATAATCTGTTTCCTTTAATATAGCAGTTCTCTGAAGAATTTTTATATTTTGATAAGTGTGAACATAAAATTTTATTTTCTTTCCTCTGTATTTCGGTAAGATCGTTTACGATGACCATTCTGGTGCCTTTCAGCTTTGAGCAATTTTTCAAAATTGTTTGTTTTTTAGGTAAGAAATCAGTTCAACTTTCAATGGACTGTTGACTGACCTACCCAATACGTAAAAGTTATTTATATCAGATTCAGTAAGACTTACGTTCAGTAGGTTCTTTATTGTTTCACATAAAAATATCAGGGTTATTTCTTGTGGTACTTTATCTAAGCCGAAGATGAGCAAATTATTTTTTCTATCAGTTCTATCTAGATACTCAAGTTTATTTTTCAACTCACTATTTTCTTTTTCCAAGACTTTTAGTTTGTTCTTGAGGGATCCAATTTCCAATAACACTCTAGCTTCGCTAGGTTCGATTGAGTTTTTAGGTTCGGTTTTGCTTCTGACTATTTCCTCAAGTAAATGTTTAATTGTGATGTCTTCATCTTCTACCATTTTTATCACTTATACTGGTGGCAATCTTCTGTGCTAATTTCCAGTTGTTCTTCGTGTTGATTTATCGACTGAAGTTTTAATTTCGTGTTTTATGGATTATCCGTTTTCAATTTCCAAAAAAACAATTTTATCACAACCACATTATGTAGAGATTGATGTCACTCGCATCTTAGAATACTTAGAAACAACAAAAAAAAACTGATATTTAATGGAGCAATTTTAAATGTGTCGACTCTTCCGAACAACGAACTATACACGTCTATGAAATCAATATATTGACTCTACAGCTATGCCTGCCTTATATTTTGCCGTTTTTAACTCATGTTATAAATTTCTGTTTGATAAATTCAATTTTCAGGTACATGAAAGAAAGCTAAAGTGGTACCTTTAGCTAAAGTATCGAAACCAACATCATTTAATGAGATCATACCAACTAGTGTTTTACCAGTGATGTCTAAAGTATTGGAAAAAGTCATAGAAACTCAGCTGAGTACTTTTTTCAGAAAAAAATAAAATAATTTCCAAAATTCAATCTGGCTACAAAGAAACTATAGCAAGGCATTCGATACTCTAAATCATTAACTTATGTCGTCATTACTAAAATATGTAGGTCTTTCTCAAAATTCATTGATGCTTGAGAATGATTATTTCAGGCACAGATTACAGGCGGTGAAATATAATTATGATTTGTCAAGTTATCTGATGACATCTTCTGGAGTGCCACAAGGATCTATATTAGGTCCATTACTTTTCACTCTATACATATCACATTTTGAAAAAATATTTTTCTCATCCTCCCATCATTTTTATGCAGATGATACCCAAGTCTATACTTTTCATCCCGGCGAACAAGCCATATCTGCACTCAATTTCGATTTGAACCAACTATTTGAGCTTTCCAGAAATCATTGCCTCTCACTCAATCCACAAAAATCAGTTGAAATGCTGTTAGGAAAAAAATTTGATCGGTTGCGAATTAATAATCTGAATACTAATGAATATCCTATAAACAATTAAACTATTGAACTACAGAAAACTGTTAAGTGTTATTATTGATCAAGCCATAACTTATAATAATCACATTTCAAATTATCTTTGAAAGGCTTACGCACTTTAAATAATTTACCAGAGACGGCACCTTTTAACGAGGCCAGTCAAAATAGTTCTAAGTGAGGCGTTAGTTTTATCACATATAAATTACTGTGATGTTCTGTATGATCGCTGTCTCAGTACGGAAGACGAAAATCGTATTCAAAAAGTGCAGAACTCATGCATCAGGATAATCTTCGGGGTACGAAAATATGGTCACATAAGCCACCTGTTCAGGCTCATTAAATGGTTGAAAATGAAAAAGAGAAGATATATGCACTCTGCATATTTGTTCAAAAAAATTATAGCCCATAAAACTCCACCATATCTGTATCAAAAACTGAAATTCCATACAGATGTTCATAATATCAACATCAGGTCCAAAGGAACCTAACAGTAACCCTACATAAAAGTACCCAATTTCAACGTCCATACAGTTACAGTATTACTAAAATATATAATGAACTGCCAGCAACAATTAAGTACTCAAGTGCTAGTGCATTTAGATCGGGGATAGTAAGTCGTCAATATCTATTAATAATAATAATAATAATAATAATAAATGATTTTATTGCAACAGATAGATACACGTACATAATATACATATTACATAAAATAGGGTCGGATACCAATGAACATGAGTATAATAAATAATCTTAAAAATAATAATATGTATATAGATGCCCGTGCAATACTATCGTTGCAATAGGCAGAGTTCGCACTTCTGTAACTGCTAAGTCAAGAAGCAGCGCTCTTACACTCAACCTTCTGAAACGAAATATATTATGTGACACCAGATCAATATAATGAGAAAAAAAAAATACATAAATGAATAATTAAAAAGGAAAAAAATAATATAAGAAAAAAAACAAATCCCTAATTGATCTATCATACATAGATGATAGAAGAAATAAGCTACCAAATATATAGAAATAAGCCATAGTCCACTGTATATTCATAATCCAACATTTTCATTCAAAAGTTTGTCTTTCATTCCTTTCTTAAAATTACCTAAAGATAAATGTTTCATATTCGCAGGAATGGAGTTATAAATTTTTGCTATATGGAATGAGAAAGAAGATCTGAAAGCCGTAGTTTTATGTTTAGGCAAAGATAGAGAATCTTTCCTACGTTTATATTATGTACATCCGATCGAAAACTCAATTTATTTAAGAGATAAGGAGTTTTTTTGGCAGTTATTATTTTATGGTAAAAAACACATTGATGAAGTAATCTCCTTTCCGCCATCCTTAACCACCGTACTTCTGAAAAAGCCTGTGAAATGTGCTCCCCCTTCCTCAACCCACAAATTAACCTAATGCAAGCGTTCTGCATTAACTGAATACGCCGACAGTCAGATTTCAATAGGGCAGGCCCATAAACGCAATCACCATAGTTCAGCTTAGAGAGGACCAAAGATTCGCAAAGATTTATTTTGCATTGTTTACTGAGTATTTGCCTATGACTATAGATAAGTTTCAAGCTGCAGAATGCTTTTTTGATTACAGATAAAACATGCTTGGTGAATTTCATGTCAGTATCTAGCAAAATTCCAAGATTCTTCTCGCATTCACTGAGAGATAAATCCACGTTCTCAATTTGAAGTTTGAAGTTATTTGTTTGCAGTACGGATTATGTGAAGTATTTCACCAATGATTACACACAATGGTACAATTCATTTTACGTTAAGTTACTAATGTATTAATTATATTTTATTTTTATTTTTTTATACAAGCATTTTTTTATTTATCATAGATGTCTATCTATTTGCTGGGTTAGGTGAAAGAACAAACATTCTGGATCCTTACCAGGAATCCAGAATGAATTGAACCTCGTCCTAGTTGTATAATCCTTAGATATATATTTCTATTTATTTCTTATTAATAAAGACCTTCATTATTATTATTATTATCATATACCCACATGTTGTATTTGCATGAGAAGAAGAAAGTCTCTAGGAACTTATTGCACTTTTACTTTGCCTTCTCTGATAATTGTTATCAAAGTTATGATGAATATAATGTTCTGCTCCGCCTGAGCTTGCAGTGGCGGTTAGCGCGAGCCTGAAATGTGATGTAGGCTTAAACCACGTTTTCTGAGAAAACGAGCGTATTTCATTTCATAAGATATTACTTTCATAAGATATTCTGGTAGAGAATTGAAATATCTCCTACCGAAATCGTTTTTTTGATAAATTTTATATTTTCTGAAATAACAACAAAAAAAATTTAGTTTTTTTTAAATCATTTTTTTTTGTTCCACCACTGATATTTTGGTAAACATTTTTTTTTTAATAATACATGATTTCGAGATATCAGAGTGCTGCAATTATTCATTCTTCACTTTTGGCTCGAGTTTGTCTGTCGTTATTGGATTACAAGGGTTTAACCACAAAACACAAGGTTGTGCGTGGTAATTTTCTTGTATATTTCTGACGAGCGTAAGACATGTGTGAAAAGATATAACGATATGTCAATAGAACTCTAGTACTTGGTGGAAGTAACGTGATTGTACAGGGTGGGCCAAATTGGACACTTTCAAAGGAAAAGTCTTGTTTTTAAACTGAAAAGATGAAAACTAATGGTTATGACTGATGGTCATATTTTATAAAAAACTTATTGGTGGAAACCGCATATCGATATCAATCATTGTTTCTGAGTTACAGCGTGTTTTTCGAAAATTTTCATTTACGAAGAGTTGCTGTAACTTTTTTCCTGTCGAAAATTCCTTGTTTCTATAAAAAGATTTCCAAAGCACATTCAGTTATTGATGGATTTTTTTCAAAGGACACCTTGTATATTACTGCATATTTCAATAGAGCTTGAAATTAACCAAAAAAGTAGCACACTTGATCTTTTACTAGAGTCATCTTTGAAATACAGAGCTTTTTGTTTTTTTTTTCATGTAGACTCTGAAACACACATTTTGAACAAGTAGGTTTTGGACGACGCGGCGATAAAACAGAATGCAATATTTACTAGTAGCTGTCAAATTTTGATTTGAACAGTAAAGGCGCTCGTCAATTCATGGTTTTTGTACAATTTTTAAACACATTCGCAATGGAGTGTTATACAAAACGGGGAAAATGCAGAAGCAGCAAGCAATTTGTACCACGAGAGGTATCCAGAGAGAAGACAACCTTTTAGAGAAATTTTCGGAAGATGCGAGACAACCTTATTGATGATGGTCAATTTGAAAAGAAAAGACCAAAATTATATATATATATATATATATATATATATATATATATATATATATATATATATATATATATGCGTCAAATAGGGATAAGGACTGTTGAAAATAATCCCAAAACGACAACGAGAAATTTGAAAATATCAACAAGCCTACCCAGAACTAACGCTAGGCGGATTTCGAGAAAGCACAAATACAAGCCATACAGGACCAAAAAAGTTCATAAACTCAGACGAAGTTATTCTGAACACCGCATTGAATTTCGCCAGTGGTTCCTGGAAAATTGTAACCGAAAGCGTGATTTTTCGTGACAAAGATTATGCGAGCACAATTCCGCTACAATTCTCATACTCGGGTAAAACGAAATGCTCTTTCTGTTGTGGAGCAGAGATGTCAAGGAAGATTTGGATTCAATGAGTGGGCAAGTGCTTTCAGGGGTAAAATTATCGGCCGGTTCATTTATAATGGCAGTCTTTTATTTTCAACAAAACGGGGCTTCGCCTCACATCATGCAATTGTTGAAAAAATTGTTGGCTGCAAATTTTGATGATAATTGGGTAGCCAACCAACGACCCAACCGTTGGCCAACCAGGTCACCGGACCTAACGCCTATGAACTTTTACCTCTGGGAAGGTTGAAAGATCTTATTTCTAAATTACCGACCAACTCTAGATACGGCAGTGATGCAAAGTTTTGCTTCTCTCACTCCTATTGAACTGATCAATTCGGCAAAAAACCTTCAGAAAAGATGTCACCTCTGTGTAGGAGAAGCTGGGAGACATTTCAAACACTTCCTGTGAGGAAAAATATATCCCATTGTTCTCTTTATCATTATTATTATCATTATTAGATTTTTATTTAGTAGTAGTAATTATAATATAAATTTTTATCAGTTTTATTGAAACTATAAGTTTTGATTACTGCTGTGAAAAGCTCTCTGAACATTTGGTATCTACTAGTGAACAATTCCTTTTTAGTCAGATATCTGAAACAAAGCTCAGAGTTCTTTTGAGAGATCGTTTGATAACGATAGTCGTCGCCGACCCATGTTTTTACCCTTTTTACTCCCATTCACACCTACTACGTAGGCTAATTGTGGCAAATACCTGTCAGAAAACAACTACTTCCTTGGCAAATAGCACGACGGGTATTGAATTATATCCAACAGATACTTGTACAATGTACCTCATTGCAGAGGAAACAATTGCAAGCGCTTCCTGTAACAAAATGGCAGAATTTTGTTTTGATTCGGACAGGGGGGCCACCTGCAGACTAGTTTCGAGGTTCTTGCCTCGTCATCAGTACAGGGTAGGACACTACAGACAGTTTTAAAGCCATCTGTTCCCTGTCCGAATCATCCCACAATTCCGTCATTTGGTCAATCTGATCTCGCGCTGATTAGCCAGGCGAGTAGTTGTTTTCTGACAGATATTTGCATATGGGAGTAAAAAGGGTAAAAACATCGGTCGGCGACGACTATCGTTAATTCCTTTTTACTTTATCGCCGCGTCATCCAAAGCATACTTGTTCAAACTGTGTGTTTCAAACTCTACATGAAAAAACATAAAAACTCTGTATTTCAAAGATGACTCTAGCAAAACATTTAGTGTGTTATATTTTTGGAAAGGTTATTTTAAGCTTTATTGAATATGTCTCATTCAATAAAAAATTCCATCAGTAACTATCGATATGTTATTTGAAAAAATAAAGTCATACCATTGAATTCTACTTGAAAAGGTGCTCTGGAAATGTTTTCATAGAAACAAGGAATTTTTGACAGAAAAAAAAATAGAGCAACTTTACTTTATAATATGCGGTATTCGCCAATGAGTTTTTCATAAAACTTGACCCTCAAACAGCCATCAGTTTCATCTATCGAGTGTGAAAACAGGACGTTTCTTTTAAAAGTGTCCAATTTAGCCCACCCTGATCACGAGTGTATCTATAAAAGATGAGGTGTGTTCTTTCAATCAGCTTGACATTAGGAAAATGTAACAATATTAATTAAAGTACGAACGTGAAGAAGGGTATAATAGTAGTATACCACGAGTCAATAATGATAGCTATCAATCTCGATGAATTTTTACGAACCGAGCCGCGTCAGCGGCAAGGGAGTAATATTCCGAGGAAATAATAGCCATTATTATGACCAGTATATTCTACTTTATTTACGACAAATTGAATTATTTGAAATTTTGAAGGTACAAATTTATTTGTCATAAGGTAAATGCAAAAGAAATATTTTATCAGAAGTCAGTAAATTTCCTAATTTGTTCCGGGGTTGAAGAGGGAAATTTTTCATTTATTTTATCTTTTTAAAAATACCATTGATTTATCATATTATTTCAGATCAATGTCTTCACTCATATTCTCAACATTTATTCAATCATTGAGTAGACTGGTCAAAATGGTTTGTATTTTGCACTTCATTGATGAGTTTGCCTCATTCTGAAGAAGCCTTTCGTTGAAGGTTGTGCACGTTTTATTATAAATGGATTTCGATGTTTTTGGTATTACTGTAGTTGTTGAAGTTGTTGCTGCAGCTAGCTATACAATTTCTGGTGTACAAGTAAAATATTCTTCATATCCACCCATCTCAATAAAAATATACAAACATTAGGCGTTTGACACCGACACTTTTTAGTTTGGTCATATTGTTTGTATGGTATTACTTAATTCAAGAAATTATGTGATAGGAGTGCAAGAGGGAATAAAGACTATTAATTCCTCCCTTCCCTAAGTGAATAAAATATGGCATTATACTGCAAAAACCACAAGTATAATACTTACATCATATATTAGTAGTAAATAAATAGAATTTAAATAGATATGATAAAAATAATTCCATTAAAACTAGAAAAATGTACATAGTACCAAAAAAATGTTTCGTACCGTGGATTAACTTTACTTAAATTAATATTAGAACCCGGTGTTCATGAGGTTCACTTACCTTGGTAATATTCCATCAATCCATCGAGAAAGATTTCCCTCCAACTCCCTTTTTTGGGGGGATCTTTTTCGGAGAACGTACTGATCAAGGTCACATCATGACCCGCTTCGGCAAGACCTCTCATGAGAGCGTTATCAAGTATGTAATGGCTGCGCCCTGGCATAGGAAAAACACCGAGAATACGTGCACATTCATTCCAATGTATCAAGCATAAAAATGTTGGAACAAGGTACAATAACTTCATCATCATGTTGCCTGATAATGCTCTGATCGACTGTTTCTGGTTGCATGACCCTTCGTTATTATATCGATCAGGAAAATAAGTTCCATAACAGATTCGTACTAAGAAATTTGTTGATTTCCCAAACCCATACAGTGAATTTATTTTTGTTCCAGTGAACGTTAACGCCATTTCAATGAAATGAATCATGTGATAAAATTAAAGTCTCTTAAAAGGACAAGAATTTGCGTCGAATAACTTTTTCTATAATCCAAAAATTAGGTTTCTTGGATTATCAATACAAATAATGAGTTTTATCTAGGATGTCAGTTCAATTACGGACCTGTATCTTTCAATATGAGATAAACCTCAGTACAACATTAAAAAGCCATTTCGTCAAATGTAATTATTGTTATCTCAATAGGCCCTTGTTACTTATTTTTTATTTATTTATCCATGTGATGTGTCTGATAAGCCTATGTTGAACTCATTAGCACTGTCTGGCAAAATTGAAACAAATCGAAATTGAAACAATACTCGAATGTGAGTAGATTACAAAACATTCAGAAACTACCGCTTTATATGAATTGGTGTGTATATTGACGATTCACCATTTTTTAATAACTACTAGGGCACTAAATCTTCTTCAGTATGGTTGCCGCAGAGGGGGTAATTATGAAAGTGTTGCCGAAAAAATCTGAACCAACGATATTCATATTCACATTCGTATCTTGAGAGAAGGCCCCTCTACAGAAACAGCAACAATCGACTGCATCCAAATGAAAAACTAGAAAAGAGGGAATTTACAATTGGACTATTTTTTGACTTATCACGTGCATTTGACACCCTGAAGATTGATTTCAGTTTATCAAAAATTAATGTACTCGGAAATCGAGGAAATGTATCAGAATCGATTGGTTCGTTCTTGATAGAGCGTTCATTGATAGTGAGGGTAAATGGTGGAACTTCTGATGATTATTCAATAGCCTCTGGGGATCTTCAAGGAAGTGTTCTTGGTCCTTCGATCTTTCAAATATTCATTAACGACTTTCCTGATTATGTTAGCGATTCAGTTCGGATATGAACGAATTTCTTTTGAAAACAATGTTCTCGTTCAATTCGATGGGTGGTTCGAAAAAAATCGTTTGACAATGAACTATCCAAAAACGTCGCTGTCAATTCATAAAATCGCTGACTGAAAGACTCGACACGGAGGAATTACGTATCAATAAGAACTAATTATCGCTTCAAGAATGTGCAAATTTCTTGGCATAATTATTGATAGTAAACTCAGATGGGAAGAATGTATCAATACGATATGCTCCAAACTAAACAAACACAGCATAGCAATTAGAAATGCAATTAGCTGTCTCGGTTTAGAAGGCATAATTTCTGTGTATTATGCGTTAGTTATAATATTGTATCCTATGGTCTTCATGTCGATAAAAATAAGTATTTCTCACGCAAAAAAGAATAATTCGGCTTATTTTTCAACGGAGTATCGAGAATCTGGCCGAGATAACTTCAAAGAAAAAAATTATTTACTTTTTTATGCATTAACCTATACAAACTTTCAATATATATCTACATTCATAAAAATAGCCTCACGCGCAACTCAAATTTTCATAATTATTCCACTTGAAGGATAAAGGAATTCAGACTGAAAATACCTACTTACACTAGATATAAAAGATCCCCACGATACTCAGGGGCAAACCTTCTCAACATTTTGCCTGATGAATTGAAAAACCAGCCAAACTTGTTCAGATTTGAATATAAGTTAGAGTAATTTCTTGTTACTACTTAATGCCTTTTACAATATGCAGGAATTCATAATGTGTTGTCAGCGTCCTATTATTTTATAGTTTCACAAACTTAAGTAGAGAATATGCACTGTGCTGTTATTAGCGTCCTATTGATTTTTTCAATACTGTGACAGAGTTTTATATACTTATATATTTTTCTGTTCATTCACGTCTGAATGTTGAAATTATGCAATGTACCGTTTTGTGACTGATCAATCCAATGTTATTTGGTGTCTATGTATTTATCTATCCATCTATCTTGTATCGATATGAACTCTCATATTCAAAAGGTGCATATATGACCTTAATTTTGACATTCAAAATGTAAACAAATAGTTGCGATATTGAAGCGAAATTACAAAAAGATAAATATTGTTACTATTAAAAAGACACCAAAAGAAATTGTTTGAAATATTATTAGAAAGTTTACATGTCTTGCATTGTATTACCCAAAACAATAAGTTTATATTGTGGAGATCTCAACAGTATTTTGATGAAGACTTGGAAAGGTATCAGGATCGTATACAGTGGGTCCAAGATAAGGTTGTCCACCATGGGGATATCCGAAACGATAATAGATACAGTTTTGGTTAAATGAGAAAAAGTCCATATGGAAGTATGAAATTTACAAAAATATTTTAAATTTTCAAGTTATTTTGGAAAAACTGAATTTTTCAATTTCTTATTTTATTTCTTTCTGGTGTTATTGTCAGAGTTGGAACGAAATAAAAAATACTTCTTCACAGAAACTTTTCATAAGCTTTCTTGTGATGATATCAGATTTAATTTCCAACATTTCGTTATCGAACAACCATCATCAACTTATTTTTTTTAAATAGGGCCCTGTTTCGAAAAATACTATTTTTCAAAGTTTTTTTTTCTGAATTCAATGATGTATCACATATGAGGATTTTATTACATTTCAGGTCCTTTTCGGTCATCATCACGAATTTCTTAATAAACTTCTGAGTACGGACCTGAATTGAAAAGAATTCATCAAAATTGGGTATCGTAGATCAAGAAAATCAAAAGTTCAGTTGACTGTTTGTGATTATTGCTAAAATAAACACACCTACAGCAACCATAAATTAATTACACACCTACGCTAGCTACAATGAGGTAAACAAATGCACAATTTTGAGAAATTATAAAATCAGTTTCAACAAATGTTCATTAAATATGAATTGGCATCTTCTAATTATTTTTGAATGTAAAACTTCTACCTACCACGTCACAAAATTATTTTGAAATGTGCAAAAGAGCTATTCGTAAGTTTCATTTAACAGTTTATGTAGAGTATATTATGTCGTCTGAATCGAAATAGCAGGCTTTGACGAAAGTCGAATTCCACAAACAAAATTTGATAGTTCTCCCAAATGTCATTCAGTACATATTACGACTTCTGATTATTGAATGCCGGCTTTTCTCTTGTTATGAAATGGATAGTAGTTTTTCACCAGAGGAAAAGTTTGATATGGTGAAGTGTTTTATTTTATGCCACAGTAATACTGTGGAAGCTGAGCGTTTGTATTTGAATAACTTTCAGAGAGAAGACAACCGAGTAGAAACATTTTTGGACGATTGGTTACAAACTTCAAGCAATATGGATTGTTTATAAAACCAGTATTAGCCAAAAATAAACGCTGTAGTGGAGAAAACGAAGACAATGTAATGTTATCTGTAACTGAAAATCGAGAAATATCACTTCGGGAAATTGAGCGTACCAGTGGAATTCCAAAATCGACTGCTCATTTCATTTTGAGGAAGCATAAATTCCATCCATACAAATTTAGAATTTGCGAAGGTCTCAGACCAGGCGATGAAGATAGGCGAAGAACTTTCTGCGAATGGTATACGAGGAAATGCCAAGATGAAAATTTGGTCGGACGAGAGTATGGTAACCAATAATGGTATTTTCAACCGGCGAAATACTCATTATTATTGGTCAAGAGAGAACCCCAGGGTTCACCGACTGGGTAGACATCAACACCGTTTTGGCTTCAATATGTGGACTGGAATCTTTGGCACACAATTGATTGGTCCTTTTTCTCAGCACAACTCACTTACCAAGGAGCGTTGTCGCACATTACTTCAACGCGATTTGGAAGAAGCCCTAGACAACTTGCCACTTGCCAAAATTTGTAACTGTTGGTTCCAACAAGATGGTGCGCCTGCACATAATGCCAAAATGGTAAAGAGATACTTATCGAGTAGATTTCCGGACAAATGGATAGGTACATATTCAACAATTTCCTGGCCACCACGTTCGCCGGACATCACTCCGCTAGACTTCTTCCTCTGAGGGTACATCAAGAATAACGTTTACCACCATATTTTTGAAACGGAAGAGGAACTAAGAAGACTAGTTCTTCAAGATTTCGAAAGCATTACACCCGATATGTTAAATATGTAAAAGATGTTATCTTTGTTTGGAGAATAATGGACATTTTTTGTTTGAACAGTTTTTATAATTCTTGATGATAGCAGGTTTTTTTTATTTAAGTAATTGTATAAGTGTGTGACTTATTGTTATTTCATGTTTTTCTTTTGTTTTAACATTAACTGAAACAAGTCAACTTATACTTTTGATTTTATTGATCTTCTACGATACCCAATTTCAGTAAATTTTCTTCAATTAAGGCCCGCACTCGAACATTTTTTCAAAAATTCGTGATGATGACCGAAAAATATCTGAAACGTTATTAAATTGTCATATGTGATACATCATTGAATTCAGAAAAAATATTCTTTAAATAACAG
Source organism: Chrysolina haemoptera (assembly GCA_958298965.1). Classification (NCBI taxonomy): domain Eukaryota; kingdom Metazoa; phylum Arthropoda; class Insecta; order Coleoptera; family Chrysomelidae; genus Chrysolina; species Chrysolina haemoptera. The sequence goes on along the minus strand of OY282589.1, from coordinate 17,964,650 downwards.
TATTTTTCGAAACAGGGCCTTATTTAAAAAAAAGAAGTTGATGATGGTTGTTCGACAACGAAACGTTGAAAATTAAATCTGATATCATCATAAGAAAGCTTATGAAAAGTTTCTGTGAAGAAGTATTTTTTATTTCGTTCGAACTATGACAATAACACCAGAAAAAAATAAAATAAGAAATTGAAAAATTCAGTTTTTCCAAAGTAACTTGAAAATTAAAAATATTTTTGTAAATTTCATACTTCCATATAGATGACCCCTCTGTTACGCAACTTTTTTCCCATTAAACTAAAACTGTATCTATTACCGTTTCGGATATCCCTATGGTGGACAACCTTATCTTGGTATTTTCAAAAGCTTCATACTCAACGTGTGGTTAGAAAAATCAACTCGAATTGTATCAAATGAAAACCTCACAAACTGCAATCAACTACCTTGTCAATTATTTGGAAAATGATATATAGATAATAATAATAATAATATAGAATTTATTGCCCAACAGATACCATTTACAAGGCAATTTTTAAAGGATACCTAAAGAAATAAAATAAGAATTATAGTAACAGTGTAACAACATACAAAACATGACAAGAAGGATACAATATAAAAATAAAAAGATTTTATCCATGATTGATATCCAAATTGCTTATAGATGTGCTCGAGATTTATTTCTTAATTCACTCTTACTGCAGTTAAAAATATCACATATATTCGATATTTTGTTAGCATAAGAACACATCACATTAATTGGTGCTTTAGACATAACTTAAAAGTAGTATTCGATCTAGACTCTAATCTCGGCAAATGAAAAAATTTGTGATAATACTGTGGAATCCACTTCACCATTCAATAGCTTATGCAGGAATATAATGGATGCTTGATTTCTGCGTTTTTCCAAATACAAGAAATCGAATCTGCGTAGTATGTTTATGTAATCAGATCCTCTTGGAGGATAAACTCCATCAACCTTGAGCAAAAAAATTTTAAAAACTTTCTCTGGACTTTCTCAATAGTTGTTGCGGATTGACTATAAATTGGATTCCTATTTTACTGACCCATATTCTAGTATAGATCTTACTAGACTGAAGAAAAGAGATGAGAGTGCAGTAATATCATTAGAGTTCCTTCAATTTCAAAAAATGAAACCATTTATACGATATGCTGATTTGGTCATTTCGTTAACGTGAGAGTTAAATGTAAGCTGATTGTCAAAGTGAACTCCTAAGTCTCTAATATTATCAACATGTTCTAAGATTTTATCATTAATTGAGTATGGTTAGAAAATAGTATTGGATTTTCTAGTGAAAGTCAATACTTTACATTTAGAGATATTTAAGAAAAGGTGATTTATCAAACACCAATCATGTAAAGAGTTGATTTGTTCCAAATAAAAAAACAAAAATATATAATTTCAGATCGTCCGCAAACATTAATTTATAACAATCTAGTGTCTCGCAAAGATCATTAATGAATATCAGGAATAACAATGGCCCCAAGTTGGAACCTTAAGGGACTCCACTGGTTGCAATATAGTTTTGTGGACAAAATTCGTTATAATAGACACTGTATTTTATTATTCAAGTATGATTTCAAAAGGTTCAGAAAAATATTGTTGAATCCCAAACAAGTAATTTTCTTCAGAAGTATTTCATGGTTTATTTTATCAAAGGCCTTGGAGAAATCAGTATACACCGCATCAACATGTCCTCTTCGGTGTAATGATTCACATAAGTATTGACTAAAAATGGATAAATTACTGATTGTAGATCTTGAATTCATGAAACCATGTTGAGATTCAGAAATAACATGTTTGAATGCCAGATAAATGCGATTATACAATATAATCTCCAAGACCTTTGCAGGGTTATTCAAGATTGAAATTGGTCTATAATTACTAATAAAAGTACGGTCTTGAGACTTGAAATTTTTTAAATTTTCCAGATATCAGGAAAGACCGATGTTCTAAGAATTAAATTAAAGATTGTACGCAGTGGATAAACTAATACTCTCAGACAATCTTTCATAATGAAGGATGGAATTTTGTCATAACCTGAGGTGAATTTATTTTTGAGTTTGTAACCCGCACCTAATATTTCTTTTTCGGTTATTGGTTCACAGCTGATATCCACTGTGGCAGAACTGATATTGAATTGAATGTTTTCCAACTCTGATTCCGCCACTGTATAGACACTTTCAAAATATTTACCAAAGATTGTTACTATCTCTTGAGGATGATCAAATGATACATCACCGTAAAACATTTTTGCCGAAATTCTAGAGGTTTTAGTTTTGTTATGTATGAAGGACCAGAATGACTTGTGTTCATTTTTCAACTCAACCTGAATTTTTGAAGATAATTGGCGTAGGCCTCTTTAATTTTTCCTTTAACAGTTTTTCTGAATCTGCCAAACTCTTGGTAACAAGCAATATTTCCTGTTTTTTTGTATTTTTTTATGTAGTTTTGCTTTTTGTTCAACTAGTCTTATAATTTCACTTGTATACCATACTGGATACGTTCGTTTATGAATGTTGTAAGTTGGTACATGTCTATCTAAGATGTCATAGAATTTATTATAGAAACATTCAATGGCCATATTTGCGTCAGTTTCACTTTTTAATATATCCCAGTTCGTGTGTAAGAATTCATTGTTTAATATATGAAAGTTTGCTTTTTTAAAGTTATAAGTCTTATTGTTACCGATGCCAAAATTATTTTGATGCATATAAATTCTATTAAGAACAACGGATAATGATGGATGATACTGGTCTTCTTTTACAAGAGGTACATAATCACGTGTTACAGTACATGACATATTACTAATTACCAAGTCCAGCATTTTATTGTAGTTATTGGGAATATTATTGAGTTGTCGTAGATCCAAAAAAGTTAAAGAGTTAGGAATAGTGTAGGTTTGTCTATCTTCTAAATTGTTATCAATGAAATTAGAACAATTAAAATCACCTAAGATTATGACCCTTCATGTCTTTCAAAAGATTCAATAAAATTATTTAATTCATCAAATGACAGGGAAGGGGGAATGTAAATACACAACATAGAAAACACAATGAGATGATTAGCATTTACAGAGCAAGAGGTCGATTCTGGGAAAGTTTTCATCAAGTTGAGGAGTGTTAATAAGCTCAGACTTTATAGTGGTATTTCTAACAAGCAGTACACCATCACCAGTTAAGAGATTTAATCGGTTAAACTTACGATCCTTTCTGTATACATCATAATTAGTGAAGAACAGCTCACTAGAATTTACATCAGGTTTCAGCCACGTTTCACTAATAGCAATCATGTTATATTCGCAATCATTTGGTGAAAATATATCTACTTTACTGTTTAGACCTCTAACATTCTGGTAGTAGATGGAAATATCATCACTATTGATACTGTTGGGCACTTCTAGTTTGTTGAAACAATTCTTGGTACGTTATTTATGTATTTGATTCTACAATTCGTCTCCCAATTATTGATCCCATTTAGTAATTCCTGTTTGAGTTGTTTATAATGCTCAATTTGTTTCTTTGTTCTATCAGCTGTCATGTTGATGTTTCTGTGGTTTTGATCAGATTTCAGATTTTTTGCGTTCTTCAAATCATGTTGAGCTGTCTTCATTAGCCATAATTATTTTAATAGGGCGAATCTTGGAATCAGTAAATGAACCTAATCTAATGGGTTTCACATTGGTGATTGGTCGATCGGGTGCCACTATATTCAGTATCTCAGTTACCTGTATTTTATCACATTCGAATTTTTCAGCTGGTGAATTGCTCGTTTCAGGCTTTGGAACATTGAATATCACTATATTGGTTTTTCGTTTTTGACGTTCAGTAATTTCTGAGATAATGTCTTCAAAATCAATATGCTTCTGATTTGGAGTAGCGGGCATTATCAGCTCTCAATTCCTTGATATCATTTTGAAGATTCATAATTAGGGCTTTCAGATCTTTGAAATCATTTCCAATGGCTTTACAACCAATACAGGACCAATCGTAACACTTGTTGGCATTTAGTATGCGAACTTAGTAGCAGGGCAAAGTTCATCCTGCGCCTTTTTCGTGACATAACCTCACTTTTCGTCTCCCGCCGAGTGGTAGCGATTTTCGGGGCCCCCATCGAGTTTTCGGCGGAGCGGCTGATGCCCAAGGCAGGGGGCCCCACCGAGAAACGTCCCCACAGAAGAGGGGGCGTGCTAGAGCCCAAGGGGCAGAGATTTCGTCAATTAAAATGAGTGGTGCAGTACGAACGTAGAATTGGGTAACTAAGATCGGCTGTGGGAAAGTGCAGGGTGGAGGGGATGATCAGGAACGTCCCCAGAGAAGATGCGGCGCGCTGGAGCACCGGTGGCGAGATATATCGATTTTCGTTTTTCGTCAATTTTAGTAAAGTGACGCTGGCACTGGTGACAAGACCCTGTGGATTGCCTCCGCCACTGGTTGTTGTTTACGCTAAGAGGCAGCGTTTGTTGAGATAAGCGTGACGTCACACACGAAGGAGAGTGCACGTGCACTGGAATTTTTGGAAATAGCTTGAGAACCATAACGGAAACGACGTAGTATGTTGCAATGTGTGCAATGGCAACGGATATTCGTTTGATAAACAAGTTTTTCATCTTGTTTATCAAACGAATATCAAACGAATTCTAGGGATTTCGTATTTTGTTTCGAAGCTCACAGTGTGTGTTTTGTCGGAAATAAGGCATGTTTGGCATCTCACTCTAACTTATCAGTTTTTTTGTCTTTGTCGAATGTTGAGAATGACGCGGTTAGCTGCGGGCGGGGTGGAGGGGAAGGGGATTCATGATTCAAGATTATTCGGAGGAACGACGAGAACTATTTGTCGGAATCAAAATGAAACGCAATATTGGGAGATTTCTCAAGGTTATTCGTTTGTCACGTAGCTCAAGAGAGCGTTGACTAAACAAACACAAATTCCAAGAAATAAGACATGTTTGGCGTCTCACTCTAACTTATCACTTGTCTTTGTCATATTGAATGACGCGTCAAAATAGGTTACATTCATGCATGAATCGCCGTGTACTGGCCAAATATGAAAGCGAGTAGGTGTGGGTAAAGCAGATTCCATAGTCGCTGTATGACACGAGCGTCGTAAGTGAACTTAGAAAGATGGCGTTCCTGATGCAATCTTAGGAGCAAAAATGGTATACTAGTATACTGTGATACGATATAACGAGTGTGTGTTAATTGTAATACACCTAGATAGTTTCATAATGATGGGAGTCATGATGAGAAAATTTACTTGAAGAGAATACTGACGTAGGAGACTTTTGAGCAAAGTCTGTGCTATCACAAATACACCTAGATGGTCCCGTAGTGATGACGGGGTCTTGGCATATTCAGTGAGATATAAGTGGCAAACGCATTCGAATAATCAGATCAAAGTTAATTAAATGAGTCTTCGACAGTGTTCCAGATAGGTAAACGAGTTCGAGAATCACCAACAAGAAAATTCACTTGAAGGCAACACTGACGTGGGAGATTTTTGAGTAAAGTCTGTGTTATTACAAATACACCTAGATGGTTCCGTAGCGATGATGGGAGCCTTGGCATATATAGTACGGCACATGGAAAGTGGCAAACGCATTCGAATAATCAGATCAAAGCCAAATAAATTAGGCTTTGGCAGTGCTCCAGATAGGTAAACGAGTTTGAGAATCACCGACGTGAAAATTCACTTGAAGACAATACTGACGTAGGAGATTTCTTTAGTAAAGTCTGTGCTATTACAAATATACCTTGATGGGCCTTGACGAGTTCGAGAATCACCGACGAGCAAATTCCCTTGAAGACTATACTGACGTGAAATATTTTTGAGTGGAGTCTATGTTATAAGAAATACACATAGATGGTCCCGGAGCGACATGGGTCATGGCATATATTGTGCGATACATGAAAAATGGCAGACGCCTCCGAATAATCAGATCAAGGCCAAATAAAAGAGTTTGGCAGTGTTCCAGATAGGAAATCGAGTTCGAGAAAAATGAATCACAGACGAGAAGATTCACTTGAAGACAATAATGACGCGAAAGACTTTTGAGTGAACTCTTTTTTATTTCAAATACAACCCGGTGGTCCCGTACCGACTGAGGTCTTGACGTATATTGTCCCATACATGAATCGGAGTCAATTATATGAGTTTTCGGCAGTGTTCCAGGTAGGTGAACGAGTTCGAGAAAATGAATCACAGACGAGAAGGTTCACTTGAAGACAATGGCACTGTTTTTTGAGATAGGTAAATGAGTTCGATTAAAACAAATTACCGACGAGAAGATTCAATTGAAACAATAATAACGTGAAAGACTTTGGAGTAAAGTAGCGACTGGGGTCTTGACATATATTGTGCGATACTCGGAAAATGGCAGACGCATCCGAATAATCAGATCAAGGTCAAATAAAAGTCTTTGGCGGTGTTCCAGATAAGTAAATGAGTTCGAAAAATGAATCACCGACGAAAAGATTCACTCGAAGTAAATAATGACGTGGAAGACTTTTGAGTAAACTCTGTTATTTCAAATACACCTGTTCTACACCAGTAGCACATGACTGGCTGGCGTAATGAATAAGAACTGTTAGACTGATGGAGGGCGCTGATGACTCGAAACGACGAGTGACACGTGACGGGCCGACACATGACATCTGTCAGACTTGCAGTCTCGGGATGACGAGTGACACTTGACAGAATATGGTAATGTCATCTGACAGACTTCGACGAGTGACAGACTGACAATGAATATGATTTATGGTATCGGATGGACACGTGACAGACTGACAGACTGGCGTAATTGATATTATTTTTGCATCTTACAGACTTATAGATGCCGCTGATAACTCGGAATGATAACTGACATGTGACAGGTCGACTGATGACATCTCACAAGCTTTTAGATATCGCTGATTCCTCAGAATGATAAGTGATACGAGACAGGTCGACAGATGACATCTGACAAGCTTTTAGATATTGCTGATGACTCGGAAAGGCGAGTGACACATGACGGGTCGACAGATGACATCTGACAAGCTCTTAGATGCCCCTGATACCCCAGAACAACGAGTGACACGTGGCATACTGACAGATGACACTATGAATATGATTTTGGCACACGACAGACTGACAGATGATGCATGACAGGTTCTTGCCTCAGAACAAAGAATTATACGTGACAGGTGACTGAATATGTTAATGAAAATTAATAGACTTATTCCAACATGCCATCTTGCCTTCTCCTGATATTTCCATCAACTATCCAGCATTCTCTAAAAATAGAATGAAAATGGCGAAAAATTACCGAATCTGGCACACAAATCACGAATAATTTTCAATGCTTTTGGGCGAAAAAAGTCCAAATGTTTGTTTATACTCCTCCTATACCACTAAACGTTCACGTATTGGTCGAGAAAAGCAACAAATCAAAATCAAATGTAAAATGGCTGACTCTTCGTGATCCCTTTCTTTCAGTATCACGTTCAGCTATTGGCTGATAGGTGGGGGTCATACTTGCGTTGATCACACATAATTTACATGTAATTACCACTCTGAGTCTCCAAAACATCCTCTCCACTTTAGAAGGCCCTCCTCGTTAACACCCAACCCGTAGTGCCAACCCCGACGCTGAGAAGTCGATGGCGGTGCTCAACACATTTGGTTATCGGTTTGTCCCTGCTAGTGCGAACACATTGGTAACCGGTCCAGATGGCGCACTATTGGTGTTGCCTATCTACTACCAGGTACAAAACCTGATTGTACTATGTCAGTTGGGAACCCCATCACCATCCGAAATAACGAAGACTGATTGTCCCGAACCCGCATGATGAAGAAAGGGTTGTTCCTATAACATGCGCGAAAAATTAAACCAAACTTGTCCGAGAGAGACGCTTTTCTGTACCAAATGATGTCGTCATATATGCTGTACGAAATATATGTTGAATAAAAGAACTTTGACATTGGCCGTTGTCCCTTCATTCATGAAAATTTCAGTTTGAAATTTGAAAGTACATGCTCATTCGTCAAATTCGTACTCATTTTAACAGTACAAAAATGATCAAAAAAGTACCCAATTTTAAGCTCAAAAACAGCGCGTTTTCGATCAAAAAACGTACCCATTTTTCAGTAAAAAAAGTACCCATTTTCTAGTCAAAAAACAGCACGTTTTTTTCGATAAAAAAGTACCCATTTTTGAGTCGAAAAACAGCACTATTTTGATCAGAAAGAGGCTTCAAATTTGACATGGTGTCGACCACTAGTGAAAAGTTCAGTGAAATTCAGTGAAAGTTCAGTCACTGAATTCAGTGAGACTCAGCGACTGAAACTTTTCACTCGACTCAACTTTCCCATGATTTTCTTATGGGACCCGAAAATTCAGTGAATTTCAGTAAAATTTCAGTCACTGAATTCAGTGGCACTCAACTGAGACTCAGCCACTCAGCCACTGAAAAAAAGTCTCAGAAATTCACTTTTTTACTGTCAAAATGAGTACGAATTTGACAAATAAGCATGTACTTTCAAATTTCAAACTGAAATTTTCATGAATGAAGGGACAACGGCCAATGTCAAAGTTCTTTTATTCAACATATATTTTGATCATTTGATACAGATAGGCGTCCCTCTCGGACAAGTTTGGTTTAATTTTTCGCACATGTTCTGTAAACCCTTTCTTCATCATGCGGGTTCCGGACAATCAGTTTTCGTTATTTTGGATGGTGATAGGGTTCCTAACTGACATTTTACGATCAGGTTTTGTACCTGGTAGTAGATAGGCAACACCAACATTGGTTGCTGTTACCAATGTGTTCGCACTAGCAGGGACAGACCGATAACTAAATGTGTTGAGCACCGCCATCGAGTTCTCAGCGTCGGGGTTGGAACTACGGGTTGGGTGTTAACGAGGAGGGCCTTCTATAGTGGAGAGGATGTTTCGGAGACTCAAAGTGGTAATTTCATGTGAATAATATGAGATCAACGCAAGTATGACCCCCACCTATCAGCCAATAGCTGAACGTGATACTGAAAGAAAGGGATCAAGAAGAGTCAGCCATTTTTTTATTTGATTTTTTTTTGTCCAATATCATGCGCTCAGGGTCTGATTTGTTGCTTTTCAGACGAATTTGATGCTCTCTGTTCTCGACCAATAGGTGAACGTTCAGTGGTATAGGAGGAGTATCCACACACATTTCGACAGTTTTCGCCCAATAGCAAAGAAAATTATTCGTGATTTGTGTGCCAAATTCGCAATTTTCCACCATTTTCAAGTAATAGTTGTACGTAATTTGTCAAAAAGTCATAGCAAATATGGCGTTCTTAAGAGAGGCCTCCTTCATTGGTCTGGAATGGTTGATGGATATTGGCAGAGAGGTTCCAATTGGTGGTTCCTGGGGATGGAACTGTTTTTTGGCGAATGAGAGAATAGATTTCATGGTGACCATTTTCTCACACACAGAGTTCTTTGTTAGTGTCCTATAATGACAAATTCGTGTTTTTCTCAGCCTAAAATAACAGTGGACTTCCTGTGTTCAAAAACAGCGACAAACCACGTAGGATTTTTTGGAAATATGCTCGAAGGAAACACCTGTGTAAACAAAGATGTGTGATTCAATACTTATTATGTCTGTCTTTATTGCCGACTCGATTTGTTCAAATCACGTGGTACATAGATGTTTGGTGGAAAGAGTGACGCAATTTTCAAGTTCACTTGTCTCGAAATTCAGCATTTCAGGAATAAGTGACGCAAGACTCTTACCTATGGTGCTCCTCAAGGTTAATATTTTTGGCCAGAGTTTATATTCAATACAGCATTAGTGAAACCCATGAACGTAATTTCTGAGTAGATGAAAACAATATCGATATGACCAAGATGAAATCGGAGTGATTTCGGACGCAAGCTTTGCGGCGATGACTCATGAGTTGTGGTGCGAAAGGTCACCTCCGCTATTACTTGAGCGGCATGCGGAGTTTGCAGCGAAAACGAATCAGTTCAGTTGGTGGGTAATAATGGTAGAAAAACTATTGTCTGAATGCAGTTGTATTTGGTGGACTGTTATCAGAGATTAAGATAGAACAAGTCTTGGGGTGTGTGTCAGATTTTAGAGATTTAAAAAAAAAATGTTCCCGTCGAGCGACTCACTTGAAGTCAATAATGGCGAAAATTCAGAGTCTTTTCATGGGGGTAACGCCACCTATCGAGTGATAGTTGTGCGTTATATATTACCAATTAGAGGTTTCTATTTTCAGAGAATGCTGGATAGTTGATGGAAATATCAGGGGATGACAAGATGATGTGTTGGAATAAGTCTATTAGTTTTCTTTGTTCTTAGGCAATAACCTTTATGCATCATCTATCAGTCTGTCATGTGTCGTTCTGAGGTAGCGGCATCTAAGAGCTTGTCAGATGTCATCTGTCGACCTGTCCCGTGTCACTCGTCATTCCGAGTTATCAGTGGTACCTATACTACCTAGGCAAAAATAATATCAATTACGTCAGTCTGTCAGTCTGTCACGTGTCATTTCGATACCATAAATCTGTCTGATGTCATAATTATATTGATTACTTCAGTCAGTCACTCATCATTTCGATGTTGTAAGTCTGTCAGATGTCATAATCATATTCATTGTGTCAGTCTGTCACTCGTTGAAGTCTGTCAGATGACATTACCATATTCAGTCACGTGGCACTCGTCATCCCGAGACTGTAAGTTTGGCAGATGTCATCTGTCGGCCCGTCACGTGTCACTTGTCATTTCGAGTCATCAGCGCCCTCCATTAGTCTATCAGTTAATATTCATTACGTCAGCCAGTCATGTGCCACTCGTCATTCTGAGGCATAAGCCTGTAAGTCTGTAAGATGCAGAAATAATAATAATCACGTCAGTCAATCATGTGTCACTCGTCGCTTCGAGGCCATAAGTCTGTCAGATGTCATAATCATATTCATTACGTCAGCCAGTCATGTGTCACTTGTCATTCCAAATCATCAGCGTCATCCATAAGTGTCAGATGCCATATTCGTATTGCGTCTCCTGTCAGTCTGTCAGATGTTAGTCTGGGAGAATATATATAGTGTCATCTGTCACTCCACCAGAACTCACTCACGAAATGAGTTACTGTACCATAAAAATACGCTGAAATATCAATCATTATCAATACTCACTGGTCGGTACACGGTACACAAACTGAAGAGACCCGCTCACGTTTGGAGGCTGGGTTATTTCAGTGTTATATGGTGAGAGGTGTATTTAAGATAACATAGAGTTCACTCAAAAGTCTTCAACGTCGTTACTTTCTGCAAGTAAATCTTCTCGTCGGTGATTCATTTTTCGAAGTAATTTACCTATCTGGAACACCGCCAAAGACTCTTTTATTCGACCTTGATCTAATTATTCGGATGCGTCTGCCATTTTCCAAGTATCGCACAATATACGTCAAGACCGCAGTCGCTACTCTACTCCAAAGTCTTTCACGTTATTAATTTATTAATTATTAATTTGTTTTATTCGAACTCGTATACCTATCTTGAACACTGCCATTGTCTTCAAGTGAACCTTCTCGTCAGTGATTCATTTTTCTCGAACTCGTTCACCTACCTGGAACACTGCCGAAGACTCATCTAATTGACTTCGATCTGATAATTCGGATGCGTCTGCCGTTTTTCATGTATCGCACAACATACGTCAAGACATCAGTCGCTAGGGACCACCGAGGTGTATTTGGAATAACATAGAGTTTACTCAAAAGTCTTTCGCGTCATTATTGTCTTCAAGTGAATCTTCTCGTCGGTGATTCATTTTTCTCGAACTTGATTACCTATCTGGAACACTGTCGAACTCTTTTATCTGGCATTGATCTGATTATTCGGAAGCGTCTGCCATTGTCCATGTATCGCACAATATATGCCATGACCCCTGTCGCTACGGGACCATATATCTATGTGTATCCACTCAAACTCCACTCAAAAATCTTTCACGTCAGTATTGTCTTCAAGTGCATTTTCTCGTCGGTGATTCTCGAACTCGTTTACCTATCTGAAACACTGTCAAAGGCTCATTTGATTGACTTTAATCCGATTATTCGAATGCGTTTGCCACTTTCCTTGTAACTCACTATATATATGCCAAGACCCCCGTCATCGCTACGGGACCATCTAGGTGTATTTGTAATAGCACAGACTTTACTCTAAAATCTCCCACGTCAGTATTGTCCTCGGGTGAATTTCCTCGTCGGTGATTCTCGAACTCGTCAAGGCCCCCGTCATTGCTACGGGACCATCTAGGTATATTTATATAGCACAGACTCTACTCAAAATATCTCCTACGTCAGTATTGCCTTCAAGTGAATTTTCTCGTCTGGTGATTCTCGAACTCGTTTACCTATCTGGAACACTGTCGAAGACTCATTCAATTGACTTTGATCTGATTATTCGAATGAGTTTGCCACTTTTCACTCTCTATATATGCCGTATATATGCACTCTCCTTCGTGTGTGACGTCACGCTCATCTCAACAAACACTGCCTCTTAGAGTAAACAACAACCAGTGGCGGAGGCAATCCACAAGGTCTTGTCACCAGTGCCAGCGTCACATTAAAAAAATTGTCGAAAAACGAAAATCGATATTTCTCGACCCCCGGCGATCTAGCACGCCCCGTCTTCTCTGGGGACGTTCCTCGTCATCGCCCCCACCCCCCTGCATTTTACACCAGCCGATCCCAGTTGCTCAATTCTACGTTCGTACTGCGCCACTCAATTTAATTGACGAAATCTCGGCCCCCTTGGGCTCTAGCGCGCCCCCTCTTCTGTGGGACGTTTCTTAGTGGAGCCCCCAGCTCCTCCGCCGAAAACTCGATGGGCGCCCCGCAAATCGCTACCACACGGCGGGAGACGAAAAGTGAGGTTTTGTCACGAAAAAGAGCGCGGTATAAACTTTGCCCTACTACTGAACTTCGTTCGCGGAAATGTCCTCACATATGTGTTTGAATTTGTCCTTAAATACACAGCAGGTAACCATAAGAGGGATATCACATAGTTGATCACAGCATTTGCATGGAATTTTAGCTGGCATTATGATTTTTTAATATTATGTATGGATTGTGAGGTTACTATTTGATACGCCACTACAGTAGTTTGCTACGAAGCGATAAGAACCAACTTAGTTACTCGTTGAGGTTAGGAATATTTATATCAGTTATAATCGACTTAACTATTTTGATAGCTCTCACAAACATGAACAGTAACCACAAAAACTTGCACTTTCCTCGACCGAGATAATAAAAATATTATATTGAAGTATAAGTGAATAGCCGGAGTGCTCGAAATAGAGCAAGTGTTTGAAAGATCAGTATTCACGAATACTTTACATCAGTATACCTGTCGTTAATGTTTTAATAAAAGTTTTGCATTTGTTTGTAATAATCATTTATTTGACGTTACAAGGTACTCCTGTCAGATCAATAATCATTGAATCGTCATTTTGACTTCACGGTTATCGAATTGTTGATGAAGCCATGGTAACTTTAAAAAATGTGCGTTTTTGAAAGTTTGATTTGCACACGCTGAGGAGTGCTTTAAATTGATAAATAGGGACACCAATTGAAAAAAGTACCTTTTGACATCTACTGTCAGTAGTTGAAACTTAATTTGAAACGGACCACGGAATTGCAAGTCAGATAATCGTCTACTCATTGGCAGGCAGCCGACTGTTCGTTGTTATGACCAATGTTCTGACTAACCCAAGGCTCAATTCAGTGGGGGACCAAGAAAATACGTTAGTTTTGATTCTGTTTGCGTTCCTCACTAAAAACTACAGATGTTTCATAATCTATGTGAAACCATTGTCATCTCTAATACACAATTTATCATTTTCAATCCTGAGAAGTTTTGAATCTGGGAAATTGCACTTATAACTCCTTTCTAAGTTCAAAAACTTTTCATGGCTCAAAATATGGCTCAAGTCTATGAAATAATTCGGTGTGTCCCACAGGGGTCTGTATGGGATACTAAAATTCCTCCTGTTTGTGAAAGATCTTACAGAGGACGAGATCGTAATTTAATATGCTGATAGTAATACTCTGATTATGTCTGGGCAGAACCCCGACGAGCTTGAAATTCAAAAAACACAGTTCTAGTAATATAACAAGATTAGTGCTATAAAAATGCCTTTTCGTTGAATATGGGGAAAATTGAATGCATTCACGAAAAAAAATTGCACCTTATAATTCGAAGAGCATTTTACCCTCTAAAACATTTTTCAAGTACACGAAGTGGGTACTGGAAATGTTAATCACCTTTGTTAGAACCATATATCTATTAACTACGAATATGGATAACACGCCATAAGACGCAATGTAATCAAATTGAAGCCAAATATATCTATCTTTCCTTCTCTCAAATGGGCGCTGGGAAACTATTGCGCATGTCCAATTCTGAAACATGACAAATGTCATAAATTTTTAAGGTTGTGGTTATTTTGAATGTTTTGACATTTTCAATCGTCTCATATTAAAAATAGGCTAAAATTTTTTATAAGTGGATATATGAAGTGAGAATTATGCAAGACGGTCTGTGATTAAATAAAAAACGATTTATTGATTCATTTGTACTCTTATAGTTATTTATGCAACAAGTGCAAAAAGTAAGTGTTCATTGCACTCGGCGTGAAATTGTCCGATGAGGCCGTCAGGCCGAGTTGGACAATAAGTCCAGTGCAATAAACAATTTTTGCACGAGTTGCATACAACATTTTTTCTACGTTCATGAAAAAGCAAAAAATGATTCATTAAGGTGCAGCACTAGGTGTAGGAAAACGAAAAGCGCAACTCAAATAATTAATTGTTACTATCGATTTGCATTGAAACAAATTTTCAATCCTGTAATTGTCAGAATTAATTTTTGACTGACGGTTCTATCCACGAGAAAGTTTGCTCTATCCCGGTAGACGGTTTAGAACAAAGCGGATCAGTTTTGATTATGGAGTTATTCTCGGGAAGCCATTGTTTCTTTAACTGTGGCTGCTAACATTAATACAAAAAAATATATAATATGTAACTGTTTGAACCGTATTGCCAATCTCACAGAATATCTGCTAACTATGTAGTGGGTTGAAGTTGAATACAAAAAAATATATAATATGTAACTGTTTGAACCGTATTGCCAATCTCACAGAATATCTGCTAATTATGTAGTGGGTTGAAGTTTATGTATGTCATGATGACAGCACGTTGAAGTAGAATGACAGATGAGTGCAATAAAAACTTTATTGCACTAGTGCAATAAAGAACTTTTCCACTAAATATAGTTCAATAAAGTTTTTATTGTACTCGACGTGAAATTGTTCGACGAGGCCGTTAGGACGAGTTGGACAACTCGTCGAGTGCGATAAACAATTTTTGCAGGAATTACATACAATATTTTTTCTACTTTCATGCAAAGAGCAAAAAATTAATTATTAAGGTGCGGCACTAGGTTTAGAAAAATAAAAATCGCAACTTAAATAATTAATTATTACTATCGATTTGCATCGGAACAAATTACTCTCATCTATTTTTCATTAATATTACTCAATTTGAAACTTTCAATTCTGTAATTGTCAGAATTAATTTTTCACTGACGTTTCTGTAACTACAGATGCATTATAAAAATCAAAATTATAGTAGGCGTGAGCGCGTATGTTATCACGAGGTGTGGTCATAGTACAGACAGTTTGCTCTATGCATGTAGGCGGTGTAGAACAAAGCGGATCAGTTTTGATTATGGAATTATTCTCGGGAAGACATAATTTTTTCAAGTCTGGCTGCTAACATTAATACAGAATAATATGAAATATGTAACTATTCAAAACTAATTGCCAATCTCACAGAATATCTACTAAATAGGTATAGTAGGTTTGAACGTTCATGTTTGTCATGATGACAGCACGTTGAAGTTGAATGACATATGAGGGCAATAAGAACTTCTTTTTCCACTGAATACAGTTCAATAAAGTTTTGCTTTTTGCTTTTGCATGAATGTAGAAAAAAATAATTACATCATACTACAGCAGACACAACATAGCCTACTCTAGACAACCGCGAGCACGTGGCATGAATATAATCAAAATATTATCTTTTATGAGCAGGAAGACATTTACAATTATACTTAGTTTAATTTCATAGTTTATTTGTATTTAACATTATATGGTGTAGAATATGGAATTATTCAAATTCGTCGAAATGAAAATATTCCTAGCCTCGAAGAATTTTTGACGCCAGGTCCAGTCACAATTTTTTTTTTTTTTTTTTTCGAGATATGAACACTTATTACCAATAAATTTTGTTGACCTTATCGAGTACAATGAAATAGTTTGTAGATTTTGGTGCTTTCATAAAAGTCAACAACATACTGAAACTACCTACTGCGTACACTATAGTCTAT
The DNA here is from genome assembly GCA_958298965.1 of Chrysolina haemoptera. NCBI lineage: Eukaryota > Metazoa > Arthropoda > Insecta > Coleoptera > Chrysomelidae > Chrysolina > Chrysolina haemoptera. Next base: position 17,948,229 of record OY282589.1, on the reverse strand, counting down.
ACAACTCAGAGGTCAAGCCGCATCAAAACAAATACACGCTGTTACTTCGTGATCATCGATGTCGGATTGGTGAAATAGGCAGGGCGTGTTTCCCACTCAAACCTGTCTTAGAAACATAGACCAATAGCGGCCCGCCTGTCCTCGATCACGAGCAAAGCACGCGTTGATCACTTATCTACCACTATTGTTTAATGACTTGAGTTTTACTTGAATTTACTCTACATAGCATACTGTAGACATCCGCGAGCACGAGGCATGAATTCAATGATTCACCTAAAACCCCAATTTCATCAAATCCCTCACGAGCATGAAGACCATTTAGGTTATACATAGTTTTATTTCATTTTTCACATCAAAGTGTGGATATATGCGGAATTATTCAAATTCGACGAAACGAAAATATTTGAAACCTCCCGATGAATTTTTTTACGTCTCAATTTTTTTTTTTTTTTCGAGATAAGAAAAATTTTCACCACTAACTATTTGTTGACCTGATCGAGTACACAAAAATTGTTCGTACACACTTTTCCATATCCAGTTTAGTTTTTGAGATTTTGGTGCTTCCATTAAAATAATTACATCATACTGAAACTACCTACTGCGTACACTATAGTCTATACAACTCAGAGGTCAAGCCGCATCAAAACAAATGCACGCTGTTACTTCGTGATCATCGATGTTGAATTGGTGAAATAGGCAGGACGTGTTTCCCACTCAAACCTGCCTGAGAAACATAGGTCAATAGCGGCCCGCCTGTCCTCGATCACGAGCAATGCACGCGTTGATCACGTCTTTACCACTAGTGTTTAGTGGCTTGATCGTAACTTGAATTTACTCGACATAGCATTTTGTAGACATCCGCGAGCACGAGGCATGAATTCCAGTCTATTTTTGTTTTCCGTGTAACCCCAACTTCATCAAATCCTTTTTGAGCATAAAGACCATTTAGGTTATACATAGTTTTATTTAATTTTTCACATTTCAGTAATTATAAATACGGAATTATCCAAATTCGAAGAAACGAGAGATTTTGGTGCTTTCATGAAAATAATTACAACATAGTGGAACCATCTACAGCAAACACTACATATCCTACTCTCTACAGTAGGATGTCTACATCCGCGAGCACGTGGAATGAATATAATGATTCACGTGTAACGCCAATTATATTTTTTTCCCGTTAATGAAAAATTTTCATCAATAACCATTTGTTGAACTGATCGAGTACACTGAAATTGTGTGTACACACTTTTCCATATCTAGTTTAGTTTTTGAGATTTTGGTGCTTTCATGAAAATAATTACATCATATTGGAACTATCTACAGCAGACACTACATATCCTACTGTAGACATCCGCGAGTACGTGGCATGAATATAATGATTCACTGGTAACCCCAATTTCATCTAAATCCCTTATGAGCAACCACCTAGATCGAACACTACATAGCCTACCATAGACATTTGCGAGCACGTGGCATGAATAAAATGATTCACGTGTAACCCCAATTTCATCTGAATCCCTTGTGAGCAATATTCCTTTGTTCTCTTCTATGAACAGGAAGATCTTTTGATTACACCTCGTTTAATTTCATATTTCATTTGTAGTTTACATTACATTGTGTATACAGTGTGTCCCACTTTGAGCAGCCACACCCTCGTATTTTATTGACAGCAGATGACACCCTGTTTGTTTTTATGATTCAAGAATTGGGGTCTTGGAATTTTAGGGTCTCCTGAACCAGAGTCCACTGTTATGTTTGTGCTACAAAAGTCCTTCATGTGTGTTCCACACTTTTTCACTTTTCGACTGGTCATAGCTAGCCATGACAAAGTAATATTTGAATATTTTCTACAACATTATTCGAATATTCTTAAGTAATTAGTGATTATGAAAAAAAATCGAAATCAACTAAACATTACGGATGAATAAAAATCAATACTATGTCAGTTACAGGTGACACCCTGTATATTTTAAATAATTAGGTACTGCCATTTGGGGGTTTCAGAGCGTGAAAAAGTAATATTGGAAAATTTCCTACAGCATTATTTGAACATTTTCAGGTACTTCGTAACCAAGGAAAGAAAATCGAAAACTACCAAACATTGCGGATGAATAACAAATAAAAAATGTTGTTAGTTAGCCCACCATAGACATTCGCGAGCACGTGGCATGAATAAAATGATTCACGTGCAATATTCCTTTGTTCTCTTCTATGAACAGGAAGATCTTTTGATTATACCTAGTTTAATTTTATATTTCATTTGTAGTTTACATTACATTGTGTATACAGTGTGTCCCACTTTGAGCAGCCACACCCTCGTATTTCCTGGACAGCACAGTGATAACAAAAGTTATTTTTCATAACATATAGTACCCAAAAATATCTAACTTGAGGTTGATGAAATATTTGTATATTCATTTTCCACGACTACCTACGACCAACTGAAAAGTGAAAAATTGGGAAAAATATACTAGGCATTTTTTTATAGCAAAAATAACACTAGATTCTGGTTCAGAACACCCTAAAACGTCTAGATCTGAGTGCTGTATCCATTAAAATATACAGGTTGGCATCTCTTACTAGCAACATTATTAATTTTTATTCATCCGAAATGATCGGTTGCTTTCGATTTTTTTTGTCACAAAGGGCTTGAACGTGTTCAATTGATGCTGAGTATAAGAAATACCCAAATTTTACTTTTTCATGGCCTGCTATGACCAGTTGAAAATTGAAAAACTGAGAAAAATATACTAAAGGATTTTTTACTTCGAAACTAACATCAGATTCTGGTTCAGAACATGCCTAAACCCCCAGATCTCATTAAAATATACAGGGTGTCTTACAGACTAGAACCATTTTCAATTTATTTTCATCCGTAATCTTTGGTTGTTTTTGATTTTTTTTTTCTATAGTAACAAAGTACCTAAAATGTTCAATTACTGCTATAGAAAATAACCAAATATTACTTTTCCATGGATTGCTATGACGAGTTGAAAGACTAAAAAATGGGAAAAATACATTAAGGATACTTTAAGCACAAACATTTCTGGATCAGAACACCCTGAAATCCCCACCTCAATACGCAAATCTAAAAATATACATCTGTAGCTACCAAATTTGATAACTCTTATTTATCCGTAATGTTGAATTGTTTCTGAATATTTCTTTTCCATTCAAGAAGCACCCAAAATATTTGATTGATACTGTGTAAAAAAAATGAACTATTATACTTCCATGGCTATATATGACCAGCTGATAATTGAAAAATTGTGGTAAACATCCTTCCATTACCGAGACAACATATCCTGGTTCAGAATATACCGCAAAACCTCCAGAATTCGTTGTAATGAAATTATACATCATCCTGTAAATGGTAACATCTCACTTTTTATTCATAAGTCTTGTTAAGCTTGTTGAGAACGAGAATCCGGTGTTAGTTTTGTGAAAGAAATGATTATACTCGTGATTATATTTTTATTTATAATATTCAGAAATAGGAAAACTGGGAAACATTTCAGAGCTTGTTATCATCACAACAATCGAAACAATCTAAATCATTCCGATTTAATTACTCAAATCATCAAAATATACAAGGTGTCATCTGTAAATCTAGCAACAGAATTTATTTAATGAAGAGTTAAACATGTTTCCATTTACAGATGACTTCCCATGTAATTTCATGATTTGAACAACAGGATCCGGGGCCTTTATGGTGTTCTAAACCAGAATTTGGTGTCAGCTCGGAGACAAAAGAATCTTCAGTATGTTTTCCTTTATAATTCAACTTTCAACTGATCATATCTAGGCATCAAAAAGTAATATTTGGTATTTTGTACTGCGTCAATTGAACGTTTTTGGGTGCTTTATGACTCGAGAAGAAATTTTGTAAATCAACTAAACGCTACGAATAAATAAGCGTTATCAATTCTGCCAACTATAGATGACACCCTGTATATTTTTATGATTCAAGAATTGGGGTCTTGGAATTTTAGGGTCTCCTGAACCAGAATCCGCTGTTACGTTTGTGCTACAAAAGTCCTTTATGTGTGTTCCACACTTTTTCACTTTTCGACTGGTCATAGCTAGCCATGAAAAAGTAATATTTGAATATTTTCTACAACATTATTCGAATATTCTTAAGTAATTAGTGATTATGGAAAAAAAATCGAAAACAACTAAACATTACGGATGAATAAAAATCAATACTATGTCAGTTACAGGTGACACCCTGTATATTTTAAATAATTAAGTACTGCTATTTGGAGGTTTCAGAGTGTGAAAAAGTAATATTGAAACAATACTTGAACATTTTCAGGTACTTCGTAACCAAGGGAAAAAACTCGAAAACTACCAAACATTGCGGATGAATAACAAATAAAAAATGTTGTTAGTTACAGATGACATCCTGTATATTTTAATGAATTATCACTGAGATTTGAGGGTTTTAGGGTGTTCTGAAACAGATCCTGGTGTTATTTTTGCGATAAAAAAATGCCTAGTATGTTTTTCCCAATTTTTCACTTTTCAATTGGTCGTAGGTAGCCGTGGAAAATGGATATACGAAAATTTTATCAACCTGAAGGTAGATATTTCTGGGTACTATATGTAATAAACAACAAATTTTGAAATCACTTTACTTTTAAGAAAAAACGAGGGTCCAGTCACAATTTTTTTTTTTGAGATACGAAAAAATTTTAACCAATAACTTTTTGTTGACCTGATCGAGTACAATAAAATTGTTCGTACACTTTTCCATATCTAGTTTGGTTTGAGATTTTAGTGCTTTCATGAAAATAATTACATCATAGGGAACCACCTACAGCAAACACTACATATCCTACTGTAGACATATGCGAGCACGTGAAATGAATATAATGATTCACGTGTAACCCCAATTTCATCTAAATCCCTTATGAGCAAAATGCACAAATGCACGCTGTTACTTCGTGATCATCGATGTCGGAATGGTGAAATAGGAAGGGCGTGTTTTCCAAACATATTAAAAATGTTCACCAATAACTCTTTGTTGACCTGGTCGAGTACAATAAAATTTGATTGTACACACTATTCAATATCTAGTTCAGTTTTTGGGATTTTGGTGCTTTCATAAAAATAACAACATCATACTGAAACTACCTTATGCGTACACTATAGTCTATACGACTCAGAGGTCAGGCCACATCAAAACAAATGCACGCTCTTACTTCGTGATCATCGATGTCGGATTGGTGAAATAGGCAGGACGTGTTTCCCACTCAAACCTGCCTGAGAAACATAGACCAATAGCGGCCCGCCTGTCCTCGATCACGAGCAATGCACGCGTTGATCACGTCTTTAACATTGTTTACTGGCTTGAGTGTAACTTGAATTTACTCTACGTAGCATGTTGTAGACATCCGCGAGCACGAGGCATGAATTCCAGTCTCAATTTTTGTTTTCCGTGTAACTCCAACTTCATCAATTCCGTTTTGAGCATGAAGACCATTTAGGTTATACAAGTTTTATTTCATTTTTCACATTATAGTGTGTATATAAACGGAATTATCCAAATTCGACGAAACGAAAATATTTGAAATGTCCCGATGAATTTTTTTTTCTAGATATGAAAAATTTTCACTCATAACTTTTTATGGGCTTGATCGGGAACAATGAAATTGTTCGTACACACTTTTCCATATACAGTTCAGTTTTTGAGATTTTGGTGCTTTCATAAAAATAATAACATCATACTGGAACTCCTACTGCGGACACTACATAGCCTA